>WEIU01007440.1:2354-28034 GCA_013389925.1 Aegithalos caudatus
CAAAAAAAAAAAAAAAAATCAAGTATCAAACCATATTTAAGGGAAACAGATTGGAATGAACACCAAAATAACAAACCACTGTTCCCTCACTCCCTCCAGAACAACTCTTCTGGGTTACTTGCCAAAGCACTCCAGGTTTCTCCTCCCTCCCCAGCACCCAAGTTGCACAATTACATCTAACTCTAAACAAAAACAAACCAAAATACTCCCAGTGACTGACTGCAGTTTTTACTAAATGCACCTGTGCTCAGAATCACAGCCTGCAAAGGAATGGTATTTCAAAACAGAACTGCCCACGTGTCATGCAATTTTTTTGAACAAGGATTATGTCTGGGATTCTTCAAAGGTCAGGCATTTTGACAATAAATGTGTTTTTTCACATGGAAATTCCTTCTCACTTCAAGCTTAGTTGCCAGGCATGCACTTTTATCAGACTGAACGTTCTCATGACTCATTTTTGCAAAGCAAAAACCTACCTGCAATGACGTTATAGATGCACTGTGGCCCTGCAGGACTGCTAAGGGTGCACAAGTTCGAAGGCACCAAACACGGATCATTTTATCACAGCTTCCAGCAGCTATCATGGTGTTTTCATAGTTTACTGCCATATCAGATATTTCAGCTGCATGCCCTCTCAGGGTAGCCAACAACCTTCCATCATCAGTTGCCCAGATTTTTACAAGGCAATCATCTGATCCCTAGAAGTAAGGTAAAAATAATTTCAACCATGCCATTGGCTGTTTTGATGCTAGAGTAAGCACAGTGAAGTGAAAAACAGAACTAGTGACATGCAGATACTCCCACCCATGCTTTTAACAGTTTTCCACACTGCATTCAAAACACAAGTTGATACTGATTCTCAACAGTATATACGAATCATGATGCATTTACAATACAGATCACTAATCATACAGCAAGTTGGTTTATGCTTCAGTAAGACACTATTTCCAAAAATCCAGCACAAACTGAAAAAGCTGTTGCAATACATTAAAATAAAGATTGAATAAAGATTTACATTAAATGTGAAAGTTAATTATAAATTGGTACAGTCTGCTATTTATACCCACACATGTTCCTTACCTTCCTAGTTTCCACCATACTTACCACAAGTTAAGAGCATGTATGAATAGCTATTCTATTATTAGGTCAAACTACTACAAACCTACTTAAATATTCACATTAACAAACAGCAAAATGACCATTCTTTCTCAACTAATTCAAGAGGTTTCATCCACATATGTATACTTAACTCAAGTTTTGCTGGTCTTACAACCTAAAAACTACCTGCCCACAAATTCCCAGCCCTAACAAAAGTTCAGAACTCATTCCTTCATTTTCTATTGCATTTCTGTGCCTTCCTGAAGGTCTGACCATCTGCACCACATCATGGCTCAATACCATGACATTTGAACACGTCACACACACTGACAGACGAGGTTTACTGTAAACATTTAATTCAATTACTTAGGTTCAGAAGCAATACAAAGTTGGGGTTTAATATCCAAAGCATTGAACCTCTACTGGACACACACAGGTTACAAGGTAACATCATCCTTATAACAATTCACCAGTTTTTCCTATTCCATCTGTTTATGGTGCCTCTGCACATCTGCCTCTGTATTCTTGCACTCTAGCATTTATACTTTAAAGACAGCAGAAGGCATGGCAGTACTATCATCAACCTTTAATAAAATAAAAGGCCTCCTAGGCAAAGCAAATAGCTACAGAAGCTTGTTCATAGTTATATTTTTTGCCTCTTGGGTGAGAAGAGCAATAATACAACCTATATTATTTCTACCTATGCATAAAACATCCACGGTGAGATTCTGTGGAACACATTTTCCTCATCTAACTACTACAGTGCCAGACCAGGGAACACAACCAGAGTCTGTGTCACAGCAATGAGCAGAGGACAGAAACCTTAAAATGCCCTAAACTGACAGTCTCACAGTCCGCAGATCTAACCTGTACATCATCAGTTTGTCAGTAAGTATGCTATAATTATCTGAAAGATAGTATCTGCTCTGGTGGCTCTTTAACACGATATAAGACTCTAGAGTATGAAGAAGCTTGTATATTCTCAAAATGCACTCACCACCAAAAAATTCAGAAGCTGAGACAGAAGGGTATGTGTGCTTGCTGGTGCGTAAAACAGCAAGCAAGAGCCTCACTGCTGAAGAGAGACCTGAGAGTAGGAGGAGGGAATGGCAGACCCAAAATTACCAAACACTAGAAAAGGTAAAAATCAGTCACAGACAAAGATGTAAAATGGTCAGCAAGGGAAAAAAAAAATAGTTGTGGCACCTAATACCACCTGGAGGGTCCCCAGAGGTCTTTTTAGTAATAGCAAACCAAGGAAAGAAGATCAGCATAAAACGGGCCTGCTCCCTGCCAGCTGGCTATAGTGTCACTATAGAGGCACATGCTGTGCATCTCCACTGCAGAGAAAAAATACTGTCACCCAAGTCTCAACAACGAAAATGGGGGAGAAGGGGGAGGCAGGGGGAAAGGAAAACAAAAGAGAAATAAACTAAGGTACGACTGTAAATTGTGTAGCACCTTGGCAAGACATCAATATTAGAGTTCAAATAAATTCATGTGTTTCCATCTAATCTGAATGGGACAATCCACAACTCTTAAAATAGTGTTGCAATTCTACTAACAAGGGCATTTGGCTTACACCACAGGTCATGTTTCCAAGGTTATATCCACAACTGCCACAAATTAAGTACCTATTAAAAAGCATGTGTCAAAAGTGAATCCTAAAACAACTTCAGCACCAAGAGGGAATTGATGACTGCATTACCAAGGTATGGATTAAAATTGGTTCATTTTCCTACCATTACACAACTTGTGGGATGAAGTGAAACTGCCAAGCAACACAAATTAATCTTGGGTTGGAAATCTTACACAGATTATTACACAATGCTGTTTATTATTCCCTAGAAAGAATAATCTCAGCAGAGACAGGAAAATAAAAGTAGGGAGAAAAGGAGGTTTTTGCAGTCAGAAATTTAAGTAGTGCAGGAACTAGAGAAGACAGTATTTATTTCTATTACCTGCACGGGTTCTGCAAGTTACACTTTTCGGTAGAACCACAATACAGTCTCCACAGATGCAGGGGGACAGCTGCCTCACCACAGTCTTCCCCATGGGTTGCAGGGCAATCTCTATTCCAGCACCTGAAACACCTCCTCTTCCTTCTTCAGTCATGACAGGGTCAGCAGGGCAGTTTCTCTCACCTATTTTCACTCCTCTCTCCCAACTGCAGCTGCCCTGGCATTTTTCTCCTTCTTAAATACGTTCCCCTGGTGGCACTACCACCATCGCTGAGCCTTGGCCAGCAGTGGGTCTATCTTGGAGCCAGCTGGCCCTGGCTCTGTTGGACACAGAGGAAGCTTCTGGCAACTTCTCACAGAAGCCCCTCCACTACCACAACCTTGCTACATGAAAACAATAAAGACCAACTAAGCTAGCAGGAAAAATGCATTACTGTCCTATTTCCACTGTCGTTAAGCAAAATAGAAGTAACGCCTTTCTAGCAAGGACAACATCTCCCAGACGAGTATGACTCAAAAATGTGCTGAGAACACCTTCTTTTCCTTTTAATTTGAAACAGAATATGAACAAAGCTTGAATTTAGAGGCTTTCAATACTTTAGATGTCAGATGGAACAGGAAAAAAATTATGGTACAGCTTATACTAATTATAAATGTAAAACAACTTATCTAACTAACTAACATCACGCTGAAGGTTCCATAGTAAAAAGGTAAGGCTAGAACAATTCCCTACTGATGCATGCAAGTTTACATACCACACTAGAGGCTTTGGAAGTTGTAGTGATCTAGATTGAAATGAACTGGCATCATTTTATTGTACTGATGCAATTACAACACAACAGTTCATGACCGTTTATCCACTGACTTATATGAGCCAGCTACAGCCACTTGATTTAACTGAAATGTGGAATACAACCATTTGTCAACCATGACTTAAACATCTACACAAAGAACTTTGGATTTACCTAAAAGTGCAGAGATAAGAAGTTCAGTCCCAGGCCCTCCAAAATAAAAACTCAGCAACTACAATTAATATCTATGGCCACCTTATTTAACACTTGAAGTAATCATTATCTAAACTGGGAACTTTCTTTCAAGCAATTACACCAGGACACCAGTCAGCTAAGGAATGCCAGCAAAACTCTGGGGCTGCAGAAACATATTGCCCCTCTCCACCACCCATTTTACTTCAGGTTGTTCTACTTCTCTCTTTGAAAAAAGCTGCTGTTACAGTCAAGAGAATTCTCTCATAAAATCTTTAATGCATTCTGCCATGTCACTTACAAAATAAGCCCACATCACAGAGCCCATTTCCTGATAAATAAATCACGTACAAACTACAGGACATAAGATTTTAATAACTGTGATTTAGCTTGCTGATGAAAACAAAATAAATATGAAAATGAGTCTCTTCTATGCCTGAAGTAACAAGTGAACAAATAGACCTGTTCAAAACACTGCAAGGTGTCCCATTCCTTCAACCACACATCTCCCCATGTGACAAAGCAAGATGTACGTGGGCAAAAGGGTGAATTATATTTACAACTGCCTTGAAAGAATTTTAGAAGTTAGGACTGCAAGGCAAAATAGGAAACCTGAATTGTACTTCTATCAGCATTGTTCAAGCTATCTGACATGAGGTTAAAAGGACACAATCAAGCTCCTGAATCCACATAGGTATCACTTACATCCAGTGTTTGTAGGAAGGCAATAAATGCAGCCAACGCATCTTGCACTGGCATGAACTGTGTTTATGAAATCTTTGTCTCTACTGAAATTGACTATTTACCAAGAAATCTAAATATTACACTGACATCTATGTGGTTTTATAAATCCCATCCCTTGGGAAACCTGCAATTTCAGTACTGATTTCAGACATCTGTCTAGCATTTATGACTTAACAACAACGAAAAAAGGCAAACAGATAAAAATACTAAAAACACTAGTATTTAAAAAAAGTTCCTAGGATCTCATAAAGACAATTTGTTGTGAACGAACATTTGTTACAACATACCATGTGATTGTTCTCTGACTTCCTAATCAAATTCTGTGGTGGCAGTTCCTTGTTTTGCTTATGTTTTTGCTAGAGAAACCCAGAAGAAAGAACCTACACAGATAGGTAAATGCTTTCCACTGAAAATGAACAGTCTTCTCAATGAACTACACAGACTAGAATCACCATCACATCTAGTGGTTGGATACATATGCCAAAACTATTTTAGTGTGTAAACCAGCATGGCTATTAAAAAGCAAATATGAGAAAAACAGCAGTAAAGGACTTATCCTGTTTTTCATTCATAATCACTATATCCATCCTATACTCAGGATTATATAATTAAGTATAAAAGTGTACTTATAAATGAAAAAAATATATTAAGTGTACTTAAAAATGAAAAAAATTACAAAAATAAAGGTTTTGTACTCACAGTAAATATTCGCCTGCCAGTCCGATCAAAAGTTACGCAGTATACAGAAGATAAGTGTCCTAAAATTCGTTTGTGCATCTTCATATGTTGATAGACTGCAGTTGGAACAAGGCGCTCAAGTCTGTATTTTCCATTTAGTTTTCTTGAAAACAGGGTATCCACTACCAAATGGGTAAAGAAAAAAGAACAGACAGATTTATATTGTGTTCAGAAACCAAAATACTTGTCAAGGATGGAAAAGTTATCTCACTTGTGCATATGAATAGCTTACTATAGTGATTATCTTATTTTGCTCTTGTTAGAGAAAAATACATACAAAAGTAGCCTATGATACAGACATGTAAAAAGTATTGAGCTGCAAGGCTTAGTACAAAGAAGCAATACAATGTCCAACTTCAAGTGCCCAAATTCAGGAGTACTGAGGCAGCTTCATGAAGGAGTAACCCAACTCAAAACATAAAAAGTGTAAAAGCTTCCACATGCCTATTAACTGAAGGCCAGCACACATTCAAATCTTCTCCAAGGCAACCTGCTTCTTAAGGTCTGCTCATTTATCCATCACTTGTAAGACCCGTTTGCTTTTTCAGAATCCTGCTACCCACTACAGCTAAACAAACACACACAGAAAACCACCAAACAAAAATGTACAAATTAATTTACCAAAACTTACAGAAATTTCTGATTTTTACTAACAAAATGTTGTTTCAAAGAACTTGGTGATATTTTTCAAGTTTAAAAGCTAACAACTTCCAGGAGCAAGAATTCACTTGAACAAAATGGAAATCTTCCATCAAGAATGTCAGTGAAGAAAATAAAGCTCACTGTAATTAATTTTAAACTGCAATTCATGCAATAATAAAGCAACAAAGTATAATACTTCACTGCATGGATACATAAACATTAGTCACACTCCATATCCTCATCAGACCAAAGAATAGCAATGGTGATACATTTTATAATCTACAGAACTGTGACAAGGCAGGCAATGTAAAATTCACACACAGAATGGTGTTGGAAGATTTAAAGCAAATTTGGAAGGGACCACAGTCAGTCATCCAATCTAACCTCCCTAAGCAGGGTCATCCTAGAGCACATGACACAGGACTGTATCTAGACAGTTCCTGAATATCTCCAGAGAGGGAGACTCCACAGCCACTTTGGGCAACCTGTTCCCGTCCCTAGTGACCCATACAGGTAAGACATTCTTCCTCATATTCAGGTGGACCTTTGTGTATCAGCTTCTGCCCGTTGCCTCTTGTCCTACTGCTCAGCACTACTGAGAAGAATCTGGCTTCTTTCTCTTGGCACCCTCCCTTGTGATACCAACAGACATTGATATGGGCCCCTCTCAGCTGTTGCTTCTCAAGAATGTACAGGCCCAGCTTCGCTCAGCCTGTCCTATTTATCTCAGGGAGAGACACTCCAGTCCTTCCCCATCATCCTCTCCACTGGACCCACCCCAAGACTGCCATGTCTTCTCTTATGCTGAGGAGCCCAGAACTGGACACAGCACTCCAGACTGACTTCATTAGGGTTGAGTAGGTCACTTCCCTTGACCTGCTGGAGGCGGTTTTCCTAAGGCAACCCTGGATACCACTGACCGTCTTGGCCACAAGGGCACTGCTGGCTCATGTACAATTTGCTCCCAAGTATCAACTGCAAAAGAGCTACAAACTGCTCACACTGCTTGGGTTTGGCCCAGACCAACATAACTGGTTCATAAGCAGCACACATCAAACTACATCAGATACATCAAACTACACCAATTTTTATAGTGGGATTGTAGCAGCTCTGTAAGAACCACAAGCTTCTTGTGTTATAGCCAAGCGCCAAGTCCATTAGCCTCAGGCCCTAATTCAAGGAAGTTTTCCTAGTTCAAGAAGCTCTGTGAAGAAGTGGAATTATTAGCTGTAGAGCAAAGCACTTTTAGTCAAGGAATAATTGCTGTCCTAAGGCTCTACTGAATCTTCACCCTTCCCTCATACCAGAAAAAGATGCCATTGCATTTGTTTATGACAAAGTTCTCCCTTGCCAACAGTCTACTGCAGAACAGCAGGAAACCAAGATTAGTTCAGGCACAAGATAAATCTAGTTTTGGTATCTGACAAATCATCCTATGATTAAAAATAAAACCTCAATTAAAAAGCACACACACAAAAAAAGAAACCAAACTAGTATGCACTAAAGGTCTTTGTCCCAGCAAAGTGAGTATACACAATAATCTCAACCTACACAGAAATTACCTTTTATCTACTTTTAATGTTAGATGGATATGGTTGATGGGTATTTCAATGCCTTCAAATGAAACAATAGCTCACAAAAAGTGATAAAAGCTTCACTAAAAGTATAATTTGTAGAGATCTGTCAGTGAAACAGAACTACAGGGAGACTCTTTAGGATAAAACAACAAATGACTTTACATAAGCATGTAATTTTTAATATACACCTGAATTTATAAAAAACTTCTGAAATACTTCAACTTGGAGGGGGCTTACAGGAGTGGGTTATTTGGTTTTGGTAACACTGGAGAAGCTAAGTTTAGAAGAACATAAGCCAGTATTTCTAAGAATGGTCTCACTGATGGCAATCACCAATGGGCAACTTGCTACTAGTGCACATATCCCTGGGAAACTCAACAGGTGAAACACTACTTGTTCGCTAAGAATCAACCAACAAGAGGAAATAAAAGGTAATACTGTGACACTAGAAACAAGAACACGGGAATCCATCTTACTCTTTATCCTAAATCAAAACTTAAAATGTGCAAAAATACCAAAACTGGTTAAAAATAAAACTGAGTGAGCTAAAAAGCAATTTGACATGAAAAAAATCCCTCCACATAGTAAGAACTTACATTCTCTGTGAAGAATTTTTTTTACATGCAATTAGCAGAGGGGAGGAGAAGAATCAATCTTCCAAAGGTTTGAACACTATCCATAAGCACATAACTTTTAAGACTTCCCAAACTGGGGGGTATCTTTTGGTTATTTAAAATGGAATTCTCACATCCACCATTGTTTTTCAATATCCCTTTCATTTAACTACCTTTATATTTACTCTTACCACCTTCCAAGTGCCAAGAATCTATCCTGATTGCTCTGACCATTTCCCACTATTTATTCCAAACACCTGTAAACTTTGCTAACACATTAGGTTTTTTTTTTTTCCTTCCAGAGTACAGGTAAAAAACAAAAATACCTGTGTCAAAAATTCCTGCATTCAAGCAAAAAAATTGATTTTTCTTGTCCAAGCCAAGATGAGAAATGTTACCCACTGTTCATAATAATGCCATTGTACAAATTATAGGCCCTTGGTTTTATAACAATTGTTACATCAATGCTTGTCAAGTCTCTAACCTATTTAGCTTGATTTTAACTACATTTGGAAAACAATGAATTTAGAACTCTCTACAACAGCAAGTCTAATCTCTCTTGTTTTAGCCATATTAGCACTTTTCTGTGTTTCCTTGGCCTCACACAAATGAGTGAGCATGAATAAAGCTGTTAATGACAGGAAGAATGACAAGGTATAAGTAGTTAAATGGTTGCAGTGGGAGCCACAAACTACATAAGGGAGTGAAGGAAGACAATACTTTATCCCAGGATGCATTAGAGAATGCTGCTTGGGCCTTACAGTGAGTCAACCAACATAAAGGGAAGGGTTGGAAAGAAGAAAATGACAGAATAGAGATTGCACACTCCTTGCTGGAAGGGCATTGTGAAATGGATAATGCATTGAAAAAACTCTCCAATGCCTGGCTGACCAAAGAAATTAATACAACCTTAGTTTTACATTCCCATCTTCTACTTACACATAAAGTCCTGTTTTAAAAATAAATAAGTAAAATTGAAAACAGATAAGAAAACAGATGTTATTAAGGGTTGTTGCACAACACATTATGATAAACCGGCACTCACTCCCAAATGATATTCTGGTTTCAAAATCAGAATTCTTTGCATTTAATAATCAGTAAAAGCCAGTGTCTGAAAAAGCAGTGAATTTGCTGACATTTTGAAACTTTTTCACAAATTTTATCATTTTAAGTTCTAACAATTGTTTACTAATTGGTTCCAAACAAAATTAAGTGGCCTCTAGTTTTTAGTAACTGGGTTCACGTTCATATAATATGACCAGCCTCCAAGACTGAAACAGTCTACTACCACCCAAGCACTGAATGGCTGAGGTGGGAAGGAACCTACACAGAAGTCATCTATTCAAGCCCCTGCTCAAGCAGGCTCAGCTAGAGAAGGTTTCTCAGTGCTGCGTCCAGCCCAGTTTCGAATGTCTCCAAGGATGGAGACGCCACAATCTCTCTGAGCAACCAGAGCTCTTATCAACCTCCCAGGGTGTTTTCTTATGTTTAAATTCAAGTTCCTCTGTTTCAATTTTGGTTCAACACCTCTGTCATGTCAGGATGCACCAATGAGAAGAGTCCAGCTCCATCTTCATCACATGCTCCAATTCCAGTATTTATAACCATTGAGACTACCACCACCATCCTGCCCATGCCACGCTCTCTTCTCAAGGCTTAACAAGCCCAGGTCCCTTGGCTCTTCCTTGTATAAGAGATACTTCAATTTCTTCATCACATTTCTGGTCCTTTGAGAGACCAGTTAACAGCTATGGATTGTCCACATATGTCTGTTCCTGAGAAGCTGGATCCAGAATTCCAGGTGTGATCTTATTTATACTGAGGGGAAAGAACACCCTCAAACTAATGGTAATGCACTGCCTCCAGCAACCCAGGATGCTGCTTGAGTTTTGTGTGCAAGGGCACGTTGTGTCTGACACACTCAGCACCAGGACAGCCAGGTAGTTTTCTCCAAAGCTGCATTCCAGCAGGTCAACCCCCAGCATCCACTGGTATTCCTCCCCAGGGGCAGCACCTTTGCTCTTCTCTTAGTGAAACTTCATTAGATTCCTGTTGACCCGTTTCTCCACCATCAAGGTCCTCCTCAATCATTCCTCCTCCTGGATTTCAGTTGTTTTCCAAACTTTTTGTTGCATCATCCAAGTTATTAATTAAGATGTTGAACAACACTGGCTCTTGCAACAACCTCTGGAATATACTGTTAGTGACTGGCTTTGGGCCAGTCACTGGAATTCACTCTGCTGATCAGTTTTTTGACCCCAGCAATTCTGTCATATCTTTTCACTTTACCAGTGAGAATATTATGGGAGTCTCTTCAGAAAGCCTTGCTGCACTCAGGATAAATAACATTCACTATTGTTCCCTAATCTCCAAGACACTCACCTCCTTTAAAAGGATACTGGGTAGTCAGGCATGATTTCTCCTTCACAGATCAATGCCAACAACTCTTAACCATGTACTTCTCTTTTCCTACACTGACATCCAGAAATATTTGCTTCGTCACTTGCCCAGGGACTGAGATGAGGGGGACCCACCGTTAGTCCTATAAAGTTTCCTTCTCAACCTGCTTCAGGTCCCCTGCCCCATTCAGCAGCAGGACTACTGTTCCTTCTACTGCTGATAGACCTGTAAAAACTCTTCATATGTTGCTTCACATCCCTCACCAGATTTATTGCCAGAAGAACTCCAGCTTCTGTTACTGCAGAATCAGAGAATGGTTGAAATTGGAAAGCACCTCTAAAAATCATCTAGTCTAACCCTCCTTTAAAAGAAGGGCCAAATATTACTCAGGATCTTTAATCTCTAGAGTTTAAGAAAGCAAGTGGGGTAGAGAAAAAATATGCCATTCTTGACCTAAAGTCTCTAAATGTAAGAGTTTAGATTCCATTTTTCATAAGGGCCACTCAACTTTGTTTTTTAAAATATTGCTTCTGCTATCACAATTCACTGCTGCCAACAACCTTAATCTCAAAACCACATATCTCAAAGAGTCAGAAACACTTTGTTTGGTTTCCTGTGGAACAATGTAAAAATCAAACAAAGCCAATGGAAGTGAAGTGGTAGGAGTTTTCAATGGAACTTACAAAAGAGTATAGATTTTCTCCCACTCAAAAGACATGCAACAGGCACCAAATGAATGCCTTCAAAGTTTCAAAACTTCTCTAACTCATTCCCCACCCAAAACAGAACATGTGGCTCAAAGAAAAACAGAAATCTGTTAAAAGGAAGATAAATTTGGGGGTCTGAAAGATATGGCAGCGTTAGCCCTCTTTTTTTTTTCCACTTGGCTTTCTTTCTACTTTCTAGTTTTACCAAACGATCAATTCTATGTCCTTATTTACATGGAGCTAATATTCCATATTATCCTTGAATATGGAATATGCCTTAAAGATGGAGGATAGTAATCTGCCTTATCTACTAGCCAGTGATAAATTAAATTTAATTTTGTACCATGTATAAAGTTACATTTTTAAAATACACATACAGTCTTTCATTTTCTTCCTTTCTGGAGTTCTATTTAACTAATATAAGTTCTGTTCTGAAAACCAGAATCCAACTTCATTCCCCTTCTAGTCACACAAAAATAGAATCAGATTCAGAAGAATCCTGGAAGGATACCCAAAGGATATAATTCACTTACAAGACTTACCCTTATTGAATCAAGTTTCATTAACTTAAGAGGCTAGACAGGCCTCTAATGAATACCACAGAATTCAGAGCTGTTAAAAATATTAGTAGAGACTGCTAGACAACTCCTTTCATTCTCCAAGCTAGTAAGAATGAAATATCAAGTATCAAGAATTCAGTTTGGGGCATTTTCCCCCCCTTCTTCAAAGATTTCCAAGACCAAAAAACAAAACTAGCTTGAACTGACTTCTAACTTCCTACCATTTCTCTGTTCAGCCTCTGAACTCTATACAGTGTTCCAAGTCTCTTGACTTAGAGATGACGGTCAACCAAGTAAAATTATTAAACTCGCTTGGTTATCAAGCCAGAACTTGTCTCTGGTCATACCATGAAGGTAAAACAATATCAAGTCCCAACTGCAGTATTTCTGAACACACAAAAATTCTATATATGCCCCAAACTTCACACACAATATTCACTTGCTTGATGAAAGCAACTGCCAGCCCTTCCTAATTCAGAGTGGTAAGAGGTGAGATATTTCAAGAGGCAGAAAGCAAAAACAATTGAAATGTTTTATAATTCATTAGTAAATGAATCTACACAAGCTCAAACATTTCCAAGCTTCCCTGACTTCCTACTTAATTTCACTATATAGTTCCATTGGTATTTTACTCGAAGTTCCATGACTTCTACAGCTCATTTATTCTTGCACACAAACAAGTCACTTACTTTAGTATATTTCACTCTAAACTTAACAAACTTATAACAAGATGTTATTTTTACACAGATCTTTTAATATAAATGCAGAATTTTCCTTTATTTTCTTCCTATAGTTAACAGAATAATAGAGTTGTACAAAGTACTTGTGAGCTAGGTTTTAGGCCTAAGGTATTTACTGTATTTCTAAAAATAGACATTTACACTGCTTTCAGTGTAATTATAATGCATTCTCTTTACAGCCAAAACACCAGTACCACTTAATAAATATACTGAAAAAAGTGTAAAATGCCTCAGAACTTTTCTTGAGTTTGATTACTCTGCAAAATTATGAAATACTGCTTTTGAAAGGAAGATATTTTTGCTGGTCAGGAAAAAAATGTCTTCTTTCTCTGGTCTCATTCAGGTCCTCACACCCCAGACAGCTTTCCCAGGAGTTCTGGGCTCAAAGCTCTCAAAGGTTTATGCTTAGTTACATTCCTTTTTCAGCAGTTCCCAAAAATTACTGAAAAAGAGGTCTTTTTCTCTTTCTGCATCCATGAAAATGAGACCTTTAACAAAACAAATTAGCATATGACTTAACTGCTTTTGTTCCTAATTAAGCACTTCAGCAACATTTTTAGAAGATACACTGTGCAAGTGAAAGCAACTGGACAAAGACTACTCCAGATTCCAGTTTTACTTCTCTTCATCATGTTCTACAGATACTCTAGTTTTCAGGGGAAATATGTATTTGTACAGATCTATTTTAGTTGGTATAAACCAGCTACCTACAAGGCAGTTGGCTCAACATACATTAAAATAATTGTAAATAATACCTCATCAGTATCATACCTGCATTGATTCATCAGGCTAGAAAATAAATTAACAACTTTGTACATTCACTGAAATGTAAGTTAAATTTTTCTGCACAACGCAGAAGAATTTCAGTCTTTGCTTCTCCTCTCAAACATTAGTATCTACCTGAAATATTATCTACCTGAAATACATACAGCGTGAAGAATAATAGGTTCTAACTTTTTTCCTCTTTTCAACATAAAATGTGGTCTTTTCCCAGGGGAAAACTGGGAGTTATTTAAGGAAAATGAAAAAAAAATCTAATTCAATTTATAAAAGAAGTGTTATTCAAGTTTCTTATTTCATTGTGAGATCAGAGTAGATAGAATAAGATAATTCAAAAGTAAATGCTTTAGCACACAACCCTGAACCAAATATCCCAAAAATCCAAATACACTTCACAGTTGAAAACATTCAGTTACAGGTACTTATATGAATGTTTGGAAAAGGAAATTACTGGTCATGAAAAAAGTGGTATTTGAAATAACCGTAATTTTGCAAACATTCAGTGCTCTGCAAAAGGTTCAATAAAAAGAACATTTATATAGAAAGCCTGACTTGTTCTTCTCTAAAAAGAGTCTGAAAGTTATTTTTCTTAACATTTCATTTCACTACCACAACAGCTCTACAGCTTTCTTTGAACTCCAGCTACCGTGGATCACATACACTGACATTTTTCCCTTTAAAAAGCATACACCAGCTACCACACACTGTAAGCTACAGTACAACACAAAACAGTCCTCAACCATTCTGATTCCTCCAACATTTTAAAATTTGTTCACAAGAAAAACTAAGCAACCAGTAAAAAAATCTTAGCTATTAAAAAGTTCAGTCCTACAGTCACCTTGCAAGAACAGCCCAAGATTTTCCAAGATTATTACCATCAAGCCATTGCACAACCACTCAAGAAGGGAATTTTCTAACCAGCAACAAGCATTTTCTCCTACACACCTAGAGCACAAGACAGAAAACAGCCGCTTTACCAAACAAGTGGCTCTAAACAAAACCACATGGAATGGTGCAGGTGCTGCATGAGGGTTTAAGTGAACCACTTCTGATCCACACATGTACCAGCAGAGGAGTTCTTAAAGTTCAGCTCTAAACAGCAAGCAAAACCATGCTCTCATCCTACAGTTCAAACATCTACAGAAATATCATGGAAAGCATGTAACATGCTTTAAAATGGAAATGCTACTAGAATAATAAATACCCTGCCATCTACCAAGTCAAAATTGGCTGTGCTGAACCTGAGAGCTTATCTGTAGCATGGTTCTGCTTCAGCTGTTGGGAGAGAACTATAACACTCTGGATTAAGTGTAATGGTGTATATTTTGAGATTTGATTTTGAGTTCCTTCAACTTAAGAGAAAATACAAATAGCCTAGATTAACCTCTCTCGATTTTATATATGTTATGTGTATTTATTTAAATTCATTAAAAATTTAAAGGCTACCAAAAGCCTCCGAAAAGAGTTTAGAGATTGAAGAATTGCCATGGCAAGTTACCACATTAAAAAAGTCTCTGTTCCTAATAGTGTCTGCCTATATATTTCTACTGTGATACTATACATAGTGTATGTATATATAGTTTTTCACATACATTGTTATATATTAGTTTCCCAATATATCTGCAGGTTTNCAGAAACCTTTGTCTTTGCAGCAGCAGCTGCACCTGATCCAGAGCCAATCAACTGGATATTCTCTGCCCACTCTCATCCAACACTGCACATCTGTCTGCAACTACCGTTTTGGAAAAATCCCACTCCTTTTCTGGTGTAATACACATGGAAAATTTGGTCTTAATCATTTTCCCCTTCAGTGGACATCAACAGAGAAAGACGAAAAGATGCCAGTGACTCTGCTCATTTTTCTATACATACAGATTTTCTCTATAAAATCAGATAGAAAAAACACAGTTACTAAAATCTTCTTAAATACCATATCTTGATGCTTCTAGCAACTAAACAAATGATTAGTGAATGGACCAGAGAGCAAAAAAAAATAATAACTTCTACAAAACTCAGATTTTTCCAAAGGAAACCATTACCAGTCTACAAGACTTACTCTTCCTAACAATGGTCTTGTAGGCCTTGATGCCCTATAATACTAATTATTTATCTACTGGCAGCCTTATTACATCATTAAGAAAGTTTTGTTTGTGTGTATTCATTGTTTAAATATATGCTATTCAATTTTATACTTCAAGGACAAAATCAGCTTCAGAAAAAAAATTACAATAAATATAGAAACACAGCATCTTAATAAAAAACACTAAAGGTAAGATATGTTACATTAACAAGAATAAATATAAACAAAACTACTATTTATCTCTCACCATCATAAAAATCAATTACCCTGAGAGTTAGGTATTACAATGGCAGTGCCAGAATAAAATTGACTTACCTATACTAGGTGGACTGCCATAATTTACTGGGGACTCTGGAGGCCTTCCACAATGTAGTGCAGCAAGAGCAGATCCTTTCCATACAACATGTTTGCAACCTGTTTGTTAAAAAAATCACACAAAAAAAAATGAAGGCAAATGGGCTTTTTCATGCACAGGCACAGTAAAGGTTGAAATATCAAGAACTCTCAAAATTCTCATAAAATTCTCATACTTTTGTTTGTACGAAGCAAAGACTGTCTGCCAGCCCCTAATAACGTCTGCACTCCAGGGACACTTTGTGGAATTTCTTGCTCTAGAAGTGGTCCAAGTCGATGGCATATTTGAAGCAAGTGATCAGGTGCCAAGTGTCTGTAGTATTTCACCTATTATATCAAAGAGCAAACAAAACATTTGAGAAAGAATACAATAATTTTGATGTATTACTGGTTTAATCTTTTCCCCCCAGATCATTACACAAATTCATAAGAAAATTATAGGATATTAAAGGATAAAAACAAATGATGACCTTTAAGTACAATAACTCATTCCAGCTGGTCCTAATTAATTCTTCTAATTCAGCACATGCCACTTTATACAGAGAACTGTTGGTATTTACTACTTTCTGACTTCAAGGCACAGTTGGTCATACACTAATAAGCTCCCTTATGATCACAGTAAAAAAAATATGTAAAGTATATATTATTCAACATTACATTTAAGTAGTGGTCTGGTCAATTTAAATTACTGTAAGATAAAGATGAGACAAAGATTGTAAAGACAGCAACATTTACTTCTTTCAAGAATTAAAAATACCAAATAAATAACATAGCTTTGTAAAAGAAAATGCAAAAACATTCTGCCTCAATTCACCAAAGTAAAAACACCTTGAAACTTCACAACTGGCTTGATTTGTTTTACATCTAAAGCATTTAAACAAAAATCTTGGCTTAAGTAATTCAACTTTTAAATTAGTACATGTCTTCCCTATTGCATCTATAAACATGACAGGTTTTTGTAACAGGTCATAATTACACAGTACCAAAACAAGCTCCTATTATCAGCAATATAATTTCTCACCACTTGATAATAAACCACCTATAATGACTGCCAGATAAAANGCATTTTTAAAATGCAGAAGCTACTACCAAGTCAGACTGTAACAAAAAAGAAAATAAATTAAGAGGGAGAATAGACTCAGTTTTCTCCAATTCTTGTAAAGAATTTGGCATGTAGTCATTTTGTCCTTCAAACAGCCTGAAATACACCTTCACATTTTTACTTCACAGAAAAGGAAAAAAACTCAGCAAAATACTGAAGAAGAAAAGCTTGTGATGTTTTTGTTATTCTGTAACTAGAGGTCTTGAGTGACACTTAGGCAGAAGGATTCTGTATTACACCCAATTAACAGAATATACCTCATTCTTCATCAAATGTGCTCCTCTCTTACTGACACACCATAATAATTTCATGTACTCCAGCAGTTTGTTAACATAAAGAGTGCTGATGTCTGAAACTGAGGTTCTAGAAAAACCTTGCTTACAGCAGTAATTCCCATCACCACCACCAATCTCCTAGTGAAGGAGGGAAAGTTTTCTTTCTCCTGTCTTGGTCTAACACTTGTCAGCAGCTCAGCCTTCTGCAGCCACTTGCTCATTCTCAATACAGTGGAATGGTGGAGAAAAATCAGATGGGTAAAAGAAAAAGATCTTGAGTTGAGATAAAAACAGTTTAATAAGTAAATCAAAATCTCCTTGCAAGCAAGGCAAAATAAGAATTCATCTGCTACTTCCCATCAGCAGGCAAATGTTTAGCTGCTTCCTGGAAAGAGGAGTTTTCCTTCTGTGAATTATATTACATTTGTAGAAAGCCTGGCATGCTGTCTGAATTTGGCTGCCTAAAAGTCAAATAAATTCCAAAATTCACACAAGTGAAAAAAAAAAAAAAGTTTTCCCTAAAAAAAAATTAAAAATTATCTTTCATTTAAATAAAATTGCAGGTCATCATAAAGATGAGTTAATTTAAAATTGCTAAATTCAATGTCATCAGACAGACCTACAGAAGAGTGGCAAAAAATAATTTCTGCTTAAAGGAGAAGTCACAGTCAAAATAAATTCACGAGAGCTCTAAAATATCTAAAGAGCCATAAGAAGTTATGAAGCTGTATACACTTTTTGCCATCAACAGTCCTGATCCATTGCCTTAGCTTTTGTTCTCACAAAACCTTAACAAATACTGCTCTTCGCTTAATTACATCTGAAACCAGAATTTACGTCTGCAGAATCTGAATTCATCTCTCAGAGATTAATAACTACTGGGTTTTTTGTTTTAACCATGAACAACACAACTAAATACACAATACAGTTGTCATTTTATGCCGCTCAAGCCCCTTCAGTTTCACACATCCTAAGAAATGCACAAAATCTAAAGTAAATGAAGTAAATCATCTTTGACACATTCCAAAACTACAGCAAGCTGACATCTTGAGTCATATTTCTCATGATTTGTCATCAGCCATGTGCTCACTTTTTATTTTAGCAGAAACTAGGTAGGCTCAATTCATCTTGCAGTTTTTAAAGCAAATGTTTTGATAAGAGGTATCTGTCTGTTTTGTTCTTGATCATCTGTATTAAAGATCTCAATATATACCTTCCACCCACACTACTGTCTCTTCTCATTTAAGTCCATTTGTGCGAAAAGAGCTATTTATGCCACATTATGCAGTAGTTGTGTGATGCTTCCTCACAGTATTTGTCTAAGCAATCATAGTTCAGTACTAAGCAGCATTTGCAGCAGCTCATTAACAAAGTGATTCACCAATATAGAGCTGTGCGCTTCGCCAGCGGCACTGCCCATTTAAACACTTGTCAGTTGCAGGAAGTTTATAGAGCTATTTCATCAACCATGCACAGTCAACGTTTGGCTCTCATTTTCCTCCACAAAGCTTAAGTACGCACAAGAAACTTAAATAAAAAGGTAGGATCCATTCCTCTGTAAAATCAGATAGGAAAACTTATTTAATTAAAGTTTTTATTTGGACTGATTTTTTCTCTTTTCTTCTCCTAGAAAGAAATAAAATGTGGAACTTGAATAACTTATTAAAAATGGGCTATTAATTAAGTTTTCTCCAGGTGACATAATTTCTTCACCATCCAAAACCAAAAAAATTATTTACTGCAACTGCCTGACCACTTCAGGGCTGACCAAAAGTAAAAGTACAGTGTTAAGGACACTGTCCAAATGGCTCAGGCAATAACACGCTTGGGGCTTGACAGTCTCTCTAGGAAGTCTGTTCCTCTGCTAATTTGTATGTGTGACTACTATAGTGGAAGTCACAAATTAAAAAACCGTGTGACAGAAATTCACACAATCGCTCCCTTTTGAAAAGGGAAAAACAAGAATTGCAAAAAAGATAATGACAACTTGGTAGCAACAAAACAAGAGAGGACAAGGTAAGTTTATTTCATACATTAAATTAAAATTCCTACCACGAAACAATTCTTGCACTGACAAACTGTGAAAAGGATCTAGAATCAACAAAAATATACCTACAGCCCAAAAAATCCAAATCCAGAGTACTTTCAGGTCATGTTTCTGAGACAAAACAAAATAAATAATTTTTTCTTTTAATGGTAACTTTAGAAGCTTTGTCAGAAACAGAAAAGCTCAAGGCAACTCAGAATGAAATCTGAAATTAATAGAATGAAAGAATAGAATGAAAGAATAGAATGAAATTTGGTTTGACACCAATCTCTGACTCCAAGAAGAGAAAGGAAAGTAAAAGAAGAAAAATAACAGATGTACAAGTATTTAAAATTCATACAGCTCTAAATGAGAATGAAAACTGGACTCTGCAGAAAGGATTTTTAAAATTATATGCCAAAACTGTGATGTCAGGCAGCAAAAAAAGTGCAGGATTTTTTCTCTGCTAGCCCCCCTACCTGAAATTCTAGCTGTTTCTCTTCCTTGCCCTATTAGACTTGGTTCAATGTCTAATTCTGCTCTGTTCTTCCAAAAGAAATGCATAGATGTGCTTTTAAGGTAAAATAATAAAATCTCTTTTTGTTCTCAGAGTCTTTTCACATAATTTAACAATTCTTAATTTTTACTGTAACATAAATTAGAACTCTGTTAGCAAATACAAAATTTTCAGATCTTAAGCATAAGTATTATTTTCTAGAAAAATCAGAAGCAATATTAGCCTTAAACCTCTCCCTTTACCAACTATCCCCAACTTCACCTATTCCAAACAAGCAGCATGGGAATACACAAAATGCAGCTCCACAGCTATCTGGACTAATGTACAAATCTTTATGACCTTTGAAATAAGCCTAAGTGCTCGTATTTTCATTCTGCATGACTCTGCAGCATAATTCTGCATTAGAATCACAATAAATGAATCAAAAGAACCATGATTTGACCTAGACTCTTTAGTTAAATTTGCAATACATAATGCAGTTATTCACCACCAGTGTTTTAGATTTCAAGTAAAATATGACCTTATTCTAGTACTCCAAATACTCTGCACACAAACATTTTCTCAAAAATTGTTCATTTCCCCCCTCACCCTGCTAACAATCAACATGTTTAACTGCCAGGTTGGCTGTAAATATGTTTCAGAAAAATTTCCACTCAAGGACATTTAGCAACAAAACCTACATCAGTCAGCTACCTATATTCCAAGATGTGAAAGCTCAGTCTTCTAACACCAGCAGCTATCCCACTTTAACTATCCTGCTATATAACATATTACCCAAAACAAGCCCCAAATTGAATTACAGTAATTGTTTTACTATATCAGATCATCAATCTAATAGAGTAGTGTGTACCACCAGCCACTGCCTCGTTACTTTAAAATTAGGAATTGCAACGAAATGCAAGTAGTTTTCTCTGAAGAATTCTCATTCCCTCTTTTCTTTTTCCTTTTTTTTTTTAGGGGGTAGTGAGTGGTGGTCTGGGGAGACAGGGCAGGAACAACCAACAACAGGGAGTGAGAACCATTTTTCCTATTCTGCTTGAGCTAAAACTATATGAATATTTAACCACTATTTTCAATCAGAATGCCTATCACTTTACTGAGAGATTACTCTTTCTCTAATTAAATACATCTATCTGAAACCAGCCATCCCAAGAACACACTATTTTTTCAACTATGTAACGCTTTTAATAGGTGTGAGGCAAGAGCACATTAACTCAAGTTTTAGTATAAAGTATGCTACAAGCTTACTACATGAGAAGGTGTGAGCAGAGACAGCATTTTTTGCCTTATAAATTAAGATGTTCAGCTGTGCCTGTTACTATTAAATTATCTATAGCTGTTTGCCTTTTTAAAAATTGTTTCGGAATGTTTTGTGGGTTTTGTTGGGTTTGGGGATTTTAAACAAAAGCTACACTTTAGAAACTTGGTGTTCCTCTTCATCCCATCTCTCAACAGTGATTCTTAGCCCCAGTTTGAAAGTACTAGCACAAAACAGTTGGCTTGGTCAATTATCTTGATTATCTGTGGAACAAAGGAATATGTGGTGGTACCCACAACAAGCAAGTGTTTCCCCATATCAAAATATAACAGTTTGATCAGAGATGTTTTAACATCACCTAAGTTCTCAACTATGGGAATAGTCTGTCGAGCAGAAGCACTTGTCTTTTAGAACTCAGAGATCATTTAAGTTGTTATATGTCCAACAGAAGCACTGTTAAGAGACCAAAAATCTGGCTAGGGATAACTATCAGAACACTTAAGTTTTCTTAGCCACGGTGCCAAGTCTTTCAGAACACCTTCCTAAATATTGTAAAGACCATCCCCAAAAACATTGTTAATAAAAACTAGGTGATAATGTAGCTCTCTGATTCAACTCAAGTTTTAATTTTGCTCCCTATTTCTTTGAATATCTTTACAGAACAATCTAGCCTAAAGAAACAAACCACTTATTATCTGGTTACTTATTAAGAAACAGAATTTCTAAATAGTAACCACAATTCTACCTGGAAGACTTAACTACTACCTAAACAAAGAAACAAAGTATCAATGTACTTAGCGTCCCAGTCCCAGATACCTTGTAACTTCACATTCGTTTGTGCCACAAAAAAACAAAAACAAAACAAAAAACAAAACAAACAAACAAAAAAACACCGTAGCCCGATGGCCTGAAAAGTATTTTGTAATTTTCATTTGAAATCACATTTTATAATTGTGAGCTGGAGAAGAGAAAGGCACAAATGTCAGCAAAAAAATCATCAACAGTTCCTGAGACCAAGGCATACTGCCTATGAAATATATTGGGCCATCTTATTTGGTGTGAAGTCCCGCCTTCCCCCTCCTCCACCACCACCACAAATAAAATTCTAATTCAACAGAGAAAATGACAATTACTTTAATATTCTGGATAAGAAAATTTACACAGTAGTTGTGATCATCTATGTTGTGATGCTTGTACCATAGAAGATCTAAAAAAAAAAAAAAAAAAAAAAAAAAAAAAAAACAAAAAAAAAAAAAAAAAAAAAAAAAAAACACAACAAACAGCCACAACCTCCCANTATGGTAGCTCTAAATTTTCGAAGTGAATCTCAACAGTTGGTTTGCTCCCAAAAGAAGCAACTTTAACACATTCTCCAACCCCTCCACACCCACTCCCGCATCTCCCTCGTGGTGGTGATAGGACCCATGGTGTAGCACACGAAAAGAGCTGAGCCATCTTAAAATTACTGTTCATTATTCAGACAGTTCAGCTGCCTCATCCAACTAACCACACATTTGGATGAGCTATCGTGCCTACACAAAGGATGTAGCAGAAATGCACAGCTTTCATGCACAGCATACAATTAGAGCAGCTACACCCATAGGGAAACAGCAACATGAAAAAAACAATTACCCTGGGGTCAAATGATGCACCAAAGCTTGCTCATGTAACAAAGGTGGTGAAAAGCTAAAAAATGGAACACAACACTTAAGCATCTTATCCACAATGTATAAACAATTCACAGGGCTTCTTTGCTCTGCTGTTAAATGAGCTGTTAACTCTTAAAACTCTTCAGTTGGTCCCCCATAGTGAGAAATCCTCAATCTTTCAAAAAGAGAGAAAAGTAGCTATCTCACAATTTGCAAGTTTTCACGACAAAAGCAAGAGAACACAAAACATCCTGAGATGTGTTACTAAAGAGTCCCTTCATCTTCGGTAGATCTACAGTTGGAAGCAGCCTACCAGGGACTCAATTCTCACAGGGTTATAGCACAAATAGAAACCTTAATACTGGCAATATTAGAATGAGATTAGCACTCTGAAATAAGAGCCTAGACTATCAAAGCCATATTCAAGTGATTTATACCACACATGCTGACTCCAGAAAAATATAATATAGGAATACTGAAATTCAAGAAAAATCACTTAAGAATGTAATATAAATATAATAGCATTTCTAAACTCATGTATTTACCTGTAGCATTACAAGCATGCACAGCATGGTATAAGCTTATTTAAGAAAATAAAACATTTACTTTCACTACCCAAACAGAAAAATGAAAGTAACTTGCAAGACAAACATTGCACCAGATTTAACATTATCTGCACAAATTAAGTAAGAGAAATAAAACATCTAGGTCTGTGAATTCCAGGCTAATAACAAAAAGTTAATTCTAATTAAAAATCTTAAAGAAATGCTTTCAAATGAGGACAAAATCAGAAACATCATTCCTGAGAATATATACATATACATATATATATGTATATTAAAAGATTTATTTTTTTAATATAGGTAAAATGAAAGGCATGATTTTGCACACAACAAAAGAGAAGCTTAGGATTAAATTCCATCCCGGTTACACAGAGCCCTTATTCCCTCTCAGCGTAACTGTCAGACATCTGACTCTGCATTTACTGGTAATTTTATTTTTTTAGCTTTTTTTCCCTTCAGACCTTTCTACAAAGTTTAATGAAAGTTCAGGGCAGTCATGTCTGAGAAATGGTATCAAAACATGGCAAAACGTGCCATCTTGACTAGGAAGAATTGTCATCCTAAAGGTGGAAGAATTTAAAACAAAACCAAAAGAAACAATGTTAGCTCAATCATTCTCCGTCTTAAAAGCTAAGGATCCTCTGGTTTGAGACAAATAAGTTTTTGTTTCATGGAAGAAGATACAGTGAAAAACTCTTGTAAGAAATGTAACTGTCATGCTGCAAATACACTTCCGTGCCAGCTTTCACATGCCTAAAATGTCAGGTAATACAAAGTTCACACAGCTTTGACAATTGAGGCAAGAACAAATACAGGATGGAGAGAAGCATCAAGAATAAAGTAATCAATTACACACACATCATCCGCCCGATATCTAGGGAGGGACAAGGTGAGAAAGCACTTACAAATGTTTATTTGGAAGACTAAGAAAACTTTGTTATGAACAGAAGACTAGGAGAAGAGGAAGGACCTAGTCAGTATCACCTCTCCAAATATAAGTTTCCAGCATCAAGTCCAAGTTTTGAGGAAGTACATCTTTACATCTTATTTCATTACATACCTATGCTGACTAAATTGGCATTTACCTGCATTCCACAAACAAAGGAAGTTTCTTGGAAAGAGTCTGAACGAACTTATTTCTCACCAACTCTTCCTACTTCAACTTTTTAAATGTCTTTTCCTTCACTTTTTCCTTCTTCACATCCTTTTATATTTTGACTACATAGAAGAAACTCAAATCCATGCTACACCTAAGACTTGTACCTCAAATCTTTATGATTTATAGGATAAAAAAGAAAGGTCATTGGTAAGTTTTACCAAGCAACTCCTAGCATTGTTTGAAATGGTCTCACAGCCTTACAAATAAATAAGTAAATAAGAATAGCATAATATATCATGCACTTTGAAATCCCCAGTTGAGTTTCTTCATATTTGATTTCAGGAAAGTTCAAAAGTACTGCTATGTATTCTTATATTTGCCACAAGCTAACTGATATCAAGTCTTCCACACCACACGCATGAAAATACCTGTGCCGATGCAACTCTTGCTACAGGAAAAAAGCAATGCTGCAAGTAAACCTGTTCTAACTACAATAAATACCTATGCTTCGTACTGTAACATTTGTTATAAAATTTTTAAAATGTATATGGCAACAGTCCTTATTGGAGGCATTACAGATGGAAACTGTTCTGTCTCTTTTGTGCAAGTTCAAAAGTTCTCTACATATCTATGTTTCAGAAGTACTGGAGTTCAGAACTACTATAAGCAACCAGCAAGGGAAATATCTCTTTGATGAGCATCACAAACAGAGCTCAGTCTCTCTTAAATCGTTTTCAGAAATTCAGAGACAATATTATACAATTATGTACCTGCAATGAAAACAATGCTAGCAACAAGTCGCTAACAGACACAATTCAAACACCTTAACTTCTGTTTTCCCAATTGCTAGTTTACAGCATGCAAGGAAAAAAAAAAAAAAAAAAAAAAAAAAAAAAAAAAAAAAAAAAAAAAAAAAAAAAAAAATTCAGGCCCCTCTCTGCTAGCCAGAGCTACATCGCAGCGAATAACATTTTGTTTTATCATTGATCTAACCCGAGATGAAAATCACACATTAGGACATTTCAAAAAAAGAACTAAACCAAAAACCCACGTAAGTCAAATTTTGTGACGCGACTCTGGCAAGCACGGTTACTCCCAGGCAGCAGAGACACTGTGTATAAAGCGCTCCAGTACACAGAAGGCACGTCCCCAGGGGCAGGGCCGTGGCCAGCCGGCGGGCCCCTCAGCGCGGAACCCGGCTGGGAGCGCGGCG
>WEIU01007440.1:29889-46932 GCA_013389925.1 Aegithalos caudatus
TTTTTTTTTAAAAAAAAAAAAAAAGGCAACCAAACCAACCCCTACAGGTGATAACGATTTTATTCATTGCTCTTGCCGCCAAGCAGATGAGACAAGCGGGACTGACGAATCTCCTGCCTTCCAGGAGCGATGGGCAAGAGGAGCGTTGTCAACGCGAGGACGAGGGATGGATGCTGATGCCTGCAACCTATGGCTGAACTGGAGGTAATTCACTAGCGGATCGATAACCTACCGAAGGTTCCTGAAAGGCTGCAACATTGTATGGAGCCCGGTTAGCGGGTAAATCGTTTCTTTATTTAATGTTTGCTACCTTGAGGATACTGAATAAAACGTTCTGGTTTGTGCTGTAACTGTTTCTTTGCTGCTTACAGTTAGAAAGGAAATAAAAACAAAGCAGATATCTGCTGATAATTAGCTTTAAAAAAAAAAAATCCATATCAGATGAGGGATTTAAAGGAGCATGATTGGTTGTCTTTATGTTTTGCAACGTGTCTGTGCTTTTTCAGGTCGAGTTGGGGCCTTGCAAGAAGGAATGTGTTTGTGGACAATAAAAATTAATTTAACAGGGATCAATGTAAATAGGGGAAGCTGTCATCTTTTAATATTCCTTTTGCCTCAGTGCAAACTGATTATATTAACTGATGCAACTTGTGAAGCAAAGACAAAAGCATATTTAAAATTATATAGAAACTAGACAAAGAACTATTTTTTTTCCTGTACATAAAACCACCCGAAATTCTCAACTATCTAACTTTCAACAAAATTAAATTTGAACAGCATTTCTGTGCAGCTAAGGGTAACACGAGTTGAGCATTTTTATCCGTGTTTCCAAGGCCTGCAAGCTCAGTGTACGAGCTCGAGCTTTGTGCTTGACATGGTGAGAAAGCTTTGCTGCAATCACCCTTCTGCTTAACTGAAGAAATGTTACCCTGAAAGGTTAAAGAAAGGAGGCTAAAATATCACTTATTTCCAATTGCTTAACTATAAAAATTGTATTTGTAATTTTGGATGTCTAGATGCTGTGCATTTTTACATACAATTATCATGTCCTAAAAAAATCACTAAAATCCTAATCTAGATTTTGTTATCATTCGGGTAAATGAATTTTGTAGGATAGATTTTTTTTTTTTTTTTTTTAAGCAAGACTGTATATACTAGATTTGACCACTGTATCTGTAACTATGATCACTATATATCTAAAAATGTACATGTATCTCCCTTGTCCCAGATCTGTAACAATAACCACTCTGTTTCAGCTTAATTTTAAATCCACACTTCAAATAATTGAAACGGAAATGAAATAATATTTAATGTCTAATAAAGATTTTTAAAATAAAGTGACTTGAATCTTTTCTTAGCAATGTAAAATATATATTGTAATATCATTCATAGGTCATTCTCACAACAAAGGGCTACATGAATAATGTCATTAACATTTTAATTTCCCTTGATGTTTACATAAAAGAAGGTATACTTACCTATGACATCACTGAAACTGTAAACCAAGCAATAGAAAAATTTTAACAGTTAAGGAGTCTGAAAGTAGAGGAAAAACTCTCCTAGATATATTGACCCTCCTTTTTCTTTTGGTAACTCATAACTTTTCCTGTTCCAGTTCAAAATACAGCCCACAGAATCAAAAAGTTCTTGGTGTTTTGACAATAAAATAAGGATCGTATGTTTAATTTGATTTTTTTAGATCACCAAGCAAAATGAAATCATAGTCCCAGACTTGAGCTTGAGCACTGCAATACTACAAGTAATACTTAATAAACATCTTTTACAAACATACTTACACCTTTTTACAGACTAAATCTGATGGGATTTTTTGTTTATGTATGGTACAACATGATTGTCACATGTAAGAGAAAATGCCTAATTATTATTATTTGGTGTTATATGTTAGAATGAGTCCTAAGTATTCCTACAACAGTAACAAATGCTCCATTCATATTTCAGAGATATTTTTAAAGCTTTTTTTACTCTTTCAGTTAAAATTAAGATTTTTTTTTTTGTAATGTACACAAGTGGAGAAAAATATAGTCTCTGAATTTTTACTATCTTTATTGCTGTGCTTTCTAATAATCCCTTTTTTTTTTTTTCATGAGATCTTGTCACCTTACATTATTCTAAATAAAATACATCAGTCCTGCATTGTCAGCAAGATTTAATGTTTTCAGGAGAAATTACTCTGAAAGGTCTTAATTTAAAAAAAGAAAAATAGTAATGGAATTATTTTATTTTGTGACTTTCAAATGTTAATATTCACCAGGATTGCTAAATTAATTTTACCAAAAAAGAAAAAAAAAATAATTAAGTTTCAAAGATTTTCCTGTTGCTGTAGATTTTACATATCAGCTATACTAAGCAATGGACTGATCCAAGAGTTGCTGCTTTGGGATGTCTCTTTTTACCCTGACTTGGCCTTTTTTTTTTTTTTTCTTCCATCATCATCTTCTCCCCTAGATAGTGTTATAAGCTCTGTAAGTGTCCAAATACAGATATATTAGAATTATCTTGAATTACTGATTTCCCTCGACAGATAAGAAGGTAGTGTCTTTGGTTTCTTCTTGAATTTTCTCAATTCTTTCTGCACTTTTGGGATTGGTTGGTTGGGGGGTTTGGGGGATTTTGTTTGTTTTTTATAGTGATATATTTTAGTCAGTGTTTTTTTTGTGTCAGAATGATTTTATACCTTGTGCCCAGGAACTACATTATTTGGACCCTAGTAGAGGCAGTACTTTACATGAAAAGCCTTTCTGTTTCTTTTGAAATTTGCTCTTCTCCTTTTCTCTAGAGACAAAGAGAAGTATTTAGGGTTTCTAAGTAGTCAAGCTGAACAATGTAGCTAAATATTTGAAGCATGATATTGGCAGGGGGTGGCTGAAAGCAACATAAAGCAGTGACTAAGCTTTCCTCGGGTTTGCGTGGTTGGTTGGTTACTTGAACAGGGCTTTTTTGGTGGGTTTTTCCACCTCAAATGAAAATTATCACCACTAGTTGCTCGTTGATTCTTACTCTTGAAACCAACCATAAACCTCACAAGGGCAAGAAGTGTGTGATGAGTGCTTGTGAGGCCAGCAACTTTTTTTATTATTATGATTTATGTAAAATTCATGCCAAAAGAACCACACCTGCTAAAATACAATACGACTATGAGCAAATTCCTGTTGTAATTTCAAACAATAACTTGGAGCTTAATTAAGTAGCTTCACATCAAAATTCATTTAAATACTCACTTGTTCATTCTTCATGCCAAGAATACATCCATATATTTTCTTCACTCTGCATCAGTAACCTACCTGAACTTTCCACTATGAAGTTTCTAATAGAGTGCTTAGCTGCTTTGTATTCTGTCTTTATCTGATATTAAACAGTGAACAGTATGCTTCTATTTTTTCCTTTATTTCCCATTTCAGTGTGCCCTTTACCACAGAACATGCATGTCACCCCACTCCACTATTTTTGAAAATATTTCCTCTTACTCCTGCTTGCTTCTTACCAATGGTGAAGAGGAGCATAGAATTAGGCACCTGTATTACCCAAACCATCATCAGCACAGACAACATTTTTTTAAAAGCACACAAATAGATTAACCTCTGACAAATGTTTTTTATCTGTTTTCCTCCTGTGCAGCTGGAAGAGTAAAGCAAAATCAAGACATTTATGAAGACAACATTAACTTTTGTGTAAAAACAAATAATTAGCTGCAAATCTACTACTGGGCTTTTGAAAGTAGATCTATATGTCATTTATATTTTCAGCAGTAAATGAGCCTTGTTGGAGCTCATCCAATGAACCTAAAAACCTCTTAAATATGCTGTTACCCAAATAAATATGAATCGCACCAGCCATGACATTCTTTTGGTTTCACTGTTATATCTTTGAGTACAAAACCTTCCCTTACAAAGAGAAACTAAGAATAAGGCCTATGTTATTCCTACTGAATAGAGGAATTCTACTGGTTCATGCTGGGCATTCTGTTTGGGTGTGTTTTGTTTTAAAGCAAATTTATTTGTGCTCCTGTGTTTTGTAAAAGACTTTCAGTTAAATTTCCTGGATCATTTCGAGAGTTCAACTTTCTATGTTGAATATATTCCCTAATTATCTAGAGAATATTGAGAAAATTATTAAACTGCTGTACTTAATTGTTTGCTATTGGGCTTTTCTTCACAGAGACTCTTGGATACTTGCCATATCTATTTTCACGTCTATTTGATGTCTCCAAAGTTTTCTGAGTCTTCTAAGGATTATGTAGTTTTTTTTTAATGGAAGCTTTGAAAAAATTAATACACAGGGTACATTTTAGAGGAGAGCTACTCCATAATGAAAATAGGAGTTATGTTGCTTTGTATATAGACAGGTTTTTGCTTAGATTATTACTTTTACAAAATTTTTTAAAATGTTTGCTGTTACTTCACTTTGTAGTAAAGTGCTCCAATATGCTAAGGCAATTTTTTGTTGAGCAGATCTCAAAATAAGGTGTATCATTCATTTGTTTCAGTGGTTTCATATTAGTGTACTGAGTCTAAGGAGAATTACTTGAAATCTTAAGTGACAAATTTTATTTAAATTAATAAATTATAAAGTTTATTAAGGCACAATTTAATAGTGGCCTTCAGTTACTGTTAGTCTTTCCATTTCTCTAAATGAAAATTTATATTTCTGTTTAACCAAGTTTGAGGGCCATTCCCAGTTAGGGGTTTGGATTTGATTTTTTCATGTACTGTGGTAGCCTGTTAGAAATTAAACTTCTTAAATACAGATGAGAGGTTATTTGCCTGATTTTCAAAATGGTGCTGGCTATCAGTAGCTTTGGTACAGACTTGGAATTTCTCTGAGTTAATACAAAAGACTGCTAAAGATTTACATCTATGTAATAATTTAAGGGATTCTGTCATATTGTTATCAGACATATTGTCTGATAAACTTGCTAATATGCAATTTAGATAAAAGTAGAGGAGGCCATAAGAAATATCAGTGAGATCTATCCAGAGAAGAGATGAGCAGAACAATGTAGGTAAAATTTCATGATGTTACATTAGAAATAATCTATTGAAGAAATTATATGAGTCATTCAGGCTCCTTATAGGCTCCAAACCAATACAAGGGGAAAAAAAAATCCTCTATTTGATAGCCAGTGGTAAATCTTTTTAAAAGACCATTCTATTTATTACATATTCAACATTGAGAATATGGTAATTTTTTTCTAGAACTCTAATATGAAGCCAGTGAAACAAAACAATAACACATCTTCTGTTGTAATACTGCATTAAGTCTTTCACCTTACCTCAAAAAATTAGGAGTTCAGAAGGAAATTAGGATCAAGGAAAAACACTTTAGGAACAGGATTAAAGGCCAAGGAAAATTAATAAAATATATGGAGGAAGTAATATTTAATAATTGCATACAAAATTTCTCTGTTTCAGAGAAAATAAAGCAAGACCCTTTAAAAATTCTAAGGCATAGTTCCAGAATTGAAACACTTGAAAGATTTCAAATTAAAAACTATGCTTTTCCTCATAACAAAATACAGCCATTCTGCCTTCACTTTTGCCTCAGAGGTCTCAATGGCAAAGATTTTAGCAGTCTTCAGAAGAACTGATATTTCTACAGGTAAGAACAGCCAGTGATAGTACAGATACATAATTATAAAGATTGTTAGTCTGATCCAACACAGCCTTGCTCTGTTGCCAGCCTAAAGGCAATCCTTAGTTTTTCCCAAGTGTCTCCTTCTAATGTTGTTTTTGTTTAGACTTACCAAGTATTTTTATTTCTATGCAGTTGAAATACCTACTTTCCCCAAAATAGCAATGATGTAGAGTGAATAGTACCAATATTTGCACTTACCGTAAAAATTCCGGGCTGTTAGCATTGAGCCATTTGGCTGACAGTGCCTACTTTGTGTAGCATATGTGATTTGTCAGTCAGCCATGAAATACACATCACGGAGATTCCGATCTCCATTTATTGTTCAGTCTTCTGAGAAAATACTGGTCTGCTGATCCAGATTTCTCAACATTTTGTATTCTTGTACAGCAACTACTTGGTGCCTTGAAAGGATTATTTTATGTTTTCAGTTTGCCCAGCTGTGGTGAGCCGCATAGGCATGGTGTACTAATTGAGATACAAATTGTATAAGATAACTGCTGATTTAAAATAATTGAACAAAGCTCTTGATTTTACAGGTTGTAGAGTACTAGAGACAAGAAGTGTGATCAGACCACAAATGATCCCTGCATATATGTGATGCTGGTTGCATTTTTGTTTGCTTCCTTGTTTTTAACCTAATACTAATGTAAGGTGAAGACTGGCACATGTGACTCCCTTTTCCCAGGTGAGGCCCTGCCACAAGATTGAAAGATTGTCATCGTTCTTGATGGACTAATCGGTAGTTTTGTCATGCAGAGTGGAGCAGTTTTTTAAAGAGAGATTAAGAAGAACCCTCTCTTGAGGATATTTTCCCACGTGGCTAGCTCAGTCTATTCTGAGGTACAAAATACTGATTTCCCTGGAAGAATTTGAACTGAAGTGGGATCTTCCTGCACACCAGAGTAAATTAAAACTGCACAACCCCCTCTTTGGTTAGGACCTAGCATGCTCATGTTTGGTAAGCATGCTCTGAAAATGATCCATGAATGTGGTGTACAAGCAAGACAAGCAGAGGTTTTTGGTCATGAGGAACAGGCAGTGTTGGGCAAACTAAGACATTTTTAGACACTCAGAAACTTACTGTTGGAGAATTAAGTATCTACATTTTGAATGGTAAAATAATGGAAACATTTAGTGTCACACACATTCTCACCTTATCACCAACGGGTGTTCTTGCAATGAGCTCTGGAGCACAAGCCTAGTGCTGTTTTCTGCACGTGTGAATTTTTTTTTTTTTAATCCAACATCCAAGACTGAATAAATAAGAAATTGAACTTGATCTTTCAGCATCAAGTTAGACTATTACTAATTGCCTCCTGGCAGGCCCTTATAAATAAAGCACTAAATAATACTAGAAGTCAATCAGCTAATGTAAAGAAACACATCTTATGAAAACAAGATTGAGCAGTTCAAGAAATATAGATCTTAATTTTTAACATAGTTATAATAAAACCATGTCTATTTAGCCCCTGCATCAATTTTTTGTATTTATGTTTGGAAGTACTTTCCTCAGACCCTGCATAGCCGTTTCTGACAGTTTTAACAACATGCCAATCTTGGTGCATCCCAAATTTCACCACATTAAGTGTACTTCTGAATTTTGTTGTTCCTATATACTCCCAACCCTGATTATTCAGCTGAGAATATTCAGCAGCCAGCATCCTTACATTTTTCTCCTCCCCCAGTAGAGTGGTATGTATGCCTTTCAGCTCATTCACTGATTGATAATTCTAATAGTGTAGGACTCTGTAAGAGGACAGGTCATGGCACATTTGAATACAACAAAATTTCAAATTGCACTACACAGATGGTAAGGCGTTCTTGCTGCTGTATTCCTCCTCAGTTTTGAATCTTACCATACTAGTAATCTGAAGAGCACTACTGCCCACTCAATTGCTCATGCCAGTGGCCATATCCATATTACTGGGGTCTTCCAAACTCCAAAACAGAACAGCTGCATCTGCATTGTCAGCTGGGCCTAAGCTACCCCCTGAGCCATGCCAAGGGTGGCTTGGGAGAACGGTGCTTGTCCTGAACCTAGTGCATGGACTCTGCTGTCAGCAATTTAACAGTGTAAGTTGTGGGCTTCAAGTCTGCAGCTCTGTGCCCTGGCACCTTTTGGTTTGCTAGCATAGGCACAGTTTTTGCAACAAACAGAACTGAAACTGCCATTGTGCTTTACTTATGAAACAGGTATCTTTGTAGTAAGGTATAGTATTAAAAAAAAAAAAAAAAAAAAAAAAAAAAAAAAAAAAAAAAAAAAAAAAAAAAAAAAANAAAAAAAAAAAAAAAAAAAAAAAAAAAAAAAAAGGAATATATTCTGCAACAATGTCCTTTGCTAGGAAGTCCTAGAGGCAGAGATAAATCTTAGCTAGTTTGTAACAAACTCCAAGACAGCTCAGTTCACTTTTGCTCAGCCTCCAAATTACTTGAGTCTTTATTCTGTCCACTAAATAATGAGAAAATGTTGAAATGCTTAAAATGATAGTAAAAGCTTCTCAGGGCCACACTAAAGATCCTTAAAGGAAGAATTGATGTGGAAAATAAACCAGAAAATACAAAGTCTCAAGCAGATGAGAAGTTGAAAGAAAACAATGTAACATTTTAAAGAGGTAAACAAATTAACATCTGTTAGAGAGACTCACAGTATGTTTCAATTATTGCTACAATGTTCTGAGTTGATAATTGCCTACAGTTGTGGTAGTCAAGCACTTGCTGCAGTTGCTCCCAACAAATCTCTTTAAAGGTGCTTGAGAGACGTCATGAAGGACATCTTATGTCTTAGGATTATAGAATATATTGAGTTGGAAGGGACCCACAAGGATCATGATAATCCAACTCCTAGCCCTGCATAGGTCATCCTCAAATATGCCATGTGCCCAAGAGCATTGTCCAAACATTCCTTGAACTCTGTCAGGCTTGGCGCTGTGACTGACCCTTTCCCTGGGGAGCCCATTCCAATGCCCGACCACCCTGTGGGTGAAAAAACTTTTTCCTATTATCCAACCTAAAACTCCCCTAATGCAACTTCTGGCCATTCCCTTGGTCCTGTCACTGGTCACCACAGAGATCAGTGCCTGCCCCTCCTCTTCCCTCAGGAAGTTTCAGACCACAGTGAGGGCTCCCCTCAGTCTCCTCCAGGCTGAACAGACCCAGTGCCCTCAGCTGCTCCTCACACAGCTTCCCCTCAAGGCCCTTCACCATCTTCATTGCCCTCCTTTGGACACTCTCTAATAGTTCAGTGTCTTTCTTACACTGTGGCACCCAGAACTGCCCCCAGCACTGGAGGTGAGGCTCCCCCAGCTTAGAGCAGGACCAGCTCCTCCCTTGCCCAGCTGGTGATGCTGTGCCTGATGTACCCCAGGACAGGGATGGCCCTCCTGGCTGCCAGGGCACTGCTGACTCATGTTCAACTTGCCATCAACCAGGACCCCCAGGTCCCTTTACATTGTGCTGCTTTCCAGCATTTCATTCCCAGTACATTGAGGGTTGCCCCACTCCCAGGTACAGGTCCAGCACTTGCTTTGTTAAACTTCATACAGTTGGGTGATTGCCCAGTCCTTTAATTTGTCAAGGACTTTGTCAGACCTTACTGGGAACAGGAAGACTAGTGCACGGAAAGCACTGAAAAGAATTCTCAGTGTTTGGCCATTAAGCTTCTTGCCACTGGTTTGTTATCTGGTGAAAATATGAACGGGGGGGGTGGGGGGGGTGGAAGGTGGAACACCCCTTTTTGAAAGAGGTAGTATGTAACTGAGTCCTTTATTCATGGTCCAACAATAATATAGTCTGCAAAACATGCCAGATGCACTTTTGTTAAGAGATATATGATACCAAATGCTTGTCTAATTACTTCATGAATAAAGGGACAGCCAGTATTTTCCATGCTTGGTATAAAACAAGTCTATTGTTATAAGCAATGAACTGAATTTTGTAAGAATGCAATATTTGAGCTGCTGGCTTATTTCTGTATATTACCTAATGTGTCGTAGGATCTATAAACCTAAACCACCACCCCACCATGAAAGGATGAATCCAATGCTAATGTGGAAGCATTCATCAGAAGAGGAGCATTATTGTTTTCACTTAAAGGAGACAGCATTTGAAAAATAAGACATCCCTGTGATCATTTGAGTGTGAATGGGACAGTGGCTCAACAGAACCAAAGACAAGTGCTCTAATATCAGTTGATTACAACCTGTGTGGCAGTGGTCCACCTTGCACTTTCATCACTGAGGGTGACATCTATTTGGAAATACAATTTTATTTTTTGCTGGGTTTTTTGTTTGTTTGTTTGTTTTGTTTTGTTTTGTTTTGTTTTGTTTTTGGATGTCTTCACAATTATACTCAATTGCTACTGTAATTGGCACTTGCAACTCAATATTTAAAACCAATTTCATACACTTCCCATAGTCCTAACAGCATGCGTACTAAGAGGGCACTAGCTATCTCTTGTCATTAATTCCTGTTAACATTACCCACATTCACTATTTTTGAATACTATTATCAACTTTCTGATTCATCATCATCATCTCATTCATCACCATATAAGACAACCAGCTGCCAAAAATGTCATGACCAAACCTATCCTTACGCAACTATTTGGAAGTGTGCCTTTTCTGTGCCACTCACATCGGAATAACTTGGATATCTCCAAGTCACACCGTTGCCTTCGATGAACTATCACTGCACACACCTTGTGAATCCAAGGTCCCCACCTCCCTTCTGGCTGCTGAGGCCAAGCAACCCTCATCTTGTCTATGGCCACCATAAAGAAGTCTCAAAACAGTAGTAGAGCTGCTATGCTCACCTTGCCTTCCCCTGGCTCTCCCATCTCACCCAAAAGTCTGATATCTATTGTCACTGAGGTAGACAGCAGACTCGCCAGTAGCCTCTTGATGCTCAGATTTACCATACATTTAAACCTTTACTTACCTAGTTCCCTCAGGGATAAAGAAGACAAAGCTTCCTAAAAGACTCCAGAAGTTCATCAACACAACCAGTAGTTATCCTGCAGGTGGAGATTTGGCACCGATGCACAAATGATACTTAAGAGCAAAAATGCCTTCAAGGAAGTAGGAAAAAAAACACAAACCTACAATTACAAGCTTTACCAGGAATGTATTCCAAAGGGAACAAAACAAAAACACTGTGCCCTCAGTAACTGGATTGTTGATGAAGGACCTGAGGGGAAAAAATAAATCTAGTGACATTCAAGGCTTGCTTGCACATGCAGAAAAATTTACTGTTTCTCTCTTGCTCCGATTCCTAGAAAAATGTTTCTCCTATGCTGTGCAAGAGATCTTCCTCCACAGCCACCCACCCAGGTTACAGGATCAGACTACTTCCCCCCTCCTGCCATTTCCAGCTCTCACCCCTGCCCCCCACCCATCCCAATTGTCTTCCACAAAGAATTGCTGCTGTGCAGTCCCTTCAGAATATTCACACATTGCTCCGGCACTCAGCCACCAGGGAACTTTCTTCCAGCCTCATTCTGGGATGACCCCCAGCTGATGCAGCAGCAGCAGCACTCCTCCCACTTGTGAACAATGTGCAGCCATCTATAAGATGACTATGAACAGAATCACAAAAATTCTCCACTATTGCTACTCCTTTTTTAGTTATTCTAGACACACCTGACATCACATGCTTTGTCTCCAATAGTTCTGAACCCCTTTGTGTTAAGAGTTCACATCTTCCAACTTCTTACAGAATATGCCTGACATATACATTATGACATCAGAAACCAATAAGGGTTTTGGTTTGGTTTTTAGAAATTAGATTATTATTACTATTGCAAAGAAACCTTAGAATGGCCTTCCAGCTTTGTCTCACAATGGGGCAAAAGTTCTTGTTCTACAACCTTTATTTTGCAATGAACTACAGTAATATTTTATAGCCATTTTAGAAATAGATTGAGGACTTTGACAAGATCACTCTTTCCAGTCACTGCATTGTCATCTTAAATTATACTGCTCTCCATTAAATTTTTCATTATTGGAAGATTTATATCAAACAGCTTAGTACCTGAAATTGTCCAGTATAAATTCAGGTTTTATGGGTTTCAAGTCTGAAATTTATTTCTGAATGAGAATGGAAACTGTGATAAAACAATTCCTACAAGTTACACTACCGTAACATAAATGCAGTACTAAAAAAGCACAATGGCCTCACACAATCAGGTTTATTTTTTGAGCATGAATTTGAATTATTAGCTTTATCCTTATCTCAGCAGGTATGCAAATATGGTTTTCCACTCATATTATTATTAGCATCAATAGACAAAGTTAAAATCTAGCGTTAGTTAAGTCAGTTTTCACCAGAACTCATTTATAGCCACTTTGAACATACCTGTGAGGGTATTTTGCTGTATTAGTCAAACACTTGTCAGTCCCTGTCATCACAAAGGGCATAATGTATCAAAACAGTTTATTTCTTAAGCTGTCCATTTTCTATGGGAATATCATTAACTACTTCATTCTGATCTATTATAAATGCAGAATTGGATATTCTAGAAAGCAGCTGCTGGCAATCTGGCAAACCAATTTGGCTATAGCTAGGAAAGTAACACCTTTATGGTAAGTTCAGTTGTAAAATAAAGCAACAAGTATGTACATTAGAAAGAACATGAAAAGAAAATTCTTGTTTTACCAAAAATAATGGCACTGAACATTCTAATTCCTCTCCTGACCATTATGTATGTATGCAGCTATTTAACTAACAGGGAAAGTATTCTTCATGTTTTCCTGCAAGTAAAAGAAAGATAAATCTTGAGCCAGGAGGCTGACAGAGTTCTTGCTATACTCAAGTTACTTATAGACAGTCTCCTGTATTTTTAGTGCTTTAATTCACATATAGAAATTTACTGTCTTATTTAATATAAATGAACACTGTGGGCTAAATTATTACTTTTTCCAGTTCCACTAGAAATTTAACTTGCCTGTTATTTATTCTAATAAGTGATCGTTATTTTATTGCTAGTCCTTTTCTCTTTCCCTGTTTTTCCTTTTTGCAGTTATGAACACACCAAATAACACTCAAACTTTTAAGGGTTGAGCAAGATGCACCGAAACAACTTAATTTTCACTGCTGCTTAGCACAAGGGTTAATTTTCCATTAGGATTGCTGTTAATTGGTTGCATCTTATCTGCAGTTCAGAAAAAGCTGCCTTTGCCATTGAACAGACAAAATACCAAGAACCTTGTGCTGACACATGCAATTAGCCTAAGGTCAGTGAATGATAGGGAAATAGTGGAAAGTGACAACCAAGAGGAACAATGTAAGGCTAAGGGAAGGGGAATCTTTAATTACTCAGGAGTAACTTTTTTTTTTTTTTAATCCTTTATTATGTCTTGTTTCTGATCCATTTGCCCCCTTTAAACTTAAAAAAAACTGTCTATCCTTCTGTTATGGTTTAGGAATGGTCCTCCCCAATTCAGTGCCCCCACGGAGACTCTCCCAAGCCAGATGCTACTTGCTCACTTTTCCTCACTTCCCCATGTCCTTCCCACACCAGGGATGGAGTTGAAAATTGAAGGCACAAAAGGTGAAAATCAGAGGTTGAGATAAGAACAGTTACTGGAAACAGCAGTGAAATGAGGAACATAATAGCAACAATACTAATGACAAAAGTGTACCCAGAGTGGGTGATTTACACACAAAATGCTCTCCAAGCCCGAGATAACTAAACAATGAGGGATGAACCTTAAGCCCACCACTGGAAAGGGACAAGCTTCTCCTTGGAGGAGACAGAGTCCCTTCTCCCCAGCCCTGAGACCCTGGCCATGAGGTAAGATGGTATTGAATAATATTTGGGACTTGGACATGCCCGCACAGCTCCAGGCTCTGCTCCCTCAGAGCTACTGCAAAACATTAACCCTATCTTTGGCTAAAACTTGGACACCCTCACCGTTTTTGTTTTTTTGTTTTTTTGTTTTTTTTTTTTTAATGCACCTTGAATTCACACACAGTTACATCCCACAAAGGACACATACTGGTTTCAGGGATTCCTCCAAACCTTGTGTTCAAGTGTGAAACAGTCAGTCATTAAATACTGATGATACAAGTTTCCTTATGGCAGAGATGTGACACCTGGCACTTCCAACTGCCACTTCAAAACTAAAATACTTCCATACTTCCTGAAGGTGCTCTTCAGATCACCACCTGCCCACGAAGACTCTTGCTACATATGTCTGAATGTGTGACCATTCTAATTTTAAAAACATGTTCTAGAACTTGATACAGTGCCTTGAAGATTTCTCTGAGAATTTGACACATAGAGAAAAAATATAGGTAAGCATGACATTTACAAAGCAATTTTGAAAAATCAGAAATGTTAAGTGAATCAGCAGGGTACTGTGTTTCACTGCACTTTAGCCAAGTGGATATTTTGTTAAATGCTTCCAGTGGAATTCTGGCACTGAGCTGAATCTCCTAATCCAGTTGAGACAACAGAAGAATTTTGTGCCAAAATTGCTAGGTCAAGATATTGTGCAATTAGTTTAAGGACCCAACTCTTTCCCACCTTTTAGCCATTTATTAAAAGAGCTCTCCTTAAATAAGCCCATCCAGAGAAATGTCTTCTGATGTCCACGCCTAAGTTAAAATCCAAGTTAAAAGGGTCATTTCATGAGCTTCAAGTGTCTACATAGGATTAGGCAACTAATCTCTTGGTGATCCACACAAAATGATCAGAGTATATACACACACACACACACACACACACACACACACACACAGGAACAAGAAACTCCTAACTTGAAAAGATGGTTACAAATAGCACTTAGATGATTCTGTGGAAGAGTTCAGATGGTTCAACTTCCCACAACTATAGCTTCTAATAGACTTTCAACAGGGTCCATCAGGAAGCAAATCAGAAGTAGTGTGCAGGATTACCAAACATATCACTGGGTAACACTAAGGACTTTCCTTCTCATTGCCTACAGTTTCTGTTATAGCCATCTGCCTTCCATCACCAAAAGCAAAGCACTGATTTAAATTTTCTAACAAAACTAAGTTCATGCTGCAGAGAACAGCCTCCTCTTGCGTGGGTGTTGCAAGCCTACAAAAAAAGTGTAAGTGACATTTATATCAATGCAGGTCTTAACTCCTATTCTACCTAGCAGAGAGAGTTTTGGCAATCAAGCTTCAAATTTTAAATGTAGATATGCCTGGCTTCTTTTTGGTTTTAATTAAAAAAGGCAACTAGAGACTCCTTCTCAAATAATAAATAGAACGCTAGGTCACACAACAGTCATTTATTTATTGACTTAAACAAGCAAAAGGTATCCTCAGACACAATGGCTACAACTTGAGCAATACAAATCAATGCTACTGAAGAACAGGGAACACATTTTCTTTCACCCCTCCCATCCCAGAAGTAACAATAGAAACACCAGGACCCCTAGAGAAAAGAGAAGGAGAAAAATCATAAAAGGTACTTAGAACAAGATGCAAAGTTGAAACGTGGACACTAAAAAAATCATTAGCTAATCTACCACATCACCACAATCACCTCAAAACCAACTTTGATTGTTCCACTTCCACCAGGTTCCATATATATAGCACTGTTTAACAGCGATTTCAATGTATTAACAACTGTCCTCAGCTGAAGCAGAACAGTAATTACTATTTATATTAAATTTGAGGCTACAGATAGAAAGGTTTCCATAGACTACAATGCACATTAATGCAAAGAGACTGGGGAGAAATAAAGCTACTTTTAAATTACTGTACATCTCTATTAATCAAGCGATTTGTTCTGTGCTGATAGCTCATTGGAGACACAATATCTTGTCAGAGTATGGCAACTCTACTCACCCTGTGACAGTGTATCTGATGAAAGTATCTATGAAGAATTTATCTGTAAGTCCCCTAAGTTGTAGGCCACTGAAAATCCCAGTTTGCTGCTCCTGTGTGGGTGGTTTTTAATCAGACATCAGCAAAAAAAGCAAGCACACCTCATGCAAAGCAACTGTTACTAAATCATTTAGTATTCCTTGTAACAGTCAAAGATGTGAGTAAGGCATTCCTCCGTTTTAGAGAAAACATTAGGAGTCTTTAGTTTTGCAGGCAAGGAGACCTTTTATTTTAATCCATTAAAGGAACCCAAAATAGTCAGCAGGTGGCCACATCTATCCATGTTTCATTAAAATCACATAAAACCTAAGTACAAAAGCACCACTGATTATTGCTCTAGAAAAACTGCATGAAAAATTCAAATACACACAGTAAAAACATCACCATATGCACAAGACATAATTTCTTAAAGCAAGTGTATGGAATGCTGATCCAATTTTGCACATACCTTGCAATATTAAGTTGATATTTATATTACTTGGCAACAATGGCAATTTCTAAAAGCACTGTTATGAGAAGGGAAATGTTCATATACAGTTTCATATGTCAACTATCATAGTCCTAAAAAAATTAGCATTTACAAAATACTTGATAAAAATATCTTTTAAAAGTTGTCCAAGAGGTACATAAAATCAACCCAAAATTTTCACGGTATTTCATTCATTCTTGTCATCTACAGATTCAGTTTTCTGAGCCTGTGGAGAAGAAAGAAAGAAATTAAATTACTACAGTGAAACACTATTAGGTACCTAAATACCCAAGCTATCCTTACTCCTTTGATTTCTTACTTGAAACAGCTCCAAACCTGTGTCCATAGGACACCTACACAACCGGAAAAGGCACAGTCACACACTTTTCTCAACTCATCGGTCCCAGCTTTTCAAAAGCAATACAAGCCTTACCTGTCAGCTTCCATCGTTCACACTGAAAAGCACCACACTACCACCTGTTTCTATTCACTGCACACATGCTGAATGCTCTACCGCACCCTTAACTTTCATTGTTTCAATCTGCCCTTTTACTGACAGTGTGCTGGGTGGGGCACCTCTGGATGTTGAAACACTAACAGTTGAGCGAGATGCGAATCTGCAATAACATTATGGGCAATAAAAAGAAACATTATGAACATGCTAACAATGTCTGAAAGGCTGGATAATTCAACAACACTGATTCAATCAGCAGGAGGTATGTGTGGAAAGTACCTCTTCAGCTTTATTTTCACCATTTTCAGATGGTGTAGTACCTTCCTTTGCAGCTTCTTGCTTTTCATCCTTCTTCCCTTTAGCACCTTTGCTGGCCTTTGTTCCAGGTTCCTTCTGACAGAAGATTAAAAACATGGCCACAGACATTGTATGAGTAGCCAGAACCCGGCATCTTTATCAAAACAACTTTCACGTGAACTAAACAGCAAGTCTTGGCAAGCAATGCTGTACTGAAACAGAAAACTTCCTAAAGGCTACCTCAAAACTGTAAACCCACATAATTCATAGAGACTCAACACTTCTAGAAAATGGTGGCGTCTGCTGCTTTAGG
>WEIU01007440.1:69627-128601 GCA_013389925.1 Aegithalos caudatus
CGGCGGCGCCGCGCCCCCCGCCCCGGCGGCGGCGGCTAATCACCGGCCCGGGATTCTCCATCAGCCGTCGGGAAGGCGAACCAGGCGAAGGTCTGGCCGCGTCGGGCAAGTTGCGTGCGGTGAGCGGCGAACAGCATCCGCTCGCAAACCTCTGCAGTGGTCCTTGTACAGGTGCATTATTTCAGCCTGTTTAAGTGTACCTTCGTTTTCTCCTGTGTTCCGGTTTCCCCTCCTCGACTGAAATCAGCCGCAGTCTTTCTCCATCGCTACTGTTCTGCCTTTTTCAACCCGGGGGTTTGTTTTGCCGTGTAAATCCGTTCATCCTCCAGATGCAAGCGTGCTGTTGTATCAGGTCTCCTCGTTTCATTGCCCTGATAAATCACTAGCAGAACAAACCAGTGCCGCTGAGAGAAACACTCCGTTACGAGGTGGGGTAATCGGTTCTTCATTTGAAGTTCAAATGCCACCTGCCTTTTCTTTTCTTTTAGTTTTAATGAGAAAAATAAAAGTGATTGACTTATTAACAGCTTGAAACTAAGCGATCCCTCTCAAGTACCTGCAGAAGAAGCAAAACGAAAACCGAAGGTTTTCCAAGGGGTTGACCACCTGCCTTTTAGCCAAGAGCTGTGGTTAGGATGTGCATGGAGCATCCTATAGCAGGCATAGGCCTCATTTTCCCTCTTTACCTGGGGGCATTTGAACTCATACTTCTTGTTCTCCCACAACATTGTTTTGACAACAAACTGTGGTATCTCTGGAGCAGAAGACGTTAGATTCTACTCTTGATAACAGTTTCAGGAGCTTTGTTGAGCTTAAACAATTTGTACTAATTAAATAATTTATACTAATAACTCAACAGGGCAGGAACTCAGCTGGGTCTACTCCCAGTTACATGTGTAAACCACCAAATTATGGAGTTGCACCCACTTGTTTACATGCTATTCACATATATTTAAGTAGTTTGTACAAAGTGCTATAATTCCACATGGAAAGACTGGAAATATGACCTTTAACAGGAGATGCCTGTGTTAATCCGAAATTCCTGCCCACCTTACATAGTATATTGCCTGGGTACTGAGTAACATAGGAAAGAAACAGGTCAGAATTACTTAACTTTTTTTCCCTGCTTCTTTTCTCACCTGTTCTCCAGCATTTTTCCCAGGTGTCTTTAGTCTTTAATGGATGATGGGAGCAGCCCACTAAACAGCTTCACTGTGTACCATCCATTCAGAAGGAGAAAATAGAGTTAGCCCTCCATTAATACAGATGAAATGTCATCCACAGGAGAATTATGCGCATGTGCAGTGATTTATTCCTATGCCATCCAAAAAATTTGGATTAGTCCTACATCTCATTCCAAACCAAAATAACTTGGGGGATTAGAATTTTTGATTAGTTCTATTGCTATCCTCATTTGATTATATTCCTTTTCCACATTTTTTTTTCTCCCTACTTTTAGACTTGCAGGATAATTCAGGTTGAAAGGAATCTCAGGAGGTCATCAAGTTAAACCCTCTGCTCCGTTCAAGCAGGCAGCTGAAGACTCTGTCAAGTTCAGAATGTCTCTGCAAACACAGATTCCATCAGATTCCCAGGCACCCTTTGCTGGTTCTTTCCCTGCATATGCATAAGCTCACTTCTAAAACTGTCCCCACCCTATTTCCACAGTCACTCCAGTTTCTTTAAATTTGCAGCTAGGAGACAGCAACAACAATTCCATGAGAGAAGTAGGAGGCTGGTAACAGGCAGTGAGGAAGTCCAGTAGACTTAAAGAGGTAATATTTCCTGGGATTTACAGGAAGGGGAGAAGCAATCCTGTTGACATTTAATTTATAGTTATCTACAACTAATGAGCAGTACAAAGGAAAAGCAAAATTTTAGCAGTGAGACAGCAAGAGAAGTTGGTAGAGCCAATAACTTACTTGCAGATGCCCTTTTTCCTCAACTGAACCAAATTCAGGTTCAATGGAAACACCATACCTCAGGGTGAAATCATTTAGGAAAGTTGCTGATGAGTAGAAGAGTCCAGTCAGTTTCTTTCTTCACTCCTTCAGTATTTTCTGTGTCAATACAATTTTTTTTTCTGTTTGCTTTCTGTCACTTGCAAGTCCTATCAAATCTCTGGACTGTGGCAGGTTGTAGGTGAAATTCCCAGAAACCTAAGAACAGCAGCAAGTTGTTTTTCTGCTACCCATATAGTCGTACCTTTGTGTGACACTTTCTCTGTAACACAATTTATGTTCAGGCTGGCTGGCCTGCTGCTACAGCTTTCAGTTAAAAAGCACAGGAATTATCTGGTAGCTTTATCTTTCTGTAGCTGTTGTCTTTTTCCATCATACCTGACCTGCTGGTGTTGAAAGATGCCTCTTGTCTGAAAAGCTCTGATACTAACAAGAGAAACATTGATATGTAGGATTTCAGAGGAAAGAGGCAAAAATTCTCCTTTCCAATATGTGGTGAAAACTTCTGCATCACAGACTGTGGTAGAAAAGCTGTGTTTTGATTGTATTTTTGGTTGTCATAGAAATTAGTTTATAGCTTAACTTCACAACTGTTTCTGTTTTTAAGTAATTAGGGGATGCAACTATAACACACTACCACTTTTCTCTAACAACATGTAGCAAGGATACAGATCACAGTAGTGTATCCCTACATCACATTTTGTGTCCAAGGTATGCTGGTTGCTCTACAGAGCCACCCTGAAATATAGCCTTGGAGCTGTCAAAAGAGAAAACATTGTCATCAGTTCCTTGTACCTGAGTATGTGGCTGCAGGAAAATAATTCCAAATGGTGATGATAAGGGGCTACGGATATACAAACTAAGCAGTCTCAAAACACTTCTTGTTCCACTCCTTCAAACTTAGGCACTCTTAAGTCTGGTAACTATTTTATTATCATTATCAATGAATGGTGCTGTGTTGGAATTTTTGTTACTTCAGAACTGTTATTTGTAAGCAAAAATAATCTATGACAGTTACCTTTGAAAAGAAACCTGTAATGCAGTTCAGTTGGTAGGAAGAAACTCATACAAACCATTTAAAATAAATTTCAGAATAGTTTATCTTCAAATAAGAAAAATGGTCAAGCACCCCACACTACTATCATAGTTTTTCAAGCTATCAAGCTTTTGGAACATGTCATAGGATTCAGCAAAGCTGCTTCTACTGCTATTTAGGGGACATCTCTACCACCTCGAAGCACTACAATCACACTTTAAACTTACTGAACTTTCATTCACTAGTCTTTTGCACAAATACTGCAGGGAATAGCAGAAAACAGATATTTAGTAGTTAGTTACTACAGAACAGAAAACAAAGCAAACTTTTCTACTGTACTAGTCAATAAAAGTGCAAATAGTTTCACACATGTATTAGAAAGGCAGTTAAATTTAGAAACCTAATAGTTTTCCTTTTGGCCATGAGTTTCTCCTGATTATTAGCAGAAACAGAGCACCTGGTGTACACAATTTCCATACAAGTCAAGAGCAGTCAGATCAATGAAGTCTGGAGTAGAAGTGGGCTAACACCATATATATACACCATAGAACTTGGACTACTTTAGACACTTTGATGCTTTGATCAGCTGATGAGTTAGCATTCAGGATCACAGACTCACAAAACTTTTAAGGTCACAGAATGATGGAAGTGGGAAGGGACCACTGCAGATTGTCTAATCCAACCCTCTGTCAAAAGCAGTGTTAGATATTGCAGGTTGCTTAGAGCTGTGTCCAATTGGATTTGGGATATCTTCAAGAATGGAGACTCCACAGCCTCCCTTTGCAACCTGTCCCAGTGTCTGACCACCCTCACAATAAGTAGGTTTTTTATATTCATGTGGAATTTCATCAGAGAATCTGAGTTCAGTGATTAACAAGTCTGTTAGGCCTTAGTGCAGCAGTGTTCAAGCTTTCTTACTCTATTACGTAATTCCATGAGGCAACTTATCACCTATTATATACAAGCTCATTGCTCTGCACAGTTTGCTGAAGCAAGAGCAAAGGCCTTCATCCATCTCAGTTTCAACAGCAGCACCAGCCAAAGCATTCTAAATACTAATATGAACAGTAAACTGAGAGAAATGTCATTATGACAATGTTTTTTCTCTCCCTTGTTTAAAGTCTTACTTTCTGTTTTCCTTCCGTACAAAAGCTGGTCTGAGAAAGATTCCACCTTTTGAGATAAAATGGTATTAAAAGTAGTAAACCTTGAATTTATCTACATGGACATGGAAAGAGCCTCATTTCATTTACACAACAATTCCAGAGAAGTGATTCTATCATCTTAAAATTTCTGTTGAGTAATTCTACTTGCAGTAGCCCTGTCTTCAGTTCTATGTCAGCCTTTTTTTAAAGTACATGCTCATGTTTCCAGTGTGATGTTAGTATTTGGTTTATGAATGCCGGAAACTTACCTGGAATACGCTGCTTTCCACATTTATTCCTAACATGTTCAAGTACTTCTAGAATGAAGTGCTAAAAATTAGAAAAGAGAAGCACCCTGAAGTGATTTTTACATGGGGATTTATATCAAGCAGGCAGAAGACATGACTGCTCTTCAGAAGCCTTTAACAAAGGTCTCAGGTGTTGCTTCACCTACCACTAAACCAGGTGAAACTAGAGATCCCTCTCAGGTCTGCCAATGTATCAATTTATGTGGCCACACCCTAGTTCACTACTTAGGAAAGTGGGTTAGGTTAGAAACACAAGTGTTTGGAGGTATTTAATTAATCAATCCACATTAAAAACGAGGCTAAGAGCAATCACAGGTACAGATAGTGTGGACTTTGGATGCTGAGCTCCAGTTAAATCCTGAGCTCCAGATTTCTGCCCTGAGACACAGCAGTAATCTGTAGCTGGGGCGGTAGATCTCATTTAGCTTCTGCTGGAACTGGCTGCTTTGGAGTACAACACTTGTCCTGCCTTCTTGCTGTCAGACAAGAAGGCACCTGCAGCTTTGCTAGGTCAAGGGACTCCTCCACCCCCTTGACCATAAGAATCCTGTGAAAAGTGCTGCCCCCAATTCTGCTGGCCCAGTCTTTCAAAAAGTCACTCTCTATTTGAGTTTGGGCAAACCAAAATGGACCTGCAAAGACCTGTCACTGAAAGTGAGTGGGCCTGGCTCATTTCAACACAGGCTGGGGAGCAACCAGACAAGTTACACTGGCAGAACCTGGGAGGTGGAAATCTATGGTGGGGGTGGTAATGAGCAGCTGAGGGTTCCCTGCTTCTGGTGCCTAGCTACAGCCAGAACTAGCTGTGTGTACACAGAAAACCAGCATCCCTAGCATCCTCTTTCATTCATGAAGAGAGTTGGGTGGCATACTTCATGTGAGTATGTGAGACATACTTCATCCTGCTAAGGTTCTGAATCACCCTCTGAATTGAACCCACATAAATAGAAGAAAGTGATTCATAGATCTAGATTATTATTTTTCTTATAGTATAGAGAAGCATTTCCATCACAATTCTCTGAAATACTACATCTGATTGACAAAAATAGGGAAAAGGGTTTTTTCAAACTTTAAAATGAAGGAATTTTAAGACAATTTAAGGTTAATGGTAGGCCCTCTCTTAACATACAATGAGAAAAAAATCAAACAAGTGAGTTGTTTCTGTCCCACAGCATTAAACCCCTCTGTCAATAATCTGTAAGAGTTTAAATGTAGGGAATACTACTAGAGAAAGCGAAATTAGATCAGCTAGAATTTAATAGTTGTTAAAAATTTTTTTGAATGTGGTATATATACATTTATTTATGTTCCTAAAATGTGAAGATTTTTTTTTTGGCACAGACGCTGTATAAAGCTCATCTTAATTGAAAATGTGAGAAGTCCACCTTGACTAATGACAAAATGCTGCTACAACATAGGAACAATGTTTTCTGAGCTTGTCATTTAGTGACACTTTGAACAGCTAAAGTCAATGCTCCTAAAGTTCTCTTGTTTAGCTTGAGCTAAACACAAGCATTTTCTCTGCATCCCCTATTACTAACTCTTTTCAGTCTTTGCTCAGAGTTTCTCTGCAATCAGTTCATCTGCCTCAAACCAAAAAACTGGAGAGAGTGCAAAAGAACACAAACTGTAGCTGCACTGGTCTGGCTCAGAGCTCCTGAGTTTGCAGCAATGAAATTTCTCTTTCCTTTACACTGAAGCTGAATGTGCTTCTGGGTAAGAATCTGCTGTCAGATGTTAAATATGAATCAGTCTTTTGTAAGGCTGCACTAGGGATGTAGAGGTTAGTTTACTGGCTATTTTGTAGCAAGGAAGTACTGTAAATATATAATAAGTATTTTTATTTTCCTTGCATGTATTTTTCTGGGCTAATTGTGCTTATCAGTTTTTATGTTTATTTAATGAAAAATATATCAATAAATTATTGATTCACCTGAAAGGAAGAAAAAGACAATGCAATGGGAAACATTGTAAAATAAGGCCTCTAAGCAGACAGGGTAATTTAAATGGGAAATCCTAAATCAACTGCTATATAATGTAGTAAGTAAACATATTAACCTGTAAGTAAACATATCAACCAGACACAAATTATGTCATAAATTATGTTTGTTGATATATCAAAGTCTAGTCATAGCACTCAAGGAACAGTTAAGGAAACCCAGGAAATAAAGATAAGGGATAATTTTATGGAGCTTATAAATTGCAGCTTCTAAACAATTATTAAAAAAAAATATTCAAGATTGCTGCTTTAGAATCATCATAGAAAACCATTACTGCAGGAATGTGTGGCTTTGTATAGTAAACAGTATACAGTCATTGCACTGAAAAAGCATTTGTTGGTGAAATTTTGTCAATATAAAAAAAACTCCAAACAAACAAACCCAAACAAAAAAAAAAAAAAAAAAAAAAAAACAAAAACTGATATTGATAGAANAAACCAAAACCTGTATATGCATGCAAGCATGGTAGAGTTTAATCAGATGTGTTTATAAAAATTTTGGCATTTTAGATAAGTCTGTCTTTGTAAATCTTTTTCCTTTACAGCATGCTTGCACACATTATTTAGTTTTTTTAGTTACATACAGATATTTTTTTTTTTTCTGAATTAGTCTTATAATTATCCCTTCTAGTAAAAACTTATATGAGAATATAATTAGTCCATCCTTTTTTTGTGACATTGCTCCTAATACCTTGAGATAAGTAAAACCAAACAAAAGTGAGACAAGCATCACCATCCCCCAAACCCACAAAACTTTACATCATGCATTGTCTTCAGACCCAGGAGACATCACTGATGGGATTTCCCAAAGATTCAATGTCAACTGTCTGCTGCCACTGAAAACATTGAAATCATCACCTTTGATAGAAGGAAAGTGAGGCCAAAGCTGAGCCCTTCAATAAATCTTTTTCCCTGACAACTACACAGACATAAACCATTTGAAAACATGAATGATTGAAATGTTTTCAAACATGCCTGACTCATTCTATAAAGGTCTTGAAACTAACTAAAGTAAACTAGAACTAAAAAGAACACAGTCTTCCTGAAAATTCATATTGCTTCTGTTCCCCAAATGCTGAACTATTATCCATCGCAGGCATTGTCATGCTAGGGGAACCTGTGCAGCTGGGTGAAGAGTGAAAGTCAGCAAATACACAAACAAGTGTTCCCAGTGATGAGCTGAAGGTATCCTGTATTTGGTAATTTAGACATCTGGAATTTAAACTCTGGAGAACTTAAGTGAGAAGAGAGTTATCTGGAGTTGACTGACAATCTCTTTTTGTTTGTTCATTTTTTTGTTTAACAGACAGGTACCACAGCTGAGGCAGTGCATCTGGTATGGGCTTTACTTATGTAGCAATGCTAAAGTCAGAGCTCTCTAACTGAAAATTACAGAGGCCTACAACATATATCAACATATATCATACTGCCACTTCATAGAATTGGTTTTTTTTTTACAGTGTGGTGGTGATGTAAAGCCTTAAGAGATGTTTCTGGCATGCTCTAGTAGGTGAAGCAATCTCTCCCATGGGGATCAGCTTTGTATGTACAACAAGTATGTCTCCTGGGTTTAATTTCCTTAATCCTAATTGCCAGCAGAAGTTGTGATGATTGATTTTGGGAGTTCACAGTGCAATTTCCAACACAGATGTTAAAGTATTAAAAGAAGTCGGTAAACTGAGCCTAGCTGTAGTGATTAAGTGAATTTCTTCTTAACTCTTGTGAGATGAAATCAAAGTTGCTGGAGTCCAGTATGCTAATGGATTTTGAAAGCACTTTGACACTGCACTTTGTGAAATCAAACTGCCTCAGTGTTTTGCTGTAGTACCTCTATATGCCAGAGACATGTATTNAACTTGATTTTATATTTAAACATACAGTTATTTATAAATGCACATCTGTACAAAATGTACAATATGTAATAGAAAACATAAATACTCACATGTATTGTAGTATGATATCATAATACATGTTGCATATGAGAATATTGTACTTTAGATACAGAATAAGATATACATTAAAAAGTTACCTTGTTGATTTAAGGTTTCTATGGCTTCTTAACTGAAAGTTTGTCTTGGAAAGGAAATTAATAGGGTCAAGCTTCAAGCCCACCTCTGCAGCTTTGTCTGCTTCTTTGTTTCCCTTTAAATATCTTATCCCCAGCTATGTATGCAGCTAGATTATGAAAAAGAAATTTGTTATTATCACTGTTACCTTGTAATGCAGAGGTAATACTTCTGTTGTAGAATCAATGTGCCTGAACAATGGTGTAACTAACACACAGTATATCCTCCATGCTTCAGCAGGAAGCAACTAGCTTTCAGTCAGCTCTGCTTGTTAGCCCAGTGTAACACTCCTCATTATGTGGGGAACACATAGACAGGCTCCTCATCACTGGCTAAAAACATTGCCAGGTATGGCCATTACACTGCGAGACATGGAGAAGAGATGCATATGAAGAATGAAATCCTATCCTTATTAAAACTAAGGGTAAAGGACACACCTCTCTGAATTATTTAGGCTCAGATTTTCAAAGCACAGGATACAGAATGATTATCCCTTTGTCCTTGGAGAGGGTGGTTGCAGTGTAGAGTTCAGAGACATTCATAAGACATACCAAAACATGGAAAGACCTGTAGTGTTTTCCCTTGAAATGATACATATTCTCATGACAAATGCAACACAAACACCATCTCTGAGAAATCGGTATCTTTCTTGAGAGCTTGCATCTATATCTGTAAGTGAACATCACAGCATTGAAAGTTGCAATCCCTTTATCTTGTGCAGGACTTATGAAATTTTTGGGTGGAGTCATGTCAAGTTCCTGCACTATGTGTGGTCAGAGGAAGGGAGCACTTGGAGTTACAGTCAGCTCACTCTACACCTAGACAGTGCTGATGGTAATTTCAGCTCTGCTCTGGCACTTAGGCACTCAACATTTTAAGAGGGGTGTCTCCTCTCTTCAGGATGTGTGGCAGAAATGTCTTCTTAAAAACAGGAGCTGATTGACAAACTTGAAATCAATGGTCTTTTAGCTGTGTTTTCTGAACATCTGCCACCTGTTGGAGTTGCAGCAGCCAGTAATTTATCAGCACCAGAGAAATGAAAAAAGCCTTTGAGTTCTACCTAGTGGAAAAGAAGATGTGATCCTGGGCTTCAGAGCCTTAGGTGCTTTACCCAGGAGAGGGGAGATCTAGGATTTTAGTTTCTGCTCCAAGAACTCTTAATGAATTTTCTTCACTGAATATTTCTTATAAAATGGAGAAATTGTCAAAGCAGAGCTCAGATCCCAGAGGCTTCTCTAAGGCCAGCTGAGGTCCTGACTATGGTCCCTCTTCTGTCCTGGAGAGATTGAGACACATGATTTTACTAATTCAGCTGGTGTGCACATCACATAGGTTCTGAGGTTCACATACACTTTCAGAAGAAAGCTGAAAGATTTCTTTCCAATTTTCATTTTAGCGTTGGATGTATCCATGTTTGAGGCCCGAAATAATTTTTTTTTTCTTTTTTTATGGGTATATCAGTATTTGATTTGATGCACGTCAGCTGGATTTAGCCAATGTCACACAATATGGATGAAATGTCAGAGAACAGAAAAATGAGACTAACACAATCTCATGGCTGAAAGCTGAAGTCAACAAAACCAGTTAATAATAAGGATTAGATCACGTATGGAGCAGGCAACTGAAGAGTATGCTCCAGTTTCAAAACTAAGAAGAGAAGTTTTGGCAGAATGTAAATGCAGCTAAGTTACTGGATTGAACTGCAAGACGAGTTCCTGTAGCTCAGTGCTAAGATTAATTTAAACTTTTATGGACAGTGCCCTGAAAGTCTAAGACCTTTATGCATTTCTGAGTCAACACAACTTGCTTATTCTGCCTGTGTCTGGAATTGTTTTTCAGGTCTCTTACGGTTTGAACTGCACTGTTGTCAGCCTTTACTCTGGATGGGTATGAGTCAGCTCCAAACCATAAACAGTGTAGCCATGGTTAGTAAGCCTGAGCTACTAAGCCTTTGCTGATAGCGTGGGCACAAGAAGTTGTGCCTGCTTGGAGCACAACCAAAGCAAGCTCACATCTGCTTAAAAAAAAGAAAAAAAAAATATTCTCTCTGTTCTTTTCCTGCTTCTTCCCTATGCCTTTCTCTTTCCATGTCTCTTTTTCTTTCTCTCTGTCCCATCCACACACGTTCACAAGAATACTCATAGAAACTCTGTCTATATAAGCCCTCCACCCAGATGGTTTAAATTCCTGAGTGGGATCTCACAGGGCACACATTTGTTTAGAGTGGTAACGTGTGGCAGTGTTTTGGTCTGGGGCCCCTTGTGCAATTCCTTATTATGAACTTGAACACAGAGTAGTTTTAATATTCATCACTTTCAAGAGGATTTTACTCAGCCTATGAAGTGTTAATTTTTGCCTTGTACAGCTGACTGAATCCAGAAAAGGGTAATGTAAATCATGGAGGGGAAACCACAGTGCTGAGCTCCAAAGACTTTTGGGGGGGTTCCCCACTTAGAGGGGACAAACTCATCCTAAGTTTCACTTAGGCCACAATGGCAGGATGTCAGTGACCTCTCACAGCACAGACTGGCTACAGAAATATCAGCAGCAGCCCTGCTTGTTATTGACAGTAGCAGCCAATGATACATGAGTTTTGAGTGACTTTATATGTGGCTACAAGACGCAGATTCCATGGGCTTTTCTTGTGTGCAAAATAAGAAACAGGTTACTCTTGCCCTGAATTTTCTTTAATCCCTCTTTTCTTCCACTAGCTAGGCACTAATTGTGTTGTACATCATCTTCTGCCATTTTTCTGGCACAAGCAACATGCTGGCACAAGTCAGTGGAAATTCAACATTCATTAAGGTTTGACTGTATTGCCTGTATTTTTTTTTTTTCCTAAGATGACTGCTTTGAAGAATGAGAGTAACTATCTTACTAACAATCTTACAACAGGAAGTCCTCCATTTTAGACAGCAGAGCTACATAAGCTGCATTTTGACTATCACTGCCTTGGATGCCTGGGATTTAGTTTTTCTGAGATTTGGGGATTTTTATCAGTGAGTTTTGAAAAGCATCAACAATCTTGGTCACCAACACATTTATAGGAGGACTGTGTTCTCAAAGAAGCAGTACTTTTTGACAGAACAACTGTGAAAAATGCTGAGAAGTAAAAGGATCGTCACAGAATACACACCTTTCTCCTTTAAAATGTATAATCCTTACAGGGGATTACTTGTGGGTGAATATTAGAGCTGGTCTGCCTTCTAACTTGAAAGCTTGTTTCTCAGGCAAAGCTGTCTTCTGGCAAATTAAAGGAAAATGAGTTTCTTAGGATTCCATTTCCCTCTGCAGAGGAGAAAGCGATATAATAGAAAACAAGCTCACTTATTTCTCTGAATTCTTCCTCTAGATATGTGTGTGTATTTGTGTGTAATATTTTTATCCTGATGGCAAAACACAAACACATCAGGTACAGACCCCAGCATTTTCTCTTCTCATACTATCTATGTCCCAAGGAAACATCAGGAACATAAAGATGACTCTCCATTATTCACTTACTCCTGCTACCTGCTGAATGCCACAGGTCCTGGAGGTTCATCCACATGCTCTGTACATTGGTTAAGTGTGAGAAAAATAAAAGTGTCACTGTTCTATTTGGAAGACACTTACATAGGTCCATTCTTACAGCATAGTCTTAATTTTTAACAAATATATTGTCCATAAATTCATTGCAGTCAGGCAATGGTATTCCCATTTAAGGAAAGGGAAGAGAGATAAAGTGTAAATGATCTGCCCAACATTACATGTATCCATGGTCATGGAAAATGACACTTGTTCCCTGGCAGAACAAGGTTTTATTTTTTTTCACTAGCTAAAATAGTACATCAATTCATTTAATAAGCCCCAAATTGTCTCTTAATGCTTTACTCTCTAGATCAGTACATTATTATGGTGGAATTAATTATCATATAGTACCTAAAGCAAATATGGGTTTCTCATGTCTGCCAAGAAGATATAAAAATTTCACAGTATTTGGGCTAAAATGGACAATCAGGATTAGCAGACAATCAGGTGTGCAGAACTCCTCACTTTCAAAATAAGTTTTGGGGCTTGGAAAAGTCGATCCAAAAAAGTCACATCTCACAGGATCTTACCTGCTGGAGAAGGTGAGAGTTCCATTCCTGTATCTTCTGCAAGTTAATTTCCTGTTCCTGCTTGACATCCTAAACCTTTGCAGCCTGCACTTTAGGGCTTTGCTATGCTGTGAGGAGGGAGAATCCAATTAATTATGTCCTACCTTGCATTCAGCTTTCAGCAACCAATTATTAGACAAAACCTGGTTGAAGCCCTCATTTGATTTGGGAGGCCTTGGTGTCTTGGCATTCATCAGGATTTACTGATGTTGATAAATTGCTCTTCTCTGTCATGGCTCTAAATAGATATATCAGGTTTGTCCAAGGCTTCTTGCTGAGCCTTGATCTAAATAGTTTTTCATCTAAGAGTATGGAACAGTTGTTCTTTTATCTGGAACTGAGATATGGAGGTCAGAAGTAATGAAACTGGCATTTGTCTAATTATGAATTCCATTATTATTTTCTGTCTTCAAGCAGCTAGGGGTAAATCCACATGAGTCTGCTTCAGTAAAATTCTCTAAACTAGCATAGTGAGATAAATTAAAAGTAGCATGAGCCAAATATATCCTAGGATATCTTTATGTGCAATACCTAAGAGAGCCTAGGTTGCAACCTGGAGTCGTGCAGTGTTAGCTCGAGTGCAGCAGAACTGAAAGAGATGGGCTGGGAGTGTAATTTCTGTGCAGAGTTTGGGCTGCTGCCCCCCAGTTAGGACCTGGTTTTGTCAGCTGCCCTTTGAAAAGTGGTGGGAGGAATGACATACAGACAGATGCAGAGAGCTACCTGGTAGTAAAGCATGAACTCATTGTACTGTTTGGTTTCGTTAAAAATCAAGATAATTGACAGGATGCTCAAAGGCCTGGGGCACTACTACTGTATTTTAAGACAGAGAAAAACCAAAGAGGAGAAAAAATAATGGAATACTTTAATTTTCCTTCCTCTCAGCCTCCTGTGTTCTTATCCAGGAACCTTGTAATGTACTTTCACTTGTTTTGCACATTAGTACTTGAGACCATACCCACAATGGGCAGAAATCTGCTCTTTCTCACACGTCTACTGAACTGGAATTACTTGGGATTTTTTATCCTAAATTTGTTCTAAGTTCTTGTGAGTCACTGTATTACTTGACAGCTGAATTTAATGCATCTGATTGTTAAGTTCCCTAGCTGCTAATCTTCAAAGATCACTTACTGACAAATACCATGTAGTGTGTGTAATACAGTTGCTGTACTTTTATGTTTAATAGCTCTGAATTTTGTTTTTTAATGCCAGGTAGTTCAGGCTAAACTCTTTTTTGGTATAACCAAATATAAAATCTAATCGTTTTTGACTACTTTCATTCCATGTAATGTTCAAGTTGATGCCAGTTTTATATCAAGAGCTACAGAAAGAGACATTTATGAACCTTCGAATTCCAATGAATTGCCTTGTACAATTGTGCTTGCAATCCAAATGTTTTTTGAATAAATGGGGTTTGAAATGCTAATGACAGTTGTTGGAGTATTCCTCATGGATGTAGCTTTGTGTTTATAAAAAAAAAGAGCCTTTTTCTTCCCAAATAGTACTTACTATCCATTATTTCCTACCTAGCTGTTTTATAACTTTTCTCTCTAATAAATAATTAGAAAGGATGTGAAGACTTACCCATCACAAGTGAAAACCAGAGAATAATGAGCTCATAATATTGTGGAAAAATGGAGAGACAGTTTTGGTGAAAAAAAAAATCAATCAGTATTTTAAAGTACTCACGCCTGTGAATTTTGCAACCTAAATGCTGTCCTGAATTGCTAAATATTGCTAAAATATTCACAAGTATAAGAACAGCTTAAACTGATGAAAAATTATTACTTGAAAAGCATCGTGACTGTACAGCTCAGTAGTCTGTGAGCAACATTCCTGCTGCAGAAATTCCTGTTTCTGAAATGGAAGTGGTCCTCCTTCCTTTCATCACTGCACATCACCTGCTGGGGAAATTCACCTGCACCTCCACCAGACTTTTTCCTCAGCTGAGCTTGTGGAAATCAGGCAATCTTTTGGCACCGAGTGTCTGTATATCACCTTAAGCTTTCTTTTGTCAAAATGTCAGTAGCACTTGGTACTTTTATACTGCTTAATATTGGTATTATTGTTCTTCTATATGTCAGCCTGAAGATATAAGAGTATCATAAAATGGTTCAGATGTCAAGGTGTTTCATTACTATCTAATAGTTCAGTGCAGTTTTCTCTGCTCTCATCCTTACAGTAAAAGTTGACATATTTTTTCAGAAGTAATTTTTTACTTTACATATCTGATTAATGACAAATCAGGACATACATTAACAGAAAAGATACATGGAACCTAACAATTAAATAACCAAACAAAAGTCAATACCTAATTGCATTATTTCCTCTTAGAATAGTATTTTCAGTAGTAAGTTTTTGTATGGATGATCAGAGGAAAACCATTCCTGGCTTGAAGGAAGACCTGTTAAATTTCCAATTTTTTATTGACTGCATAACTAAGAATATAAGAAAACAGGGTTAATCAGAATGACTGAGAGTGAAGAAAGCAATTGGGAGGGGGTTTTTTATGGCCATGCAAATTTAAGTGAATGTAAAGTTTTAGACAAGTATATGTATGTTTATTAGCACATCAACTTATCTTTAGTAGATAACCTTCTATAAATATACACCAACTTATATGCACTACTTTTTATAAAGGTCTCCAGAAACTCTCATAATCTGTATAAAATCTAATATATAATTTAAAGCAGGTATTCAGACCAGCACTTCATTTTGAGCAAGCATTGTCTTTTGTACTTAATTTATAAAAGACTATTGAGGGATAATACTAATTATTATCTAGCAAGTGAATCTCACTACTATTAATTATCAGTGAACAAAAATCTAAGTGACATAATTATCTTGAAAAATGTCTGCAATAAGAACAAGCCACACAGTATCATATCAAAGGCCCCAGTAACCAGTATCCTGTCTCCAGCAGTGTTAATAGGTAGCAGAGAGAATCCACAACCTCATTAGCACAAAAATGGGTGCAATAGTTTGTTTCAGAAGCAACTGGTTAAAGCAAGGCAGCATTTTGATTCATTTCCTTTAACAGCAGTTATGTGCCATGTAGAACCTACTTCTGAGATAGCTGTCTAGCCTCTCTATGCAAAATTAGTCTTTGGAAGGACTAGAAATATTTATTTCTAGTTTGCAGCCTTAAAATGTCTGCTTCTCTTCAGGAACTCGAAGAGCAACCTGCAGTGACTGTCCCAGAGTCATTTACATTATTCCCTTCACAGGACCTTGTATTTTAAAACAAATGTCTGTACATGAAGGTAGGACAAGAAAGCCAGGGGCACTGCATTCATCTTCTCTGCAAACAAATGCAGGGCAGGTGCCTCAGGTAAAACGACTTCATTCAGACTCATTCATCTGGACATGTAAACCATAGCCTGAACTAACAAAGCTTATAATCTTTTGGGCTAAAAGAATTCACCAAGGAGCTCATTGTTTTCTGGCAAAGACTGGTGATGAAATGGAAGGATTAACAAAAGTGATCTGTACATGCAGTGAGGATTTTGAATGGGCAAAGATTCATAAGCTGAGAAAACTATATAGTGAGGCAGGATAGACTGAAGTGCTCAAGAGAAGGGAAGGCTTTAAGTAGATTTTTGTGAAGTCAAAGCTGCAAAAAATAGCATGCATTTTTTAACAAGAAACTTGTATGAAAATGTTCAGAATCAAGGTGGACAATTAACCATGTTGAAAGGATATCAGAAAAAAAAGTAGACTCTTAGTAAAACACAAAAAAACAGACTGAACAGTTTTCTGGAGACCAAAAAATGTAGACTAAATTAAAAATTGCTGGATGGTCAGCTGAATAAGATCTTGTAAAAGCAATTAAAATAGTAGGTTTAACATATATCCTTATAAACAAAAAGAGAAACAGTAAAGAAAGCAGCAGATCTTATGTAGCAAAGCTGATCTTGCTTTTTTGCCGGTATGTCTGGGATAAATGGAACACAATGTAGCTTGTGTTCACCAGAAGTAGATTATATGGTGACAACACAATTTTTTGAGGACAAAACTATTTTATCTGTGTTATATTTCTCTTGAAATGCATTAGCTTTAATCCACTTGGATGTTGTTTACTTACTTTCTATTCCACTCAGAATCATCAGTTTATGAAGAGGGGGCTATGTATAAGCAGTGAAAAGAAGAATGTTAGAACACAGATCACAGGAGTTTGTGCTGAAAACAGTCATAATATTAGAGGCAAGTATGTGGCAAATTTCCTACAAGAGCAGTGTTGGTCCATATCAATTTCTAATTTAATATTTTCATGCAGTGTGTGTTGTCATGGGAAAATGTGCATGTCCTAATGAAAGATGGTGATGATGATGCAAAATTGAGAGGCAACATTAATATAGAAAGAGATTTCGGTTTTGACAGTGTAAAACAGAATCTGAGGATATAAAAGAGAGCTGGAGAAGAGTTTGAGGATGCATGCAGCAATATGACATGCAAAGCAACAGGCTTGGGAACAAAGAACAGGAATCTCTGTTGTTGCATAAGTGCTCGTCAGATGACCACAGGACTACATGGTACATAAATTATATGACCATGGAAGAGGCAAATGTGATTCCAGGAAGTGTGACCACCACACAGCAAAGCTGCTTGCTCCTGGATTATTTTGGATGGACTACCATTCTTTGGGGTAATTCTGGTGATCATTTGTCCCAGTTGTTCCCTGCAGATGGTTACCAGGCTTCCCTTCCTTGAGCCTTCACATTCTTCCAACACTATGTACTAGTAGGCTCAAGACATCCCTAAACTCCACTGGGCTCCACCAAGTCCCAGAACAGACAATAGGTATTTGCACAATCCTGTTATAAAATCAAAACTCTGGTGGATTCTATTCAGCATAATTCTTATACTTGGAGCTAAAAACTCATCTTACCACAGACACACACACACAGAGGTGATGTTTTAGACTCACAGTGTCACTGTGCTGTGCCCATGGAGACCCAGCTCAAGTGCTGTGCAGTGTGTGCACTGTGCTTGAGGAGCTTTCACTGGGCAGTGTGGATCCTCCTCTGATCTGAAGGTTCTCTGGAAGGATTCCTACAGACACAAGCATGGACACAAGATGCCCATGGACATTCAGGACCAGCATCTACTACCCTGCTGTGATCTAAACAACTTTTCTAGATGTGACTGGAACGCATGAATTCCTTTCCTGATCTTTGTAAATATGCTGGTTTTGCTTAAATTGATTTTTGGTGAAGAGGATAAAAGTCAGCCAGGAACATAATTCTCTGTGAGGAGCTGCTACAGTCTTCCTCTGTGCCTGCACAGTTCCAGCACAGTAATGCAAAGTCTCAAAGCAGCTCTTGCAGCTACTGTGAGGATACAGTCCTTTTTCCTTTGGCTATCCTAGGGAAGTTGGACAGTTGCTGAAATCCTAAGTAAACAATTTACCCCAACAGTTTCCCCATTACCAATCTAAAGGAGTATCTTGCTAAATAAAAGAGGTGTGGGACCACTGACTTTTAGCCAGTTATTTTGATATCATACTTAAATCAAAAGAAAGGGATAAATTTTTAGTTCCAATTGTGAAGTAGATGTCATAATTGCAAGGGTGTATAGAAACAAAAAACAACTGGCTAATCTACTGGTACCAATTCAACACCTAAGAAAAAACCAATCTCTTGTCTACAGTCTGTTCTGCAGACACACTGGGTCTCGTAGACACTCCTCTACTCTGGCAAACCCACAGGTCCAGGGAGTGTGCTTTAACACTAAACCCCATGGCTGTACTGTTAAAAGTTTCAGGGAAACTAAGGGGAAGTTGCCTATGTGGATATGTAATTGTTTGTCAGCTTACCCTGGGCTCTGTGTTTCACCACTCTATCTCATTCTCGAAAGATAAAAACCCAGACACAGTTTTGGGAGTAACTCAATCCAGAAATCAATCTAGCAGTCACTTAGGATGAGACTATCAGGTTTCACTCCCAGAAGGTCCTCTAATAGTCTTTGTACCCTTTTGTTTCCTAGAGAATATGATACAAACCCTCCAGTTTCACTCCAGTGACATGAAAGTGACAGGCTGGCATAAGGTCCTGAAGTTATTTCAGAGACTTTGTGATTAAAACTTTAAAAAGACGAAAGATAATAATTATGTCATAGGATCTTGTGGGCAATATGTAAGATACAGAAGAGATGCAATGCTCAGCAGTCTGTTTGTAAATTATCGATTCCTCTAGAGGGGACTGGACCTAAACACTGGGGATTTTTGCTCTTTTGCTAATCCATATCTGTCCTCAAGGTTAAACACTGGCCACAGTCCTCATTTTTTTTACTATAAATGTACCCCTCTCTTCATTGATTGCTTCTCTTTGCTCTTTATTGTGTTCCACAGTGGGAACCACCTTCTAGTACACCATCCTGACTCCTGCAGCCCACTGTTTCTTTAAAAGTTTCCAGAGAATCAATTCAGATTCAGAAATCCCGACCAAAATTTACTTAGTTATACAAGAGATTATCTTTGTCCTGGAGATTTAGGAATAGATTCACCTTTTCAAGGTTGGAAATGTCACACTGCCAGAGCAGGTGTCATCCATACTAGGCTACCTTTGTACTAAACGTGTAGTAAAATTGTCTTCTTTTGCCATGAATATTACATACATTTCAGTGTGAAGTGTCTCCATCTACTGAGCTTCTATTTTATATCAACCTGCAAACAGGCTAATGTACTATTTACAAGCATTTGTATTAGTTTAATACACACCATTCTTTACAAATTATTGACTGACACAGGAAATCTACCATTTTGATGGTACATAATAACAAGTTTGAGGTTCTTTTTTATGAGAGGGGACAAAAAAATTTGGCTTTGGTAGCATAGCAAAATAAGAGGAAATGTACCATAATTCAGATTGGAATAGATCTCTGGAGGTCATTCAGTTCAACCTCCATCTCAAGGACAGACCTAAATTCAAAGTTAGATTAAGTTGCCCAGGTTTTTGTGCACTTGAATTGAAAGTATCTCCAGAAAACGCCACTTTGAGCAACTTCATTTGGCACTTGACCATTCTCCTGTTGTTGTTTGGGTTTTTTTCTCCTTTTATTTAGTCTGATTCCTCTGTAACTCTTTGTACCTGTTGCCTCTAATCTTTATTTCTGACTATGTAGAAGAAAATTGTCTTCTCTATAAGCCCCTGATCATCCCTGAAGTCTTCCATTTAACAAACCCGTATATATCAGCCTGTTCTCTCTGTTGAACTTGGAGGTACAGAATGTCCCTTTCTCTCCTCAGTCTGATTGTTGCAGAATCAATTTTAGCATTTTTGGCTAGGAGAAAATTTTCCAGTATTACCTTAGTAAGTTTCTGTTTGGAGTGACCTCACCAGTGTGGACAGGGGAGGTCTGAGGATTTAGGGTACACTTTGTGAAGTCATTATTTGGAGCAAGAATCATACATTAAAGCTGTAATTAATTCTAAACAAATACATGTAAAATTTTCCCAATCTGAGTCATTCAGAGATTAATTTATAAAATAATTTGTGGCTTCTAGAATAGCTAGATGTAATCAGGTCTAGTTCTTAAGAGTAGAAACTGTACAAATATGGGAGATGTACATTACAAAAACAAACAAAAAGGAAAAAAGAAGAACTGTAGCATCTCAGTACAGTCCTAGAAGCTGATGCCTCACAGAAATTCTTCAGCTTTGGCAATGGGTACATATAAGCCTGAGAGGAGGATAAGAGATTGTTGAGTGTTTCCTTCTGTGCTCTTGCAGAAATGAAGTGCTTTATTCTATTTACTTCTAGGATCACTGTATTGTTTCACTGGAAATTATGGGAGGAAAAGACAGAAAAGAAAATTGACATGGGTCTCCAAGACCATGGATTATACCATTCTGGGGTATGCCAGAATAAGCCATGTGCAGCCTGCATACTGCAAGTCCTGCACTAACCCTAAAAAAGAAGTGTGTGAAATTTAGATTAAAATTCAAAAGCTCTTGCTGAACTGGAGAGAAACAGAGAGAAAGATTTCGCTGGGATGAAATTCTACCTCTTGGTTATTGCCATCCACCTTCCTTGGGAAGCTCAGCCTTTGCTAACCAAATCCTTAATGCAATGCTATGTGTTGCTGTGTTCAACATCTTCTAGCAGCACATTATGTTTGACATTAAGAGGAAAATAATTCAGCTTAGTGTGCTGTACAGAGCTATTGCCTGCTCTAAAATTTCAGCTATGCTTACTGTGTCCCCTTGACACCAGTGATCAGATCATAGAGACTCTGCTTTTGTTTACAAATAACTTAATTTTGAACTAATGGTATTGGTGCTGCTAATGTTTCAGGCTGACTGCAGATGTAATCATGGCTTTTTTTCATGCCTAAGCTGGTCAATTGGAAATTAACCTGGGTGACCAGGTTCTCTAAGGTGATCAGCATATTGGACCCTTGTTAACAGAATTAATTTCAGGGACGTATTTCATTCATGAAACACTGTTCTACTATGGATCAAGTTGTAGAGTTAAGTTCTATGATTTTCAGGTACTCAGATGTTGTCAGTAGGAAAAATGCATTTCTCTTTTCAAGCAAAAAAATACTGCTGGTTTGTTCTGAATAGATCCCATTGAACCACCTTGTCAGCATCTCCTAATGACTTCCCTGCTTCTTTTGGCTTCTACCATGAATACTTTTCTTCCTAAAGAAAAATGGTTAATATTATTTTACAACAGATTCCTTCTTTGCACTGGGAAGATGAAGATTAATTATGCAATAGAACCTCAGTATCTGAAAGCCTGGACCCAAACTTCTCCCTCTAACAAACTACTTCCACTATCATCTTGTATTGATTTGTATTTAGCTGGAAATCCTTGATGTCACCAAACTGATTCACACAACAGGATTTCATGGCAAAGCAGTGGTGCCCTAGTAATCTATGACATGTTAGAGTATTCTTTCTAGAGTGACATTAAGAAAAAAACCATGAACTTGTGTCTCTGTGTCATGGTACTCTTACACTTGTCCATACTGTCATGTTCTATTCCATTAACTGACTTAGGAAAGTTTAAAAAAAGAAGGAAAATAAAACAATCTATGAAGTGATTTGCAAAATACATATTTAGAGTTACTCAGAAAGACAAGATGGACTCCCAAAACATAATTATGTTTTCATGGCTTGTTCAGCTTTAGCAGCAATTTGAGTTCAGTGGGACTTTAATTTATTCCTGAATTGTTTGCTCATCATTTGATATTAGATTGCCAAGTAATATGTTATTCTTTGCTTTTTTCAAAGTGTGAGATTATAGCTTAATATACACAGAATGAAAAGGCTCTGTCAAGTCTTTGTTCTGTTGTCACTGTGACCAGCAAAAAAGGGAAGAAATCCACAGCACAGCTAATCATTCCGGTCGATATGACAGTACGCTATTTCCCCTCATATTTTGCCTTTTTTCTAGCATAGTGGCTACATTTTGAATCATGGTAATTCTTTTTATTTATTATTTTCTGTCAAGTTCTGGTCAATGGATTCTTCCTCATCACTGTTTTGTATTCCTTACTTGTTTTACAGAATTTCTGAAGACAAGGCAGCAGTAGAAACACATCACGTGAGTTCACCAATGACTGATGGAACCTACAAGAAACTTGTTAATTAGAATAATTAGGAAACCATTAAGGAAACATTTGTAAGACCGTTGATTTTGTAAATGATGTACTGCAGATCCAATGACAAATACAGGCAGATCATTTTTCTTACAGAGGACTCTCTCCTCTATTTTCCCTGTGCATACTTTTCAGCTGTAGACTTGAGCCAGGCTCTGTCCAGCTTTTTACTCATTCAAATGATTATTCATTTTACAAAGATCTAACAAAAAAATTACAGGTAATCTGCTGCTCTTTGCTCAGGAGTGTCAGTCCTCCAGCCACACACTTAATGTTGTATATCCCTCCAAGCAGCACAGTTGATATTTGACAAGTATTACAGAATGATAGAGGATGTTCACCCACTCATTCTCAAAATGCTTTTGGGAATAATGTGCTCCACTTGACAGGGCATTCCTGCTGAATGAAGCTTGAAGGAAATAATGTCAGCTCATGCTCTTTTTCTTTGTTAACTGTCCCCTGTTTTCCATTAACATTAGCTGTGTACAAAGCTCAATATTGAAAGATGACTGTATGCTGATTTTCCAGACTGGCAAGCGGAAAATTGGCCAAAAATATATTATGAACCACAAGATAGACAGCATTAAGCACTAGCAGTTTAAAAGAAAAAGAAAAGACAAAGAGATGTATCCGTCTTCAACTGATGAACTTTCAAAGGATGATCTATTGTGAGGAGTTTCACTTGTCACCCTTGAAGAAGCTGCTTTACACCAGCACCATCATGAGTAACTTCCAGTCCCAGCAGTTGGAGTGGGCATGGGGAACGAGTGCACTGAGGCTCACATTCATACCTATGTCAACATTCTGGGTTTAATGAGCTGCTTTTCCACAAATCCTCTGAGAACAGCAGTCCTGGGGGGATAGTTGTCTGCAGGGATTAGGTACAGAGCTTGGGATATACACAGGAGCCTTGCCAGCAACAAGGTTCTTGCACATAACAAGGCTGTGAGCTGTCCCACAATCACAGGCAAAGCCAAAGCTCTTTTATCAACCCCTGCCTCCCACTTCCCCCAGTAGCTTCAGTGCTCTCTGGCTTTCCATCACACATGGAATGAGAGGAAAGGATGACCATTCTGGAGTGAGAAATGGGACAAAATAAAGAGTGACAGGCTTAAAACCTCCCATTCTTCCCTTTCCATAGAATAAAGATACTGTGAAAATACAGGACTCTTCCATCTGGAGAGGAGAAAAATAAGGTGAATTTAAAAAATCTTGTAGGTGTTAGTTAAACTGAACTGCTAATCACTGAAACCTGCAATACTAGAACAAGGGAAATCCACTGAAACAATTGATAGAGCATCTTAAAGCCCATATATTATAAAGTACATCTTTACACATTTGAGTAGTGAACTTCTGTTGCCACAGGGGGCTGTGGGGACAGATGGTATCAGCAGCTTCAAATAAGGCTGGACAAATTAAGGCCAAAGATCTGACAGCCAGATCATAATTCTATGACTCCATGATTCAGATAGTAAAGAAAATGAGCAGGCATGTACCCTGTGATACGAGTGTGGATTATGCAGATTACCTCCATCCTTGGAGGTATTTAAAAGAAACTTGGAGACATGGTTTAGTGGTGGACTTGGCAGTGCTGGGTTAGCAGTTGGACTTGATGACCTTAGAGGTCTTTCCAGTCTAAAAGATTCAATGGTTCTGATATTGTAATCATTGTCCATTCAAGACCACGAGTTTGAGATAACTTCTGATTTCTACTTGGCAGCCAAGGATAGCTGGGGCAGCAGCTGGATTGCAGCTTGGAAATGTACCTGTGGAGGTTGTCCCTTCTCCCATTAGGCCAAGGAGACAAGTCTCTGTGCTTGATGAGATTGCCTTAACTGCTTCACAAACAGCTGTCACCCGGTTCTTTTCTGTTCTTTCAGCCTTCTGATTGTTTAGATACTTAGGAGTCAGATTCTCACACATTTTCTATAAACAATACTATTATTTACATTCCTTCAGTTAGGAGGGACAATTGATAGACACCTTTTCAGACCAGTGGAATTGAAGACGTTGAACCTCTATCTTCCAATGTGGTCCATTTCTGTGAAGTGTATATAAGGTGAAATCAAAGAAGTAAACTGCTCTTTTCCTCTTCTTGCTCTGGCTCTGTCATCTCTGTTGCGTCTCATCGTGGCGTTCCTGCGTCAAACAGCCACGTGTGATTATGTTTAGAAAGGCTGTGAAGGCAAGCTAGAGCCAAGTCCTTGTCAGTCTAAGCATGGAGAGCATCCTTCCTGAATACTTCCCGTGGACACAAGAAAATCGTGAATTAATGTGATACTTTAATACTATACAGCTCTGCTTTGGAAGATTACTTTGAAGAAATTCTGATTTACAGCAATAATCACATAGCTAATGAATTTTTTTTTTTCGATTGAAGGGTGTGAGCATAATCTCGTTATGACAACTTGAGAAGAATGTGACCAGTTTTTACTCTAAAGCCAAACAGGATGACCCAGCTAATTATAGTTCTGACATCCTGATATCAATCCTGGACAAATTAGTGAAATGACCAATATGAGACTTGATTCATCAAGAATTTAAAGCGGGAAATATAATTAATACTAGCTAACAGGACTTTGCTGAAAACAGATTTAATTCTGCTGTGTTGATTTTTTAAAATTACATTTAATGTTTAATCTGTAAAGATAATAGGGTAAATAAAAAATGCATGACCTGGTATACCATGACCAAGATATACACACATATAAAGCTAACTGATATTTGTTTGATATGGAGTAAAAGAAAGATAAACTGTTTCACTGATGGTATCTCCAAATGTAGTCATAAATTTGGAATCACCAATGGCCTGGTGGTTCTAACTGGTCCCACAGGGTTCAACTGAGGGGCCCAGACTTGCAACAAAATTCTGATGCTAATACTATTTGAAGAAGACACGAGAGGGTGTGAAAACAATAAGTAACAGAGAAAATGAGACAGACAACAGCATAGATTGCTCTTTAAGTGTGCTGAACATGCAATTCAGGATAGTCTGAGGGAAACTGTACAGCTGTGGGACAAAAGAAATGTAGGTAGTGCTTGAGAATGGAGGATTCTGTCATGTTGAGCAGTGGTTGTGAATAGAAGTTTGTTGGAAAGGTGTAACTGCAAAGTCTGTCCAGTTGTAACAAGTGGCACAAACTAGTGGGGAAGCTCAAGTAGCATTGCTGCACTGCACAGTCTCTTTGATTTCTTGATTTTACTTCTGTGAAAATAGTGCTTCTGTAATGTGCCTTCCTCTGCTTGCTCTTTGTGGAGTGGATCTCTTTTACCCTTAGCAGCCTCAGTAGTGCTGTACTCTTTCTGCATTGACACAGAACAAGTTTCTAAGACAGGGAGGATTTAACAGGTTCTGGAGGAGCCCATCTCTCTTCACCCAGAGAAGATGAAATCTGGGTACTAACAAAAATTAAGCTTCTTCCTTCTATTAGAGGGCTAAAACTGAATAAAATTAAGCCTCATTGATAGCCAGAATTTTAGATATGCTTAGAGACCACAAATCCTTTTGTGTGTGAATGGTGATTGGACTATCTGGCACTGAAATTGGTTAAGATTTCTTACTAGTCAAGATAAAATTACAGTACTCATTAAAATGGTTTGCAGGGGTCATCTGTGTTCCCTGGAGTTGACTGTGACCCTTCAGACAAAAAGAACTTACAATATTGGAATTAATACACTTTGTACCATAAGCACTCACCATATGATGTGAAGGACCAAATATAATCTATTACAGAAGCTAATATGCTGCAAAATCACTTTCAAGGGCTTGAGTGAGTTTAGCAGTAGAAAAAGAAAAGCTCAAACATTTTTAGAAGAATTGCATTTAAGGAGTTTTGAATTGAGAAGCCAAGAGAACATTTAGACAGAATCCAGCAAAACAAATGTTGGTTACAATCAAAGCTACATATTGTAAAAGATGAATTGATGACATAACATGAAAATGTGTGTGATCCTATTTATTGTTCTAATTGGCTATGTCTTGATAAATACCAGGAAATGATTGATCTCTCATCACAGATGCTTTGTGAGTGTGGTGGTGGTGCAGCATAAGCAATTTTAACAGCTGTGTATAGTTATTACAATTCGCTAGCTGAAACAGTAATTTTCTTTAAATATTTCTGATTACTTAAATTAGCTCTAAGGTTACAGTGTTGCTTTTCCTCAAGGATACTGCAGGTGCATAAACAATATAGTGAAGAAGTGAAACTCCTCTATTTCTTGCATTTTGAGTGAAAACCTGTCTTGCTGATGTCAATACATTGTCTTCAGTGAAGGTGAATTTTCATCCACTCTTTCCACTATTTCTGAATTTTATGAACTTTGGATAATGACACTGAAAACAGTAGTAATGCTTGCTTGTGCTTGCAGGGTGGAACCTATATGTGGAGAAACTGGAGATCTCTAACAAGGGAATATTTGCAGAGCTTGCTCAGGGTTGTGAAGAAAACTCTTAGTGCTAGAACACAATAAAAAACTCTTTTAGCAGGACAAGTCTGATTTCAGACAGTTCTAAATGCATTGAGAGTATATTTGAAATATTTAATTCCATTTCTTGCTCTTGAATATTCACTAACTTTCAGAAGAAAAATTCATGACATTAGATTAAGGCTATAACTTTAGGAAACCCACAGCTTGGAATGACTGACTGGGAGAATGATGAAGCTTAACATACAGTGATAAACATTGTGAAATTCTACTCTTTTTGGCCTCAGACTTGATTGAGTTAATCCAACACACATGTGGAGACTATGCTACAATGATATTTTTAAATAATGACAGTGTCACACATTTCAATTACGTTTTTATATCCAGCCTCTTGCCATTCAAGGATCAAAAAATAATGGCTAACTTAAAAAAATATATAAATATACAGAGTTATTCAGCTATTATTATTCAGTAGTTATTAAACTACCTGTACCACAAAGTGAAGCAGCAAGTAAATTAATGAGAAGGTTTAGTGATAAAAGTGATTATTGGTAATAGAAAATAGCTATGGCAATCTGAATTCAAAACAAACATGCACATTGAAAAAAACCCCCACATCTAAACAATCAGAATGATGTGTTTTTTAGAAGGCTTTGAGGATCTGTTTGGAAAATTTCGTAGACACAAGTAAAACTAGCCTATAATATCGTCCTTGTGTCTCGGACACAAGATGTGGAAATAAAGAGGACAGAGAATACTAAAGGAAGTTATCCTCAAGACAGCTAGATGTAGAGATAAGAGAGCCATTCATCAGCATTTAGATTTTGAAATATTTTGTCAACAGTTGTATCAATTTGCTGTTGTCCTCAGTTAAAAGGGTGCTGGGCCATTGCGAAGCATATTTCTTAGAGGTATGGAAGCAATTCTGTTGAAAGACTTGAGTCTGAAGAAGTTTTAAATACAAATAAGAGGAACATCAATTCTGATATGTGTGTTGGAAGCATATTACAGGCAATTATTCAGAAATATGTATCATTACATAGCTTATGAGAAGGAAGCAGGTGAGAATTTTTCTCTCCAAAATACAGCAACAGTGCATGCATTTAAAATAAAAACTCCAAGCCTGTTCTATATTTATCCCAGCTGGAGAAGAAACCGATATGGACAGTTCAGTTACGTTGTGCACCTCCATGAAAACAGCTGATTGAAACTTTCTGATAGCATGGAAGCAAACTTCCTACAACCATTCCTGCATGCTCCCATTCCCTAATGTAATTCAACACATTTAATGTAATTAATTTGGAAGGAAGGAAGTGCAGTATTCCCAAAGGATTTTCCTGACTGACAGCTGTTTTACATAATCAGTGCAGAAACAGCACTAGTGGAGTATACTCCAGCTATTACCTCCTAATGGACATTTACTTTGCTTTGCTACAGTTTTGCTCAGCACAAAAGATTGCAACACAGATAGGGAGATTCAATTTAAATTCCTTCCCTCATAAAATGAACTCTTTAGCTAAGTGTGTACATTGCAGAACCTTTTTGTTTTGGGGCAATAATGAGCATCCAGTCAGTCTGCAAGACACCTAGATATTCCCCAGAAATACCTGGGTGCACTACAAATGAAGTATAAGTTCAAAAATCCTCCATGGCAATGAGAAAATAGTAACATCTGAGCTTCTAACACATCTAATAGAGTTACTTAATAGTAACACTATTATCTTTTCATAACTTTAAGTAAAGAACATATATGGACTCCAATAATATTTGTGAGTATTTATTGAGGGAAACTATATTAATTTTAATTATTAGTTAAGCCTATTTGATTAAATCTGTAGGTGAAGTGGTAAAAAAATTATAAAGAAAAAGAAAATAAGAATTTGACTTTTATGTAGCAAAGTTTAGGGAAGAAGGGATGGAGAGTAGTAAATATAAAATAAATCAAATGTTTGATTTCTCCTGAACAATGTTTATCTAATCTATGAGGAAAAGAATCATATCTTTCCCTATTGGCTCATAAAATATACAGGTAACTTTTGGAACTTGTGTCTTTAATTGTCTATGTTTATTTTAAATGAAACACTGTATCTTTTTCTAATGTGTATCTGACCAGAACCATCAATTTTGCAGGTGCTCCCCGTGCACACTTTACATGTAGGTTTTCACCAGTAGGTGGTGCTCCCAAGGTCATAGTCCAAAATGAAAATTAAATAATGTTTATTGAGGAAGTGGAACTCCGGGGTTTTTAATGTGGCAACTGAAAATTATTTAGGGTGTAAAACTTCTAAAAATATATTAAATATTAATTAACTAACTCTAATTTTAAAATCATTTACAACTAGATGACCACTCAAACAAACATGAAAGATGTACAGTTTTCAGTCTGTTCTTTTTCTTCCAAATATTCACACAACAAATGGTTCACTCAGCTTATATCCTGGCTATGGAATTTCTGTCCATGTGTTTTATTGCCCAGATGCCATTCACATTTTCTGAGAATGCAAGTATCAAATCCAAATTACCTATATGATTTTCAGTTGTTAAATGTTTAATGTGTTTTATTGGCAATTGTGCAACTTAAATATTCTTTTTAAATTACATCCTAGATTAATAGCACCTATGATGTGATATTAAAAAAATCCCGGAATATTTTCAGCACTATAAATAGCAATAGGACTGCATTTTCTGTTGGGTTTCTATGCTCTAGGCATCTTTTATGCAGTATATGCATGCTTTTCATTGTTGTCTCTTGAATTTGGTTATACAAGTATGGTCTCACACAATCTTTATATGATTAGAGAGTATCACATGGGGAACAAAACTTAGTGCACTCAAATTTGAGCTTGAATGGTATTGACAGAACATCCTCTGAATTTTTACTGACATATAGAACTGAAGTTAAAATTGTTGTTGAAAACAAATCACAAAAATCAAGTGGCCCAAATAGCTTTCATAGAGGAGGGTGTTGGTATTATTTTTCTTTGGTTAGTTAGATTTTTTTCTGGTCAGTTAATGGACTTCCCTTACCTGTTTATATTTCTGTAGGAGTTCAGCAGTATTTGCACAATATCCTATTTGTGCATACACAATCTGAGAAATATGGTAATTTGCAAACAATGTATTGTGTTAATTATAGTAGGTGCTTTGCCTATTTACGTATTTCAGCAGCTTGAACTAAATTGAAAGAATAAAACCAATGAGGCGGGAAAGTCCAATTAAAAGTACATTAATCAAATGCCCCACAAATTCATTTTCTCTCTAATAGATATTGTTGCACTTTATGTTGAGTGCCTCTTTGATGTCAAATTGTCCTTCTGTATCTAAGGCAGAATCTTGTTCAGTCAGTGTGCAGTAATAAATGTAATTGTCAAGGGCCTGGGTTCAGATACTTCATTTTATATTTTTATAGATTTTATAGTTAATTTAAATTTTGAAGCTTCCTTCTTTTAAAGATTCATGGTAATCAAGAAACAAAGAGAAATGAGGAAGTGACTACCACATTAAGAAATGACTATTTGAAACACAAGCTGCTTTTCATGTACCATAGTTGCAGTAGAGTTTCTTCTCGTTTGCGCTGGAATAAGTTGAAGTAGACTCTGTTGGTTTTCACATAAAATTCAAACCATAAAAGCGCTTCAACAGAGCACTTAAAATTTGTTTCCTTGATAGCTGGTGAATAAAATTAGCTTGACTGAGCTTCTAGTATAATGCCATAAATCAAGAATAGGTCTGAGGGAGCTCATGTGTAACGTTTATTTTGTTGCACTGATGCATCTCTCAATAAATAAATGAATACTTGTGGCTGTGCTGAAACACAGATTAGGTGTTCAAGTAATCTGAGAGCTGGAACAGCGAATTCCACTTCTTGCTCCATTGCTGCATCTTTATATGATGCCAGGCAAGGACCAGATCTCAGAGAGAGAGAAGAAAAGGAAATTAAAACAAGATTAATACAGAAATTAGAATCTGGATCCGTTCAGTCTAATCCTGGGAATGCTTTCCCATTCTTTATACACCTAAACCACACTCCTGTATTAGGGCAGCCCTACTTCAAACAAGGCTGAGTAGTCTGGTGTCTGCTCAGCTCTAGGACTGTCCCGGAAGGAGGCAGTTTGCCCCCAAGGCGGGGTGTGCCTGGCAGGCATTGTCAGCACACACGGAATGCATGCTGACAAGACTGGGCTGCCTACAGAACCCCACTCAACTCACTGTTGAAACATAAACCCTTCAGGGTGGTACTTAGGTGCTGCTATAAAGAAAATAAATAGAAGATTTCCAGAAAATTGTACATCAAGTTAAAATATTTCTTTATCCATACAGGGCTGGAAATTCCTCAGAGGAGTGGAGGATTCCTCAGACTGGAGTTTAAATTCTCTGAAGCTGGAGAGAGATCTGGGACCAGACCTTAGTTTAGGTTTTTCACTCTAACAATTGTAAAAAGTGAGCCCCTCAGCCTTATCCTTTCTGTGTGAGAAGCAGGGAGAGAGTTGTGAGTGTAAGGGGTGTAGGAGTGTCCCTGCAGAGGGTTATCTGGGGGTTCCTGCATCTCTGTGTGTGGTGTGGAACCAGAGTCAGGGGAGGATCGCAGCTGCACGTGCTGCACTCATCATCCCCTCTGTGTTAGTGCTACTGGTGCTGCACTGAGCATGACAGCTTTAACTGAGTGCCTGAAAGAAAGTCCCACCAAATTCATCCTTTGGATCGCTTTCTGACCCACCCTGCCATGGGCACATCTTTCTCCAGTTCTAGATGAGCCAATGGGAGAGTTTTCATCACTTCTGCCCTCATTCTCCTGTGGGTGCTCTCTCCATACAGACACACCTCCCTTTCTTCCCTTTTCTCTGCCTCTTTGCACTAGAGATCTCCATCCTCCTCAGCCTCCCAGCTGAGCTGCTTACAAATCATTCCTGAGAAGGTGTCAAAGACCTACAAGAATTCTGCTAAAGCCACCCCAGATAACTTCACTTAAGACCAATGAGGAGGGTTCATGAGCAAGTCAGATAGATTCCAAAAGTGAGGATCCTGTAGGAAGCCCTGTCTGATAAAGGAGTTCTTGTGAAAGATGTTCAATAAATTTTGGTAGGAGATTTACATGTATTGCTTCACATGGACTTTAAACCTGGTCTTTAATTTTTTTTTTTTTGTAACAATGCCTCATTTGCTGCACAGGAAAGAAAAAGACATTCTGTTCATTATCTCTATTCAAATGACAACACAATTGTTTGCAATAGCTGAGTATTCAATAACATGCAATAATATTAACTATTGAATTTCCCTTCAGTGAGAGGATTCTCAAGAGGTTACTTCTGACTTCTGAGTGAAGTTAAAGAAGCTTCACCATAAAATTTTATATAACTAGCAATGGAACTACCTATGGTGTTACCATAGAATATTTGTAACTGGAAAAATAGCATCCCATTTGTTAAGCTAAGCCTTCCGTGGGAGAAAGAGGATTTACTGGAGTATATGTTCAATATACATAATAGATACCATTTCTCAGGATTAAAAATGTGAGCTCCTGAACAGTAAATTTAAACCTTCTGACTTGCTTTTCCTAGTTACTATTAGCAGTTATCTTAGAATTAGTTCAGAGATCGTGGTGTCCATGTTCCCTGGTTACTGAGCATGGAAACTGAACAAGTTGAAGGCAGAGAGCTCTAAATAACAATGTTTTAATAGTACCATCAACTCAAAATTCCTTAAAACAGTGATGACAAAAATCTGTGAGGAAATAGCAAGATAAGGTTGTTACCAATTAATTATCTTTCAGTATATGAAAATCTAAATTAAAAAAGAGGTATATTGTGTTATTAATGAGGGTAAAGTAAAATATGTTCAGGTTTATGGTTGCTGTTTTCATTAGTAATGCTTCTCTACAATCTGGCTTGTATTTAAAATGGAAAAAAAAAAGATTGGTAGTATTTTATGCCTTGGGCTAATTTGTTTAAATTTGAAATATTGTACTGAACTAAAATTAAAACATATGCTCTGTGCATATACTCTGTGAAGCATTGCAGATAGACATTCTTCTCATAAGTAAATGAAGATGGTTTAAAAATGTATATCTCATTTCTTTCTAGGGATATGCAGGCTAAGCAAATGTGCCTTTCCTCTGTGCTGTTTTAAAAACAGACTCAGAGAAGCTCGAATCAAATATTTGATGCAAACCTTTGACACTCAATTAGATATGTCAGAGTAGCTTCTAAGTCTATTCTCTTATTGGCATGTCTTGAAAAAGTTCCAAACCCAGTGGCAAACATTAATTTTAAATATATATTAGTCCATTTTGCCTCCTAGCAAAAATAGAACTCGTTACATATTTATAAAGAACTACATCTATTCCTCCAAAATTCTAGCAAAGTAGTTTGATTTGTTGTTTTGCAGAAAGGAAAAACTGAGGGACCAAGAAGTCAGGAGGATTTGCCCAAAGTTACAGAATGGATAAAAAAAGAGAAGGAAAATAAAACAGAAAAGATCCTGTGGATTCATCTTCCACCACAAATGAATCATTCTCTCCAGTGCTATTATTGAATTGTAGCAGAGAGTCTTATATTCCTAATTTTATATGTCCCAATCAAGGATTCCCTCCTTGTCCAGTACTGCTTTGATGCCTAATTAGCTCAATGGTAATCAGAGGCAGGAACCCTGTTCCTTGGCCTTCAAAATTCTCCCATGTTTAAGTTGAAATAAACAATTATTTAAATGAGAGAGAACAACAAATCCAGGTTTCTTTCACGTGGTAAAAAAACACTGTAGGAGGCAACTACTGAACCCCACATATTCCTTATATGGCTATAGGCTTCAGCTGTATGGTTGATTTTCCTTGTCCAGGAATAAAAAATGATGCCTAAAAACAACAGGAATTCAAGAATTCAAAATAAAATTATCATCCCACAGAATAACTAACTTTCCATAAGGTTTTATGAACTTTGTGCTGTAGATCAGTGTTCTCAGTGTGCCCAGGAACTTTGTTCTCTGAGTAGGGTCCTTGGCCATCACACTACTTTGTTGAACTATGTTATCCTGCTAAACAATATATTCTCCCACAATATACATCCATTGTTTTGTATGGCTTGTAGACCTGAGGGACTCACTCCTTTTCTAAAACCTAAATTATGGGGTCATGCACTGATTATGGAGTATAGCCAAGGGTCTAAATACAGAGCCCCTAAAATGGTGGTTTCTGAGAATATATCAATGAGATCTAACCCCATTGCTTGATTCTTGACTTCCAGATGACTCCTGCCTATATTTAAATACAAAAGAAGAAAAAGTTTTGAAGTGGAATAAGTATGTTTTTCATGGTCAGCCAGACTTTAAAACTTGGCCTGTGCAGGGCTCCATCTCCACGCTGGGGTTTCTGGCTTTCTCTGCCGCTGGCTGCTCCAGTACCTGGCAAAACTTCTCTGGCAGCATTTTGAGCTCCAGGCTATGACCCAGTACTAGGCATCTGTTCCTCTAGGCAGGCTTTGTTCAACAAAAGCTCTGGATGCCTACTGCTGTGTCCTTTCCTGAAGCAAGCACTGTCAGGGATTTTTAAAAGAGGCCCCACCTTGTCTTCCCCATCTCCGGCTGTTTTTCTCCCTCTCTTCTGGACCATGATAATTGGGACAGCTGGAAAAACTATGGAGAAAGGTCTGCCTGATCACATGGCAGACAACTGCACATGGGAGAACATTCAATGTAAATACAACTGATATTTCTTCTGGAAGTAACAAACACACCGGGTGTTTCTGCAGATCACCTCCAAAATATATTCTAGCTTTGAGCTCATTCTAGGAACCTCTGTGCAGCAGTGTAAGGGCAGCCACTGACAACCAGAGATCCATATGTTCTATCCACAAAGAAATGGGGATTTTATTTTTTTATAATCTTAATCAAGTCTTTGAAGCCAAAATTCTCTGTAAATTGATGGGAAGTATGTTATTTTTGGCCTGAGCTTGCATTAACTCAAAAGTTGGGTAGAAAATTGTTCTATTCTTTTTTTTGTTGTTTGTTTGTTTCGCTATTCAAATTAGCAGTTACATTTCCTATCATTTGGTACTTTTTCTGTCAATAATGCACAAATCCCATGGAATCTTGCCAAAAATTTTCTTAGCAACCAAGCCTCTTGTCGGATATACACGAATAACTACAACAGTCTGTTAAAAGCCTAAAATAAACCTGTCTTATTTTATTTAGAATTTCATATAGTGAAAGAAGATTCATTGGTAAAGGATTTAGCACAGTTTCAGGAAAAATTATTTATTTTTATGGAGGCTGAATACTCAAGAGATGTCTTGATAAAAGTCAGTGTTGCTTTAGAGGCAAATCTGCTGGGATCAACCCAATGACTGAGTTCAGGTAAATTAAAAGCACTCTCACCAATTGATAGTATGGGCCCCCCATGATGAAAATGTAAATTGATTCATGCCTTGTAAGTGTATAATACTGCTGCAGAAAGCATCTTCTCCATCAAGAAGTAGTAAATTCCATTAGGAAAGATAAGATTTTGATAAGCTTTTTCTTATTCCAAGAGGGTAACCATTTTGGAGAAGAGTTTGTGGATTCTGGGCACTACTTCCTGTGTCTCTGGAAGGTACAGACTAATCACATGTTCAGAAAACAGAAGTGCAGTTTTTCTATCTTCACATTCGGTTAAAGTAAAATAGAACAAAATACCACAAGTTCTATCCTATTTATAGAGATTTTTTTAAACTTTGCTTAGAATAATCTCCATTTTCTTCACAGTCTCTGAGTTAGACACAGAGTGCAGGCTGGTGGTATATGAAAAAAATATTTTTAGAAGCAGTGTATGTAGCTGCTATGAAAAGAAATAAACCAACAGTATCTGAGGTAAAAGCTGTCATTTGAACTCACTTCCTTAGAGGCTTGTATGGCGTGCTTTTGTCACAAGCTAACCATGCATTTATGCTGAGTCATCAAAAAACTTACAGACCTCTAGGTTTCTCTGTAGGTACTAGATGGAGCTACTATTTAAATATCCTATCTTTCCAACAATTCTGAAAGTAGGTGCTCGACAACACAAATTATTCAGGCACTGAGAAGAAACCACTGGTAAATAGTAGTAGAATCATAAACAAAGGAATGAGAAAACACAGCATTAAGCCTTACCAACTGAAGACTTTAAGTAGCCCTTTATTCAGGTCTTCTAAATAGTTTATGGACAATGGCAGCTTTAGTGATCTCACAGGAAGAATGACTTCTCCAGTAAACCTGTTTGTTGAAATTTAATGATATGCCTCCAAGTACAATTCTCCTGATTTGTGCCTGCTGTTGGCAAGTACAGTATATCACAACAACTCTTCCCTTCACAAGTGACCCACAAGACGTAATGCAAACAGCTGCAATATAGCAATGTGGAATGATCTAAATGGCTGTGCTAAAGCTTGCAGCAATTTAGACATTCTTAAACCTCTACAAAGCTTGCAAACTAGTAAAGAAAAAAAAATGGAAAAAGAAAATATTAATTCCTGGTTTAGCAGGTTTTATAGCAAAAAAANNAAAAAAAAAAAAAAAAAGAGTTAAAAGGAAAACAAATATTACATATAACTTGGAAAACAGGGAACACTTTGGTTACCTTGAGCTGAGAGGCTTGAACTGTGTTCCACTGTGGTCATTAGGGGTTTGTGAAATCATACCAGTGCCAAATGTTAGCATGAAGGATTATATTTGCCTGTGTTATTGCATGGTAATAAAATGCAATGGCCAGTTCCAGCCATCTCTGTTATTCCCTTCTGCTGCCAGGGGATGGGAAAAGGGCTTCCATATCCATTTTGACAAACATGCTGGCATGCCCCAGTGCACTGTGCTTTTGCCTGATGACAATTCTAATCTTCATACCTCTGCTACAGAGGTTTAAAATAACCTTGAAATAACAGAATCTTCTTTGTTAAGATTTGGTCTATGTATAAATTTCTGAAATAGTATTGTAGAAAATAGTCTCTTAGATAAGGAATGTATTTTCAGCTTCTAGTCTCACAAAATACAGATGGCTGTGGTTTCTTACAGATCTGCTAATATATAGGGAAAACATTTCTGCAGGAATTGAGAGAAAAGTCTAACTTCTTAATCCATATGATATCAACTGTTTTTCTGAAATAAAAATAATTTTCTGCAGTAAAATCTTTTTGAGGAAGAAAAGGAAGATAATTCAAATTGAGTCATACCACTCCTGGAGCCAACAGCTTTTAAGGCCAGAGGAAAAGTCTCTTCTTTTATGCACATAGTAGAAGTTCATTCCTCATTAATTTCAATTAGAAGTTGATGAAGTTCTTTGTTTTATTACACTGTCATTTGCACTACATTTTCAAATTGCATCAAGATAATAAATATTCTCACCGACAGGAGCTGCTCACGGGGGATTTTAAACAGTGCGAGACACATAATAAAACTCAACTCATTATTATTATTATTACTATTAATTATTTGTATTATTTTATTGCATAGGAGTTGTAGTCATGGACCATGACCTCATTGCATGATGCACAAAACCAGAACAAAAAGGCCATTAACTGTTACAAATCAGAGATTGTTAATGGCATGGCTTGGGTAGGGCCTGACTTTGAATTTTCACCTTTCCAAAACCGGGCAATGCTGTTTGACCAGTCCAATTGGGCTCTCCACTAAGTGTTCAAACTGACCTTGCAACATCTGTGTGGAGTCAATGCCATTGGAGCAGCCATTCCCACTCCGCTGGCTGAGGGACTCCCATCACTCCCCATCTCACAGAAGTGCCAATCCCCAGGTGCTCCTCTGCCTGTGATCTCACAGCCTCCCTATCCCTGAAGAGCAATGAGCATCTCCTAGCCTTGCCTGGTCCATGCCACAGCCAGTTCCTTAAGCAGTGTTTGTAAATGCCAAGGAAACACCAAGGTACCTGGTTGTCTGTAATGGCCTTGGGAAGAAAGGGCAGTCACATTTGGCACCTGCTAGTGACTTCTCTAACAGCTGGTGGATAGTGAAACTGCATCTTCTAGAAGAGTAAAGCCACAAATAAATATATTTGGTACATATGATGTTTGGCATGTACACATCTATATTTATGACAGAAAGAGTCTGAAGATGAGAGGCATGACTTACAGCACATCCCTGGTTCTAGGGCCCTTAATGCCAGCAGCATGGGATGACCAGCAGTCTTCCCCCACAAAGAAAGGAGCCTGGGAGAAGGCTTGGCTGAGATCTGTGTTAGTCACTCTGGGAGCTGATAATTATTCAAGAGCTGCCAGCAGGACAGGATTGAACACAGGAGAGAGACGTAGAAATTAAACCACTTCTTCTATCACCTGCACAGGGATGTTTGCTGTATAAGGGATCAGCCAGCAGTTACACAAGCAGAGAAAAGAAGTAGAAGTGGACCTCCATTTGGGGCATCCCAGAAAGAGAAGTGAGTGAAGAAGACAGCCTGAAATTATGTTAAGATTTTTGAGAAACAGATGGAGAGGCAATTAGGAATAGGTCTGGAAGGTAGGAGAGAACAAGAAAAATCTCTCTCCTTCTCTCTCTGTAGAAGGAAGTATTTGTTCTGCAAAGAGAGTTGTTTGGGTCCTGCAGCTGCTGAATCAGCTTCCAGGTATTTGTGCTTGACTCAAATATATGATTCTCCCTTTTCCCAGTGGATCTGCAGGGGTACTGGTTTGTCCTTGTCACTATGGTCTGGCTCCACCAATAGAGGAGAGTCCAGATGGTTACTACCCTTAAGATAAAATGTATCTAGAATGGGGTCAGGGAAGAATAAAGCAGTTGGAAAAATTCAACTCATTTCAGTACAGAGGATATACCCTTAGGCTATATCTAGATAGCATACTTCTTAAATGAGAGGGAAAAAAGTGGCATGCAGAAAACAATTGCCAAAACCATACTACCTTCCTGTCAGCCACCCACAACCCAAAAGAGAATACCTCCCAGGAGTCATTTTAACAAGTAGTGTCTGTGCTTGAAAAGATGCTCATACTTCTGTTAGAAACACTGACTGACAGCTCCTGAATTTCTAGTTTTCAAGGCTATCAATTACTCTGAACACTGGATGGCCTGGAGCACATGCAATCTTCCAAGCCTCAATATTAATGAAGAACTTCAATGAAGGACCTTGGAAGAGATTTGGCATTCTGTAAATATTCCCTGATAATAAAATCAGAAATTAGGCAGTTTTGTTAGCTAAGACATCTCAAAAGAATTTCTGAAAGTGGAAACTCCAGATTTGCTGGGGGATAGATGTAGGAAGATGATGAGTATATTCAACCCTCAAAAACACAAAACCAAAACTGTCCTTATGCCCTTTTGGTTAACAGAGAAATTAAGCCATGTAACAATATTGAAAGGACTTGCACTGGATTAGGTGGGTATATAATAGCAGTGTATTTGGGCTGATAACTTCCTAGACATTTTTATCCAAAGCTTTCTGTCCCAGACACCAAGAAAGGAGAGGGGAAAAAAAATAAAAGAAGGAAAAAGATGTGTCCTAACCTGCAGCACTCAGGCCTTTTTGGACTCAGAAGCCTCAAAAGCAGAGTAATTTCAACGGGGGATGAAGCATCTTGTTGATATTGAGGAATTACATACAGAAATCACTGCTTAATTAGTAAAGAATCACAACAGAGAAAACTGAGATCACTTGAACACCCTGTCAATCCAAGCAAAGTGTTTGCATTTTCTTCTTGTCCATTAAAAAAAGTCATCCTCTGTAAGAGGATGTGAGGAGAAGTGGTCTTGTGCATTTCATAGTGTAATTAAGCCAGAGAAAACACATTTCTAGGGATGACAATACATAAAGTGGGATTTTAGAAGTGTAAGACTTGTCTCCAAAATTCCATCTTAAGTAATAAAATGGAGACAGAAAGCAGAGAGTGGCTTCAAATGGTCTCTGCAAAGGTGCCAGCCAAGAAGCTGTAAGGAACATAGGGGTGACCAGTTCAACTTTGTTTTTCAAAAGGAGCCTCCTTATCTCCTTGACAGAACACCTTTGTGCCACAGCAGACTCACCTCATCATCCTCCACTGCCTGTATGTGTTCTTCCCTTGTGGAGGTTTAAGTGCTGCCTGCTTGGAGGGACTCCTCTGCAGGAGAGTTCCTGCTGCAGGGCCAGCTGCAGTGGATAGAGGCAGGAGGGGATACAGCTCAGCACCTTCCCCAAAGGCAGAGCTGCAGTCCAGGCAGGCAGATAAATGCAAGCCCAGCTCTTCAACCTCACATGCCATGAGAACAGCCAGGTGGCTGAAAGGAAACAAGGCTCTCAGCACTGCTCTGGGCATGAACTGTACTCCAAGTGTGTTGATCAGGAACATCAGGCCATGAATTTTCTTTATTTTATTTTTTTTTCTGGAATGTGCCTGCTATTGAACGTTTTCCCCCCAAATATTCTACTATTAATACCTATGGCAGTGGCTCCTCTGGCAATATTCAATAGCTTTTGGGATGCAAGCATTGCTCACTCTGATCCTTCTTCTCCCACTCTTAAAAATTCTCCTCAGCTATCCAGGATGTTCCACTTTGTACAAATGACCTATCTACCAAACAGGGAAAGAAACCTGTTCTTTACTTGACTTAGAGGTGATGGATTTTGGTCAAAGTTCCTGCCACTTGGGGATGTTTATTGAAAGCAAGGGTTACACGGAGCTTGTAGACCTGACACAGGAGGTAGGGGAGATGTGCACCTTGCAAAGGTAGGCAAGGCAGCACAGAGCATTTCAAAGCCCCATGCGTAGGTGAATCAAGCAGTGGATCAACACTGTTTGTCTGGCTTGCCACAGGGTACCTGCTTTGGGGGGAGTTGAACTGGCTCCATTGACACCCACCAGATGAAGAAGCTCAGATGTCTGACATGCTTCTACAACCTACAGTCAAATTCCTAAACTTGGGTTTCTTAACTTGTACCTCCTTTTCCTTAGAGCTGCCTTGTGGGCCTTGCAGAGGACAGACCAAATTCCTGCCCTGGATGAGGGTGGCAGAGTCTGCATACGTGTGCCACACCCCAAAGCACCTTTGGCTCTTTCAACCTGTCTGTAAACATAAAGTGTCTGGAAAAATATTTGTCCCAGAATAGGACAGCTTTTGAAATCTGAAATAATTTTGCAGCAAGGGAAAGCTGTCTTCTACCTATCTCCAGTTCTCAGCTTCTCAGGTGTCTAAGACATTTATATGGGAAATGGAAACCTCACTATGGTTTGATGACAAAAGCAATGAGATCCCAACAACTTCCTCAGATAAACAAATATGGGGTCTTGCCAGGACTAGCCAAAGTAAGTCTGAAGAGAACAAACCAACCTTCCCAGTCTGTAAATAGCTTCAAAAATTGTTGAGAACAGAGACAAGAGCAGCAGTCACCTGAAATTAATGAAGAAAGAAGAGTGTGTCATGGAGAAGCATCAGTGTAAAAGCACAGCAGCAACAATTGTACCCACAAGATGAAGAGAAAAAAATAGAATTAATTCTCTCATCACTAAAGGATGCTCCCCAGAAATAGATGGACTTCATATACTAATACATGTTGCTCTTTCTGTTCTGGATAATTAATTTATGTTTTTGCATCTGACTTTAGAAAAAAACTTTGATAGACTCATCCTCTCCCAAAACGAAAAGGCAGCAATAGGAAATATGCTGGTTTATGCCAACAGCAACTACATATTGAGATATATTTTTTGCCTTTAAAAATAAGACAAGCAAGAAGAAAGAAAATGTATCATAGAATGTTATAATGGTCTGGGTTGAGATGGACCTGAAGGATCATCTAGTACCAAGCTCCTTGTCATGGGCAGGGACACCTCCCACTAGACCAGGTTGCTCCAAGCCTTGTCCAACTGGACCTTGAAAACTTCTAGGATGGGGCATTCACAGCTTCACCAAGCAATCTGTGCCAGGGCATCTACCACCCTCACAGTCAAAAATTTCTAACATCAAACCTAAATCTTTTTTCTTTCAGCCTAAACCTTTCCCCACTTGTCCTGTTACTAACTGCCTGCATAAAAAGTCAGTCTTTTTTATAAGCCCCCTTTAGGTACTGGAAGGCTGCTATAAGGTGCCCCTGAAAACTTCTCTTTTCAAGGCCAAGCAGTCCCAGATCTCTCAGGCTGTCTGCATAGAAGTCCAGCCCTTTGAGGATCTTTGTGGCCCTTCTATGAGCCTGCTCTAACAGGTCCATGTCTGTTTTGTGCTGAGGACTTCAGACCTGGATGCAGCACTCCAGGTAGGGTCTCAAAAGTAGAGGGGGGAGTCACCTCCCTCGATCTGCTGGCCACTCCTCTTTTGATACAGCCAGGATGTGGTTGGCTTTCTGGGTTGCAAGTCCACACTGTTGGCTTGTGTCCTGTTTTTCATTCATGAGAGCCACTAAATCTTTCTCCATAGGGCTGCTCTCTGTGTGTTTTTGCATGTCAAAGCATTGAAAGCATTACCAAATTAACCATTCTTCTGTCAGCCTAATATCAGTTCTAGCAAATTTAACAGAAGGGTATAGATGGGGTTTCATTATTGAACAAATTACAGGAGAGGTGTACAATCAATAACAGTAAGAAAATAAGAAAACAAAGTCTTTTTCTAAAGTAACCTAATATCCTTTTTGTCATGTCAGATTTAGTTGATGAATGTCTAAATGCCAATCCAATATATCAAATACAAGTATATATATAGGAAATTTTGATTCTTGTAGATCATATCTTTGCTGAATCATCACTAAGGCAGTAGATCATAAAGCCAGTCAACTAACTGATCTCAAAGATGAGCATTCCTGGGAAATCCTTACAAAGGAAGCATGTTTTTAGTGCATTGCCCTGTGTCTTTCCATTATTTAACTTGTATCAGTGAACTGGGAGCATATATAATACTGTTCATAAAGTTTGTACATAAAACAAAACCAGGAGGAACTGGTGTTCCCTCTAGCAGATGGAATAAATTGAGCACAAACAAGCAAACAATTAATTTACAGTGAAGCCAAATAGTTACATACTTGGAAAAAAGAACATTTGTGCTTATGGGAGCAGAGATGCATCCTGAGGAAAGGAAAAGAAATTGAAGAGTCACACTAGATGGTGAGCTAATCCTGAAGCTTCAGTGAAAAGTGATGGCTTAAAAGATTAACGCTGTCTTTAAATGTGTAAGGCATGCCACACTGAGCTTCTATACCTTTTGTATTAAACACCACTTGCTTAAATACAAACATTCCTGTCCTCAACAGAAACAATGGGAAATGGGAAGTTGTCCATCACCGTAACTGTCCTTTGTCTTCACGTTTGCTAGGTGTGAAAGGGAGTTAGCCCACAAAGCTGAAAATTACAGGGATTGTGTCCCATCAGTTATCAGCAATACATTGCAAGAAAAATTTCATTCTATTTGAATAACTGTCACATAATTTTAATATAGCTGCAGCCACATTTTCATTAGTGCTTGAGCAAAATACTGTAAAATACAATAACTGCTAAGAAATCAATAATACACAATAATTATTCATTATTAAGAGATGAAGCACAGATCACATGCCTGGGTTTAGCTCCCTTAGTTTTGAAGCTGGTCACATCCATGTATCAAATTCAACTCAAAATATTATTTAATAATGATTCTAGCAGACACCTGCACCAATTTACCTCTGCCTGAGAAGCTTAGAGGGAAAGGACCTCATACAAATTTGGAGGGTATATGGACAGTAAAGGAGATACAGAGCCCTGTTTCCAGAGGAGATAAGGAACCTGACTTAGCATCACAAAGCAAAGCAAGAGTAGCTTCTTTCAGAAATACCTTAGAGTCAGTGGGAAAACAGAGGAGTACCATTGAAGTAATCTTGATAATCAGAGGCTTTCTTGTTACTAAAGCTGTGAGAATAGCTTTCTAGAAGGCAGCACAAGCAACAGAGACAACTCAGTCTTAAGACTGAGATAATTCAGCTTAACCTAGGGACTAGATGATGTTCCTTTTTCTGGCTGCAGGACTGGATTTTATGATGAAGAGGTGCCTTCAGCTTCTCTGCTGTTACACAGAAATAGAGGTCTAGGTGTTGGTCATCTAAACATTGCATGAAAGTTATAAAAGTCCATAAAATGGAGTAAAAAGAAGATCTTTAGGAAAAAAGTGAAAGATGCAACTCTATTACTGTATTAACTACAGTCTCCATTTAAATAAAGAAAATACTGCTGAATTTGGACTTCCCAGGGAGTAAGACAATTGTGTTTTTGAAAGGTAAGTCTAGCTTAAAATTCAAGCAGAACTCATTATAGACACAGTGACAGAGGAACAATTTCATAATTTTTGAATCAATGGCTGCAGACCATCCAGGGGCAGCATTGACAGTAGCTTCAGAAGAAGAAGGTCAGGAAAACACACCTTTTGTAGAAAACGTCTCTCAGGCTGAGGCAGGTGAAGTGCTGCTCTGTTTGGGACAAGCCTCCAGAAAGATGAGAGCCAAGAGTATACTTGTGAGAAGAGAAGCATCCTCCTCTGCTGCTGAAAGCCTCCCTCTCAGCTGCTATGTGAACTAACTTGAGGACTAGAATTACCTATGCAATTTTGCAGTAGGTGCAATGGTGAATTTGGAGCCTACAAGGTATCCAGGGTGCCAAGTATTTTTCTTTTTTATGCTATAACTGAGCCTGTGGCAGGGAACTGCTCAAAAATGGCAAGAACCAACACCAGGCTGAGGTTCAGTTTGTGTCTGTGGCCACCTTCTGCTCTGCTAGTTCTGTTTTGTGACAGCTGGGAACAGCTGATCCCATGCAGGATCACTATGAGCAGCAAGGTAATGAGATAAACATAAGATACCACATACAGCATCCGTGTTCCACCCACACACTGCTGCAGCCTGCTGGGCCCTTCTCACTCAGTGTTTCTGGACCTATTGTCCACTGCTTTCCCTGCAGATCAGGTGCCTGAGTGCTCTTAAACTCAGTTTGAGAGTCAAGTGTTTTATAAATGGTTTTGAAACAGAGCAGGTGAAACACCTGAGATCACCAGGTAACTGATTTCATTTGAATTTGGATTGTACAAACTGGAATGCTTTCAACTCTGGGGTGTCTCAAACCACTGAACTGTGGGAGAAGGGAGATCTCAGAAAGGGTTACAATTACATCTAAGTAAACTGGTAATACTGTGAGACACACCAGTGTTCTTACCTTTTTGATGAGGGATGAATAAATATACAAAGAATGTGCGGTTTCAGAGATGTTGTCACCAACCCCACTGGCTCCCATGTGACCTAAGATTAAAATGTGACCCTTCAAGTCTGAAACTGGAAAAAGTAGGTGTAGTAACTGCATGGCTCCCTTAAGGTACCTGGGAGGCAGGAGCTGTGGAAGAGTCAGATTCTGTGTATTTGTTCTCCTCCTGTAAGGTAGCAATACCAATAATATATATTTATTTAATTGGATACTTCCTCTCTTATGTAGGAAGAGCACAGCATTCAGTGTAGTGGTGTATTCCAGCTTGAAACTTGTGATCATCTTGATGGGGACTTGAAGAAACATTTTTCTAAGGAAATTCAAAACCATGAACTGTCACGTAGTGCCATGAAAATGAAAAATATTTTTTTATAAAGGCACAAGATGAAATATGCACTTGGAAGCTTTCATTATTTAATCATATACTTTTATCTCTTAAATGTGCTTTCTTTTCTTTTTCTTTGAGGTCTCCAACTTCTATCTTTCAAGGCTTGCTCCACAACCATAGGAAAAAACCACCCTGCTTATTTTTAAATCAAAGCTAAAAATCCCATGGGATTTGCAGACCCAGCATCCCTGAAATGAAATGCAATTCCCTAAGGTTTAAGATCACAGAGATGTAAACACGCCTGCCATCAATGACTACATAAATAAACTAGAAGTTTGGTAGAACTAGATTTCTCTTCCAACTCAGGTCTGCTGATTTAACTAGAGAAAAAAAAAAAAGAAATTTTGTAACATTTCAGAAGAAATTTGATGTTTTCAGTGTGTTGCAAGAGTGAAGTTGAAAAGCTTTTGGGGATAGAGGTGCAACTGTGTAACAGTAAGTGCCACTAACACAAGATAAATTTGTGCTGAGATTGCTGAATAAGAGGTTTAATCCACCGTATGTTGTGAAAATCACCCGTGACAGGGATGCAAGAAGAGGTAAGTGATGGCTTGGTAAAATTTACAGGATTACACACCTAGGAACATCTTCTGGGCTGCCTTCCAGCTTCTGCTTCTGCCCTATGAGAGCTCCATGGTGCTTGCCATACCCCCTTGCAGTCCCCCAAAGGATGGCTTTTACACCCTCACCCAGGCTTTGCTTCATCCTTCAACCCAGCCCTGCCCCAGCCAGCTGCTCCCACCGTGGGCCAGGGGCACCTTTCAAGACAATGAAGAAGACAACGTTACGAGCACAATCAAAAATCTGGCTCAGATGCTGCAAACACTGAACAGTCCTCAGTCATCTGCAATATTAGAGAAAGGCTCGGGCAGCCCTGCAGTTAATTAACTGCATAAATAGAAAATATAAACCCACAGTATGAGGACAAAGTTGATGCAATTGCACAGAAGAGGACATAAGCAATAATAAGGAGTGAGGGACCAGGTAAGCATCTGAATGACTATTTTGTTGGATGTTCTTCATAAAATTACAATAATTGTCTGGAAAAATGAGTTACATCCTTTTGAGTGTTCAATTCTAAAATTAAATCTCATTTTTTGTTGCAGAGCAGACATTTATTTTCACAATTATCCTGCTTACATCACTGTGGACTTCCTTTGAACTGTGCATTGCCTGAAGCTGTGAGACTACAGTAGGCACTTCCTATACCTCCCTAATATCTGCACTTCTTCATTAAAGATAAGAAGCAGAAATGTAGATTTAAAAAAATCTAAAAGCAACTTCCTTCATTCTGGAAATTAACTCATGTCACAAATGACCTCCTAAAGAAGTGTTCATTTGGTACCACTTCAAGAAGTAAGATGACCATGCAGCCATGTTCTGCCTACCTTAGGGACAGCACACAAAGAAAGAAACTGAGCGTGGGAGAGAGGAAGATGAAATGAAACATTTGACTGCAGAAACATCTACATTTACACAGCTACATTTACACAGAAGGAGAATCCATTACATCTCTGCAGATCCAGTCACACAGGATGGGAGAACCTGCATCTCCCAGACCACACAGTGGAAATGAAGACTCAGTTTTGTGTTGGCCTCTGTTTTGAAGCTGAGCCTTCCAGTCCTTTTAAAGCCTTCGTGAGAAGACAAAGTTCAGCATCCTGGAGTGTATGTTCCTTCCAGCATTTTGCTAGGTGGCTGAGAAAATTATCATAGCTAAGGCCTCAGAAGTCTATTCTAAGGTGCATTTTATGTCAATTATTTGCACATAGTAGATAATGTGAAGTAGCCTAGAGCATCCAAAATAGTTAGAGAAAGAAAATACTGAAACAAACCTCAGAGGGGTAACAAGCCTCTTTAACAGCAAGCACAAGCATCAGCGTAGGCTTCAGGGAAGTCAATGGTGCCCTCTAAAGGGAACTCATCTGATTCACAGGAAAGCTTCACAGCTGTGGGACCCACCGCCCTAGCAGCCATGGAGCAGCCCAGCAACATCCCATGTGCAATAACTTAAATAATCTGTAAAATGATGAAGTGAAGAGTCTGAATATCTCTTCTGAATTTGGGAAAGAAGCCTGAGGAAAGCTTTTTTCAAACATTTATTGCTTATGGTGAGAAGGACTCCTTGTCCCAAACAGTGTAAATGTTGGGATGAAGACCTCAGATCATGGCTAAGGAAAGAAAGATACATCGAACTAGCGGGACATTCTGCACAAGTGAAACTGGGCCATGATATATTTCATAAAACTTTAATCCGAGCTAAATAATTCTTGCACAGAGAGATTGTGGAGCCTTCCTCAAGAACCATCTGGATGCAATCCTGTGCAGTGTGGTGTAGGATGACCCAGTCTGAGCAGGGAGGTTGACCCACTGTGGTGCCTTCCAACCTTGCCCATTATGTGAGTGTGTGATAACACAGCACAGCAGCAGGTACACACAGTGACTACAAGAGCTACTCTGGAATGAAGCATGAGAGTGAACAAGCACCAGAGAGCAACCAGAGCATGGTAAGCAGTGCTTTGTCTCAGCCTTAGCCATCAGGAGCCTGCAATTACTTTGTGATTCACTTACAAAATTCAACATGTTCCCTTCCAAGAAGTATGAAGTACCTTGAACAGCAACACACACTTTGTTTCAATCTTCCAGTTGAACTCTGGCTGATTGCACCATCATTTGGCCAAATCAGTAAAAGAGCTATTGATCTCCAATGTACTGATGTGCAGATCTTATACATGGGTGTACATTATTTCAGGACAAGAGTCTGCTTCACCAGGAAGATTAATCTTGTATTGAATTCAAGAGGCACTCCAATGCTTTGCTGCTAAGAAAGTCAGGACAATTATTCCCAGGTTCAGTGATTGCCACTCATTAAAATCAGGATTTACTTGATTACGTTTTGGAGAAACTCTAGACCCTGAGTGTAATTTATAACTGATGAGAAGATAAAAATATTAATATTGCTTAAAATTAAGTATTTCCAGTGAATCTTGTAAATGTTGCTCAAGCTTTAATCATGCATTTTTTCCCCACTGGATTGCAGGTGTAGTGTCAGGAGGATGTGACTTACCACATAAAGTGAAGCTACATCCTTTGCTCACACGTTACCTATATGTGCCAGCATTTGTGGCATAGTCACTAGAAACAAACAAAATATCAGAGAGCCATGATATTCAGAAGACATTAGAATAATCCTGGGAATATTTCCATCCTAGATTTATGCTATATATATATATATATATATAAATGCACACAACTCATTCCAGAACTGTGCTATACCTGAGTCTTGAATAGAGGATGCCCATACACAAACAAAATTGGGGACAGTGCCTTATAATGCAGTACAATTTGGAAATTCCTAGTCTAACTTCTACCACCAGCCACTGTGACTTGGAGAAGGCCACTTTCACCTCTCATTTCCTTAGGGTTTTCACATGGGTGGCATGAGACCTATAGGTTTAAAGAGCATGTTGAGTCAAAAATGTGTCTGAAACCCAGGTGCTGTTGTTACTGTCTATGATGGGTTATGAGACAAGGAAAACCATGTACCAGTCAAACTAATGCTTACTTATTAAACAAAGATCATTCCCCAAGGCTCAGGTTCTTGGTTCACACAGGCAGTTTAAGAGGTTTCAACTGAGAATTCAAAGCCAGAGTTAGCTTTACAGCAAGAGGAAGGTCAGGTATGGGAGTTCAGTGTGTGCCCTTTGCCAATCCGAACACGATTTTTTCATGCTGAGAACTAGTAATTAAGTGATCTCTAGTGAATTACAGCACCTGCGTTATCCATCCTTGCTGCCATGAGAATTATTAAGCAGCAAACTGTGAAGCTCACAGCTCGTTAGAAGCTGCACAACACAGCAGCACATAGCCCAAGTCCCATGACTCCCAATATATCACAGCACAGAGAATGGCAGTGGAAACAAGAAGACTGCATAAAGGGAAAATGGCTGGGAAGGCTGGGATGTGGGAGCAGCAGGAAGATTGGCAGAAGGGCTGTCAGAGGCACTCAGATTAGCAGGTCATCGAGATCCTAGCACAGCAATGTGCAGCTTTTAAGGTTGCTTGGAATAGCAGGGGTGATCTATACCTAGACTAAAACAGGCATGCCATTGAGGGAGGTTGTTGGGAAGAGCAGCACTGGAGCCCTTGGCAGTTTCAAGAAGTCAAGAAAGGACATTGAGGAAATCCTAATGATTTGCAGAGGTGGGATAAGATGGGCAGCTCCTAAAGGACACAAATGGCACTTCCAAATCCAGCCACTCTCCCCAGTTAAAAGAGTAAACAGAAAATGGAGAACTTCTGAGCACGCAAGCCTTGTGCTCTGGGTACCCAGGCCAGCTGGGTACTCGTATCTTGGTGCCTGCTCACTGGACAGAGTGCTCCAGCACCCGCATCTCAGGGCTCATGTGTGGGCAACTCAGTTCCAAAACAAGGTCACGTCCCTGTCCAGCGTCCTACCCTCTTGCAACACTACTTCCACCCACAGGTGAGAAGGAACACAGCACAACACAGCTGGTAGGGAGCTTGAGGAGTGAGGGATGAAACCGTGGGAGAGGAGATAAAGGGAACATAGGGAGAGGAAAACTGTCGTGCCTAGGGCACGGAAAGCAGAAGTCAGTTCAGACAGAAGGAAGGAATGATGGTCCATCAGAGGAAAGGCATAGTAGAAGCAGCAAAAGGAGTTTATGGAGTCTGAGGGAATGTTCAGAAAGAGAGTTGTGGGACAAAGGAGGATTCACAGAAATGATAGCAAGATGTTCTGATGTTTGAACAAAATGTTTCAGGAAATAGGAAAACGAAGGTAAAAAGAAGGCATTAGGTAAGCATGTAGGAAGCAGTTACTGGGGAGAGACTTGAGTTAGGGTTTGCATCCTGAATACAATGCTCCCATATTCAGGGCAGACAGGCACACAAGAGCTATTCCAAGACAACTTTGTGCAAGTAGAATGAAGTAGCTTTGTGCAAGGCATTTCCACTGCAGGGGAGCAATAATACCACAGGAATGTGGCAAGGATGACAGAATCATAGAATAGACTTGGTTGGGACCTTGGCAGGTCATCTGGTCAACCCCCCAGAGAGGGGGAAGAAAATAATACATAGGAGATGAAAAATTTCCTTGCATTTTCACAAATATAAAGTGAAGCTTTAGCTATAATGTCAAAAATGCATATCCAAAGTCAAACCATCTGTTGGTTGATGTTCCCCTCTGGAAACAAAGCTCATTTTACAGATTACTGGTATTCCTACTATAACTGCTCTGGATTCTTTGCTGTGAAGCAGAGAGGGTTTTATTGCATATCAAAAGGAGGAAACGGACACACATGAAAATCAACCTGTAGCTTTCTCTAAACACACATGCACATCTAATGCACAGTTGATGCTAGCACAAAACAAAGATAGGAAAAATATTTCTCATGCAAACTGGGTTGGTAGTTAATCAAGTGAATCGTACCTTTTAGAGAGGTATCCTAGCAACTCCCCAGCAGCCACAAGTCCCGGCTGACAGCGCACACTGATGCAATTGTTCTCCTCCTGCAGACATCAAAACTTTGCAGCTAATCAAAGAGATAATTCGAAACAGGAGACCACGTTAAATTTGATCCAACAAAAGGGAATTTTATAAATGAGCAATGTCACCCGGGGCATCTCTTATGCTTCAAGTTGTCATCTCGGAACAAGAGTAGGTCAGGCTTAGCGAAGCCGTGCAATGCTGGGAACAAAACCTCCCTTCCTGCAACCATGACTCTCCTGCAGGCACTCATGTCTGCTGCACTGGTTTGTGCTGTCTCTGCTTCAGAGCACTATGCAGAATTTATTACTATTCTTTTGAATAGCAAAGGCTCACCCAAAGCACTTTCTAGAGCACAGGTATCAGTGAAAGCCTTGCTGATGCTCTTGCAGCCACCTGTCCCAAGAAGAAATTCACAGTCCTAACATGCCAGATTAGATATTCTGTCCCATCTCCTGACAGTGCATATAGGCTCAGGCCTGGTTGGATAAGACCTTCTGTCTTGGGACCAGCAGCGAACCTGAGGCTACCAAGTAGCCTAAGCTCATCCCCTCTAAGTATCCACATTTTGGAAGCATCATAGATTTGCAATTCACCACTTTATGCATGGGTGCAATAGAAAAAAGCAAAATCACAAAGGATCCTATAAGGTTATGGAAAATCACTCCTCTCGCCCCTGCCCACACTTCACTTTTTAGCTAGCCCAAAGATACCACAGATCTGGGAAAAATATTCAAGATGTTTAAGCATTTCCCACTTCCCTTTTCTTCCCTCAGCTGAGATGCTTCAGTTCAGAGTTGTGAAGGTCTCCCAAGTTCTCCTCCCATGGTTTATGTTTCTTCTGAGTTATAGAAAATCTTTTATATTCACTCCCCTCTACACACTCAACGTTCATCTCCTCTTTCAAAGAGAAAAAAATTCCTTCTTAAAACTTCCTGTTTTCTCTGTCAGGTGAGCCCTGACACCTGACTACCCTCATCAGATGCTCCTCAGACAATTCTGTTTGATGACCACTCTCCTGTGGATCAGAACTGTAAGACCATTTTTTCTAGGGCAGTAATAATGTCCCTGAATATACCACTAAAACTTTTAATCAGACTTTAATGATCCTTCCTTGTTGGAATGGAGGGATTTCTTCCATCACCTTTGGTGGTTCAGAAGGAAAGCAAGAACAGATATAATAGCCATATGGTCTAAACATCAAACAGAACCTACAACTGGACAAAAACATCAAATCATACACAAATCATCAAAACTGTTGTGACATACTTTTTACTGCAAAAACTGGAATTTTTTGCAGTCAATCAAGTGCCACCACTAAAAGCAGCATGCAGACTGTCCAGTTACAGCAGCTGAGACCAGGGGTCCAGACGACTACAGGGGATCAATGTGCCCATATGTAAGGTCTACAGGGCCTTTTAAGACCTTGCAAAAGTTTCTTCCAGTGAGTAGAAAACTGTGACTCCATAGCAGAAATGATACTTACAAATGTTACAAGGACACAGATGTTTCCTCCCACAATCAGAAGATTACCTCTGCTTTTACACATTTTATCTGCAATGGTATTTGTGCCAGTAACTCTAAAACTAGAAAGTGCAGCAAGAGAAAAGAATAAGCTGTAGAGCTGGACAGCTGTGAGAGGAAAAGGGAAATTATACCTGTGATACTGTTTCCAGCAGATCAATTTATTTTCACCTTCCTAATGCAGATATACCTTTTATTTTTGTTGTGGATCACCACAGTATTTGCTATAGGAAGAAGCTGGTAACTTGGATGTGAATATCTGTGAACTTAAGAAGGGGCTGATAATAAAAACCAGCTTAGAAACAATACATTTATAATCGAAACAGAAGGCACACCAGTTCAGCACAATAGTTGGAATTTGCCAGATGTTACCGAGTTGACTTGCAAAGAAACAAAACCAATAGCCCCCTCCATACACTACATGATCCTTAACAACTGCAGCAGATACATTATTGCTTTATGCCTTAGAATCCTCAACCAGAGGAAAATAAAAATAACCAATCCACCTCAATGTCATCTTCAGAAGCAAAGCACCTGCTTCCAGAAGGGCAGCACCACCCACTGGTAGGACTACAAGTAACTACCCAGTCACAAACACCCAGTGTTTACCCACAGCCCTCTCCTACCTCTTACACCACAGTATTCACAACAAAAACTCATAGCAGGAAAACAACAGAGTTAAATTCACTGTTGTTGGTTAAAATTTTTCTGACCATCTGCAGGCAAAATGAGCCAGGTAAGTTGTGTAGTATTACAATGAATGTAATTGGGATTGTAAGCAAGCAGGTGAACATGAACTGCTCTGCACCACCGAGCACCTGGTGAGAACTGTCCCACACCCTGGATCTGGATCTGTGACTGATTTTCTTTCTGAATGGGAGGAGCAAAGAGAGTTACTGCATAATAAAGACACTGGCCTTTCTCTTCAGAAGAGCCACTGTATTCAGAAGAATCTTGACTCAATGCATCTTTAAATCATAAGAATTCTCTGTATTTTAGTGTGTTTTGAATCAGGCTTAGAGGGAATGTATCAGAGAGGTGTTTCAGAATTTCTTGCTCTAGTAAGGGATGACCTTCAGTTTAAGGAGTGACCTTCAGCTTATTTCCTGAAATGCTTCTACTAAATTATTCATTGTCTATCTTCTTAATTTGTGTACACAGCACCAACCAGTAAATAACATAATGAGTAAAGTTGCAACCAACTCCCCCCCAGTATCAATAATATGATATAAAAAGTCAGAATTTTGTGTTAAAGATGACCTGCACGCAAGAAATTTACTCAACTCATTTAATAAAACCATTTTGTTAAAAAATTACTTAGTAATGATTGGAATTTTACATTAAAAAATCAGAAATTACAAAAGATGGCATTGTATAACAAATAAATCTGAATATATGAGAAGAGTTAGATAAATTTGGTAGTAAGGTCAAAAAAAAAACCTGTGCAAAAGGAGAGAACAGCTGTTCCTGAGTTAATTGTGCTTCTGTTGATATTCTTCTGAGATAACATCACAGGAGCATAAAATATTCTTTTTTAAAGAGATTTAGTGTTAAGAATGTCTCTTTTATTCATTTCATGGCTGATATTACACATGCCTTCTCCTGGCACAGTTAAGAGGTTCTCCAAATGCCTGAGAAAGAAAGTATCTGAGGCTTAAAAGAAATGAAAAGCAGAGTACTGTGGGCAGCCTACAGGTAAAGAAACCCCAAGCATCTCTCCTCTGCATCTCTCCTCTATACACATACCCATTTATGTAAATTATTCCTTCATAAGGCTTTACAATAAATCTGAAATATTTCAAATCTATATCTAATAAATATTACAAGAAAATAGTTTTTCAGTATTTACATATGAAACATATAAAACACAATCACTGTAAGACTACTTCTTCAATTTCATCTTCTAAAGAACCAAGGGTATTAACTCCTGGCTTATGTGTAGTGTACTGCAGACGGTGTCTGTTTAGGCTTCTTCCTTCACCAAAAAGCCCATTGTCTTCTTTTACTTTGGCTTTACTGTTTTTATCAACAAAAGGCTTATTATTAGAGTTCCAATCCATGTCCAAAGGTAGTGTATTGTTATTTTTAGAAAGAACAATGGTACTGGCACTGCTTCCAAAGAGTTGTTCCATTAAATTGGACTTCTTTTCTTTCTTACTATCTAAATCTGCATTTTCCTTAACATTTTCTTCTAATTTGTCACTTTTTTGAGTGAGCCAACTTGGTCTTCCTGATCCCTTCCCAAAGGAAGGTACATAACTACCAAAAGCTAACTCACTAGTTAAATCTACAGTCCTAACATTTCGTTGCTTCTGCCCTTGTGCTCTTATGCCATCATCCTGGCTGTCCTTTACAGGAAATCCATTAGTAACCTTCCCAGGAATCTCAAATAATGGATTAGTCTTCTCTTTTTTCTCCAGTGAATCAGATTTTCTTGCTGTATTTATGAGTGGTGCTTGGGAATTTGGTTTCGTGTTTGTTGTACTTTGAATTTCTCTATCAATTTCTTGCATTTTAGCAAGCAGGAACTCTCTTTTTCGCCGCTCTTCCAACGTTTCAGTGCTTTCTCTCTCTCCTTCAGGTTTGTGGATTTCTGTCTCCATCTTTATTTTCTCTTCTTTATCCAATAAAAAGTTGCTCTCCTTTTTAATTTTGTCATATTCTTTCCTTTGCCACTCTGCAAAAAACGTTTGAACAATATTTAAAATGTTTTAATTTTAAAATACCCTTATAAGATTTTGAAAATAATGCAAGCAAAATTCAATTGAGTTTTTAACATGCTCTTCTATGCACAATGTCATTTTCCTGCTGCAAAAATAAATTCTTCAAAAATTGTAACTAAATCTACTCCTGGTTCTCTGATAAGATATAAAAGTTTACTGTCATTTTTCAAAGGCATTGGGACACTACCCATGTTTTAGAATTTTCAAAGCAATTTGATTTCTGTGAATTGCCTTTCCATTTCCTGAGTTTGAATGAAAATGAATACAACATTACTGATTTTAACAGCTCTTACTTGCATGGTACTTTATTTTTATTTGTCAGCACCACTGACATTAGCACAGTCCTGGGATCTATGTGTGAGTTCTTTTTTTTTTTCATAAAAGGAACCATTTCTGTGAAGCTATCAGGCCTCAAAGTCATAAGAGTCATCACCTGTTTCAACCAGTGAATGATTTAAAATACCCTGCATCAGCTGCATACAGAAAAGACCTTTACATGAGTGTTTTGTGCATCACTGCATGGACTCAGAGTGACTGTGCACAGCTATGAAGGGACACCATAGGTACAAAACAGCAACTTATGGACAGAACCTGGAAATGCTTATGTGTAGAAGAAGGAGGAAACTTCTCAAATATTTCTCTCTTAAAAATATTTTTCCCCAAGATAACAGATGGGTATTTGAACAAATGTTGAATATGATTACTTGGCCCCTCCAATGTAGTGGCATTCTCCTTTGAACACTTTACTCAAATTCTGACTTAGGTTTTCACAAGGTTCCATGTTATCTACTGTACTTCAGCTCAGGCTTTCAGAAACAATTGCAATAGTTCAGTTAGTATATTTAACATAGATATTTTTTCACTATACAAATTAAGTAGAGCCATGTTTCTGTCCGTAAGGTGGGGGAAATTATAAGCTTATACCGTATGATGGGTAGGGTGTTTAAATCATCTTATTCAAAGACATAAAATCAGATTCTTGGCTTATGTAAGTTGTGACAGAAGACTTTTCACAGATTTTACCTCTGAAAGCAGCTATAGATTTTTAAAATTCTTGTCATACAGCATAAGTACTACTATTCATTAACTGCAATCACTGAAAGAGTTCTTTAACATGACAGGGTACAGTCCATCTAAAATACTTGAGATTGACTTGTGTATTTAAGTCATTAAGATGCTGTGAAAACCAAATGAATAAAAAAGTGATATTAATATACCATGATAGAAACTGACATTTCTCAAATAGCCACACCAAATGATTCAGATAATCAGACCTGAAAAGAGAAACTAAAATCTCAAATTATATAAGGCAGTAGAAAGTACTGAAAAAAAGTATGATATAAGGAAAACAGATTTGTTCTACAGTAGTAAAAATCTACTTCCTACCTCAATAACATTTAGCAAGTCAGAGATAACATCAGCATTTACTTTCTATGTCATTCTTGTTTTGTAAAGCCCAATCTCTCAAACTCCAATACTTTTTTGTGGACAGCATTTTTTGCTGCTGCATACTTAATCACAGCTGAGTACAGGGCACAGATTATTCTATATCCTGCATTTCTTTTTGATTCTTCTTTGCATAATATAACTGAAAATAATTTTCCACTGTAGTGATCTCTGCAAAATCATTTTGCTCTTCTCACCAGAAACCAGCAGCCTCACTTGATTAGTATTCTACAGTGCATTTTTCAGCCTTCAGCTGCCCCTTTCCTTACCATCAGGAAGTGTTGGAACCTTCTCCTCTAAGGACTGTATTTCCTGAAAATGTTTCAGTTTCTCTTCCCTCTCCCTGTCTTGGTCTTGTCTTAGGAGTTCTGTTTGTTCTTTCCATCCTTTGTCTTGAGTTTCTTTTTCCTGAAATAAATTGATAGAAAATTGAAGTTGATGGGGAAAAACAGTCAATAAAACAAACAACCTATCAAATTCATAACAACTTCTATGTCATTCTGAAATCACATTCTTACTGCTAAACATCAAATGAGTAGGTCACGTTAAACCAAACCAGCTTTGACAACTTAGGGGTTTGCCCCCAAAATATTATCACCTCTAGTATACTTTTATACACTTGAAACAAAATGAATAGGCTATCAACTCAATTTTGTATTGAACATTTCAGGGAAGTTGCAGCTGCAATGCTATAAAGCAAAATTATCACTCTCAGGGTGGTTCTCCATAGAAACCATAAGTTGTCTTCTTCAAGTAGTTTAATAGAAGGCCACATTTCACCATCATATTCTCTCAAGAAGCAATTCGTTGCCTTCTACTTGTACAATCTGACCTTTTTTCTCAAGCGAGTGGGTTGTAGATTCAGACAATTTCATTTTGGTACTTAAATTTATGAAGTATTAAGTAACAAATAATCAAAGAGAAAGGTTTAATCTCAGATGACAATTTTAGCTAGTGACTATACATACAGATGTAAAAGACAAAAACCTGCAGAAAAGGTATTAACGTCAGCAGTAAAAATCACTAACACAGAAATGCAGGGGCAATGAAGTGAAGAGAAAGTCGGCATAGTCCCACACATGGGAGTTAACTTTGTAGGTTGTGCTTATTTTAGAACAAAATAAACTTCTATATTAAAAATACCCTTCTAAGAGAGATAGCTACTCCTTAACAAACAAAAAAAATGACTGTTAGCCAAAAAACCTTCAAGTATTTTTCCTTTATGTACAAAGTTATTATTGTTATATTAAAAATATAAACTACATAAGGAGATGGTGGCCAGGTATTTAACATGCTTGAGAGTAAAAATGGATGAAAGCATAGACTACTCAAATCTAATTTACATTATCTAAAGCAATAGCCATATAGAGAACACAGAGCTGGATTCCATGAGCTGCACTTGCACCAGCTCTGTGGTTCTGTAAATCACATACACAAGCATATACTGGAGGAATACATTACACTACATCCATAGTTAAAGAAAGGGTTTGGGAAGAGAGAACATACAAATGAAACTGCCATGAAAAAAAGCTTCAGCCCTAACAGGAAGCCAGCCAAGACCATCCTCAGAGCATTATTTCTGAAAAAAGGTCCTAGCCTCATGTAATCAGAATTTGTACAATTTGTAACAGAACCTGTGTCATTCTGATTCATAATACCTTATAAATCTCTAATTTTAGCCTGGGGTCACAAAAGTGTTAGCAATACTTCTAATTAGTACTATTTTGTACTAAAAAGGGAAACAGAAAAACAAAAAACCCAAGCATATTGACAAAGCTGGAAAACCAGAAGAAATACCAGCATTGTGACAATAAGAGGAAATGTTAGATTTATGCATTGTGAAATCATTCTGGAAAGTGAAAGAAACCATAATTAAGACCAAAGAGAAAACAGAGAGAAGGCAGCCATCACTGTTTAACAGATTGCTTAAATAAGCATTAGAAACAAAGAAAAAGGGTGAAACCAAAAATGGAGTCTTAAAAACTTCAAAGTAACAGTGGCAGAAAAAAAAAATTGAGGTGATGGCTCTCAGTAAGACAGAGAATATGATAAACTCTCCCAAAAATGGAGTACATTTCTAGAAAACTAGATCTTGTCTCAAAGAACAAAATGTTTTTGAAATTGTATTTTCTATATATTTACACATTTTCTAAAATATGAGCTCTGCATTTTACAATCTGATAGGTGAATTGTCTGAACTGGGTCTCAAATTTTATGGAACTCACTATTTTAGGAAGGATTCCTTCTTTCTTGTTTGCTGTGTCACCACAGACAAGTTCTGATTCTGGAAGAAGTTCTGCTGGTGAGAAGCATCCACTGGTTTGTACACCTTTTGTGAGCTGTGGTCCCTTTTTAATATTTTGGTTGTTGGCTGTAGAAAATACAAACTAATTAAATTGTGTTTTCACTTGAAAATATCTCACTATATACCTGTCTCTCATTTTTCATGATTTGCAGCAAACAAAAGACTCTATTGAAGTCAGTGACAGTGGAAAGTATTGACGAGTTTCACACAGTTGTTTTCAGCATCTGTAAAACCTAATCATAAAAAAATACGCATGCAAA
>WEIU01007446.1:0-10806 GCA_013389925.1 Aegithalos caudatus
TGTCCAATTTCTCCCTGCCACAAGGAACAAGTGTTTGATTTGTGTCATGTGTCTTAAATGCTTTTGTTTTAGAGGACAGAAATCAAGATAAGCTTGTCTGAGTCCTTTTCAAGTAATTCCAGCCCATCAAAGAAATGGGCTAGAGGAATTCAAGTGCTGTATTAGTTTTTTAAATATCCATTCTCACTGTTTCAGTGACCATGTAGATATGATCTTTAGAGCAGGTTCTATTGCAAAGCCTCTCTTAACATTTCTCCCCCCCACAGTTGATGCAACTTCAGCTTGCATGTGCTACCTGATGAGAAATATCATTTACAAGACAGTAAAAAGTTGCTGAAATCTAACTGCCTCTGTCCATTATTGATGACTGATGGAAAGATGGGAAGACTGATTCAGTGATCAGAATTCAGTTTTACTCAGATTTTCCCAAAGCTTATATATCATTTCAGGAAGGTTAATAATCCTCTACTACAATAATTAGGTTAAGAATTATACAGACAACTCATACATTTTATAGCATCTCTTGCTTGCAGAGGTCTGCTTCAAACTTCTCTCTCCCCGTAAGCAGGTTTAATCCCATCTTCTGTAATCTTCAAAGTTCTGTTTGTTCCTGCCATGGCATCCTGGTTATCAAACCAGCTATGCTAATTGTGTTTTATTCTCTGTCCTGTGTATTCCCACAGTCTTTCCCATCCTCTTTGATACCCTTCTGTGTGTGGCTCTGGGCTTGCATGGATGAGTTGTAGGGAAGGAACTGTTTCTCATGTAGGATGTCTCAATCTTCAGAGGCTTTTTAGAAAGTAAGATTTTTCTAGAAAGCTGCTGCCCTCTATTTCATTGGGGTTTTTGCTTTTAGCTGTGATGGAAGCCATCCTTAAATGTTCAGAAAGACGTGTGGTGTTTCTTTTAAGATCTGTTGTAAAACTTGTCAGGATAGTCCTCTGGGGAGCTTAGTCTTATATGACAAATTTGTACAGAATAGTTAGTTCCAGAAGTAAATATTCATTCTGAAATCAGAGGCCTTTTGAAAAGTGCAACTCAGATGTATTTACAAAATCAAACCCTTTCCAAAGTGGAAAAGAACTTTCATAGAAGTAAATTCTCATTTGTAGTTCATTTAATAGCTTAATTTATTAAACACAGTATGTAAAATCTACATTGTTGTTTCACTTTAAATGTTTACACACAGGAGGATTTTAAACCACAAAGCAAGAAGGGCTTCCCACACCCTACCTTCCTATAGGAGGTACAAATATTAAATGCTACAAGAATTCCTAGCTCATTAAACTCTCTTTTCTTTGCCTCCCCTTTATTTCCCTCCAGGCCTGGCACAAACAAAGAGGCTTGAATTACAAAAGTAATTTTTAAACAGTTCCAAGGGAAAGTCTGCTGATATGAACTCCTGGAAATGGGGAGAACTCCTAGAGAGGTCTACAGTTCTTAATTTGACAAGAAGTTCTTACACAAAAGGTTAATCTTTTTTTCCATACTGACTTGCAAAAATAATTTGAGTGCCACCACCTAAAAAATGCTGATACCTATGGTGCCATTTGTGAGAATTCAGGTACTTATTGGATTTCTATTAGTACTAGGTAGAGGTATTGTGAAAATCCTCAAATGATGAAATTTCACCTCACTTTTCAGCTACTGGCAATGTACAAAGGGAAAAATAGGCATTAGCTACTTTTCTTTTAAAGAATTAGAGCTACTTAAACTGTCTGCAAACTACACAATGTACATGTAAGCTAGTCATGCATCAAAAGCCAAATTTTAACAGTATGTGAAAGGCTAATATATATTTCTTTAGCTGAATCCCTGAATTTTGAGTTAGCCTATCCATATGCAGAGGTCAGATGGTACCTTTATTCTGACAGCATTATCACACCATACCACACACTGTATATCTATCTGTGTTACTATACGATCCAACTCTTCTTGGTACTTAAATATTACCCTTTGTTATACATCAACCAACATATTTTTTGTTTTCACTTTTTTTGTGTTTTCTTTTATAATTACAGAGAAAATGTTATAATTATATAACTGTTCTTTGTGGTATTCAAATAAACCTAAATTTCAAATTTTTTGCAAGCAGGATGGAATGTCCAGCTGTATGTTCACTAACAGCTCTTGCAGTCCCTGTTTGAAGGATATGGCACATGCTGTGAAATGCACTAGCCACCAAAAAAAGACAGAAAACATTAAAAATATACACACACTAAGAGCAATTTATATTGACAAGTATGAATGTTGTTTATTAAGGCTGTGCTTCAGAAAGAGGGTGTTTAGGGTTAAGTAGCCTTCATCAAGGCACAGAATGGGAAGAAGTAAGCACAGCTGTCTGTAGAAGTTATGTAAAACCACTAGTGAGGTACACATCTAGCAAACACAATTTGAAACTGCACAACTGATCTTTATAACAAAACTGAGCATAGTTAAAAGGAAGTACTGTGACTTCAATTCTCACAGTTCTACTTCATTATTAAAAACATGGCAAATATTTCCAAACATAAAATTTACAATTTGAATAAATTAAATATTTTAAACAAAGTGCTTCACAGATCTGAACCCAGCATGGTTGTACTGTCTGGTCTAGAAGCATTTTGTAGACATCATAGGAGCATTTCACACAAAACTGAAAATATAATTCAGATGAGTAATAAACAGGACATTTCTAACATTTTTATACTTTTCAAGTAGTTGAGTTCTTCCAACCACTGGGTTTTATAACAGATGTGTCCTGCAGCAGTACAGGTTCATAGATTCCTTTAGCAGCAGAGGCCTCCTTTCAAAGTGCATGTGGTCTTTTGGGGTTGATCTGTTTACTGGCCTGTTCTTCCTCTTGTAGAGCTGCCCGGAAAGATTTCACTTTATCTTTAATGAAAAAGAGAGAATGAGTACTAATATGCCTGTGCTCAACAGAGATCCTGAAATTAAGGCCTGATGACCCACATACTGGCCCTAATGCAAAACAAACAGTCCTCTGCAAAAATAGCTGGATACAAGCTACAAGAGGATTGAGATGAGCTTAAATTTAATACTTACCATACAAACAAATTGCTTAGCAACTTAGTCCCTTCTTAGATGCTACTCCTGTCTCTTCTTAGGAAGAAATTCTTCCCTGGGAGGGTGGTGAGATACTGGCACAGGTTGCCCAGAGAAGCTGTGGCTGCCCCATCCCTGCAAGTGTTTAAGGCCAGGTTGGACGGGGCTTGGAGCAACCTGGTCTAGTGGAAGATGTCCCTGCCCACGGCAGGGAGGGGAATTAGATGATCTTTAAGGTCCCTTCCAGCCTAAACCATTCTGTGACTCTATGATAACTTTTCTATGAATGTGAAAACCATTTGTGATTAAATTTTGGAAATAAAGAGAAAAGCATCAGTATTTTTTTTCATCATAGCTAGTATGAGAATAGGAGAAACCCTAGAAAAGAAGTATGTCATCCTTTCCTATTTATATTCCTCCTCCACTCCTGTTCCTTAGTAATATGCCCAAGAATGGGAAGAAGGAAACAAAATTGACAGCATAAAAAAGTCCCAAAGTGACAGGACTAAAAGCTGAAATACTAAGTGACCATTATGTGCCATGAGCATAATAGAAAAGTTACTGGGAAAAAGAAGCTTTAACAGTTTTTCCCTCCTGTAAAGCTATATATGTATCATGCTATTTGTAAAGATGCAAGGATCTTTTAGATATCCTTTATCTCCAGTATCTTGTTTCAAAAGCAGTATCTAATAAGTAATGTAAGAACAGGGAGCCACCTACACTGTTTTTTTTTTACTGCTGTTGTCTCAAATTGTCTTTCCCTGAAGAGGAAGCCATCATCCATAAGAAACAAAGGAATGTACATCAAATTCTTTGCTAAATATACTGGTACCAATACATGCATACAAAGCAAAAAGGCCACATCTGATTTGCTTGATGCATTCTAACTTATACCAGATACTCTGAATAAAATGTAAGATTTTATCTTATAGTTTTCTAACACAGATAAACTCCAAAATAAACCAGTATAACATGTCTGCTGGGATGCAGATACATAGAGAAACTAAAATGAAAAATTAATTTCTATGAAGTACCAAGGTGACATGCTGATTTTAAAAGACAAAGAGTCAATTTTGGTAACTAAAAATTATCTGCAGCTGGTTTTTCAACAGAAGCTGATAAAATTTTGACAGAAAGTCTGCTAAGGAAGAAAGGAGGCTAAAAACCATACTTCTCAGAACTCGATGTTACTCTTAAGCACAGGTTGAAAAACAACAGCGGGTTTTCTTTTTCTTTCCTTTATTCTTTTGGAACAAAGAAAAAAAAAAACCAACCCAAAGTTGCAGGATCAAGTTTATACTTCCTGGAGGTAAAGCAGACTCTTCCATTAAACTAGGATGGATTGAGTACAGATGTGAACTTGTTCTTAAATAAATGTTCCTTTCTCAGAACATTACAGGACAGCATAAGTTGAAGAAAAGACCCCAAAACATACCCACACTCTTTTTATCTCCTCATTATTACTGCAAGTGTCCATGGCATATGAAAAGGCACACAAAAATGAATAAAACCAATCTACCTCTAAGTTCAGTCAGAATATCAATTTTTTGCTCTAGAATTGCTTCAAGTTGGGTAGCATAAGAATCCACATCATAGTCTACTTCTTCTGTCATCTCAAGAAGAGCTTTTTCATCTTCCAGCCATCTAATAGATTCCTAGGTAAAAATTAAAAAACCCCTCACATAAATACATTAACAAAGTTTCAATGCAAGTTTCAATACAATTCATGAGCTGAAATATTCCATTTCTCAAGATGACCACACTTTTACTGTCTAGTCACCTCACTATAATGTTTCAGTCTTAGAATGAAACCTTATTCCTAATTTAGCAAAATTGTTTATTTTCTACATAGTTTCTTAACTCCAATGGTCATAACAGCAACAGACAAACCCCAGCTACCCCAGTTCTCTTCAAATTCAGAACATTAGATGGTTGTAAAACTAAGAAATTAAGAACTTTATTTCATGGTTATGTACCCTTAGGTAGGTATCAAACTTTGAAGCCAGACTTCAATTTTAAGTATGGGCTGGTTGCCACTGACAATAATCATTATTGTGTCATTATTACAGTCAAGGAGCCAAAATAATTCTGTCCATACTCAAAACCAGTTTTGAGAGAAACTGTATAAAAGAAGAGCTAACTCTCCAGACAGATAAGAGTACTGTAAAAGATGGTTAAAGCAGATCTTAGGCATCTTTGCACTCTGAATATTGCAGATTAAAAAAAAAAAAAAAGAAAAAGAGCAGAAAAAAAAAAAAGTCTTGCAGCAAAGAAGAATGCAACCAGGTGCTTAAAGGTTACAGAATCATGCAAAGCTGTGATTAGACAAACTGATCTCCTTGGAAATGCTTTGATTAAAAATAAAGTAAGCAGCTGACAGTTCTATGCATGCTGAGCCTGAAATATTAAAATTAAGTCATTCCCTCTGTGCTCAGTAGTTCAGGTGATATTGAAAGCATAGTCCAAACCTTGTATATGTTTTGTTGGCTTTCAGGACCAATGGAGCTCTCACATTGGGATAGGATTCATGTCATCTAACATAAACTTGTATATTCAAGAAACAAAGGAAGATTAAGACATCTAGAGTACAATTAATTCAGTTAATTTATTTTAGAGATTTTTGTTAGGATAGGATGTTTTGTATCCCAAAATCAACAGCTTCCAGGAAAAAGCTGACAGAAGACAACTTCTGCATGTTACAGCTTGTAGATTTTGTATTCCTGCAACCCATCTTCACCCATGACATAAACTAACAAGTAATGCTGCAAATGAAAGTAACTGAGACTCAGGCACAATTCCTTCTAATGACTGCTGTGAGGAGCAGTAATCTTCAGCATAAGGCCAGATGGACACACAAAAGCAGTAACATCTTAACCTAATGTAGTTTGTCTCTCCAGAAGTTGCAAGCATTAGGACACAGCTATGGCATATGACATGACTTTCATACTTCTGCATGTTTTACTTCAGGGTTAATGTTTCAAAATAATTAAATATCTACATCTGTTGTAAAATGTATGTAACATCATTACTGTATTACATGAACACACATCAATATTCCACTAAGTGTCCTGGGGTGATTTTATGATGCTTGTATCCCCAATCATCTTTTCTGTTTATGCTTAATATTAAGTTCTGCACCTTTAAAACAATATCTGAGAGTGAAGGGGGGGAGAAGGAGAAGCAGAGGAATGCCTGAAGCTGCTATATTTATAAACAAAGAGATAGCTTTCAGCTTTTCTTCTCATACACTGTGTTGCCTGCAGCATGGACAGACAGCGGGAGAGAGCTCTCCTTTGCTTTTAGTTAGTTTTTTTTTAGCTAGCTAAGGCAGAGAAGTTCCCCAGACTGTGGTTTTTATTTTTCTCTAGAACTGATCAACCCTTCTCTGGACTAAAAAGCCCAAAAACCACCATGGGCTCACACCTGTGGCCCATCGGGCCTGGGACGTGGCATTTTCCAGTGCAGGAGGAACTGATAAGAGACTGAGCGAGCCGAACTAGAACCCATGAAAAGGACTTCCTGAATTTTCCATGTCTTCAGAACAGCAAGAGGTTTTATTGTTTATTATTATTCATTTTATGCCTATGAATACTTTGCTTATTAAATAAACAAATTTTCCACTTTTCTCCAAAGAAATCTTTTCCTGAACCAGTTGGGAGAAGGGCTGCTTAAATTTGCTTTCTACAGAGACCCCATTCAGAAGTTCCTTCCCAAATTTTCCCTAAACCAAGACACTAAGTTAAAGACCTAAATTGAGCAGATGTGTTCTATTGGTTTGGTACGACCTGGTTTTTGGTAGCTGGGGGCCACAAAGATGGCTCCTGTGAGAATCTGATGGAAGATTCCACCACGTCCAGCAGAGCCAATGGCTGATGGCTCTGAAGATGGACATGCTGCTGGCCAAAACTGGGCCAATGAGAGAGGTTGGTAATGCATCTGTGATGACATTTAAGAAGAAAATCAAAACAAATATCAAGGGGCTTTTGCTTCTAGTCAGAGAAGAGGAGGAGGTGAGAACATGGGAGGGAAAACAAAATGGTGACACCAAGGTCAGTGGAAAAGGAGAAGGAGGAGCTGAAATTCCTCTGGAGACCATGGTGAATGACCATGGTGAAGCAGGTTGTCCCCCTGTAGCCCGTGGGGCTCCACAGGGGATGCAGACATCCACCTGCAGCCTGTGGGGGAGGTCCTCATGCCAAAACAGGTGGATGCCCGGAGGAGGCTGTGATCCAGTGGGGGACCTGGTGGAGAGAGGGGGCCCCTGCTTCCAGGCTGGAGCAGCCTGTCCTTGGAGGACTGCACCCTGTGGAGAGACCCACCTTGCAGCAGTTTTGGGAGGACTGTCTGCCCATAGGGGGAATTCCAGTTGCAGTAGGTGCAGTAGGGCTGCTGCTTGTGAGAGTGGACCCATGCTGGAGAAGTTCATGGAGAACTGTCTCCTGTGGGAGGGACCCCATGGCCTCACAGGGGAAGGACTCCTCACCTGGAGCAGCGGAAGGAAATCTCAGTGATGAACTGACCAAAACCCCCAAGCCCTGTCGCCCTGCACTGTCGGTGGGAAGGAAGGAGGGGCTGGGGGGGAAATGGTGTTTTAAGGGCTTCTTTTACTTCTCATTATCCTTCTCTGATTCTGTTAGAAATAAAATTCACTTTGCAACTTAAATTGAGCCTGGTTTGACCTTGAAATATTTCTCCTGGTCCTTATCTCACTGATGAAGTGTTCGTTATTTTTTTTCTCCTCCTCTGCCCAGCTGTTGCAGGGGAGGGTGAGCGAGTGACTCATGTGGGTGCCTGGCATTGGGCCAGTGTCAAACCACGTGTGTATTCCATATAGGTTTAATGTTTTGCTATTTTCTGGCAGCAGATGCTCACAATGGACAGCCTGACTAAAGATTCAAAGGTTATGAACAGAAACAACTGACATTTCCTTCTGAAAACTAGTAACTCATACATATTAGAATTTATTTTGTAAATATAAGAGGCTCTATGGTGCTGTTCATCATTACACTATGTGGTCAGTACTCCTTTCAAAGTCCCTGACCAGTAGCAAATGAAAACCTTATGTATCTGCAAAAAGGAAGAAAAAAGGCACTTAGAAATATTTTTGTTTCTTCTGGATCTCACTATCTCAGAGAAAGATGTTACAGAAGGATATTTAGAGAAAATACTTGGAGGCACTATTGCTGTATTTTAGTGGGAGATGACCACATGGAAATGGTGCTGATAGGGACACTACTGTATAGACACATTACTATTAGTTGCCAGCTTTGGCATAGGAATACTGGCATAGACTAGACAGTGAAATTGAAGATTTTGGGACCAATCTGAGTAAGCTTCCTACAACTAGAAAAAACAGTCACTAATGCTGGAAAAGGACTAACACAAAAATAGAGTAAATAGTTGAAATAGTAAAAAGAAAATAGCATCTTTTCTTACAATAAAGACAGTCTGTTTAGGAAATTTCTGAAAGCAGCAAAATGACCAAAAGATCCCACATCTTCAAGAGTATGTACTTTCATTGGCAAAACCCAAATTCTTAGGATAAAACAAGGTAGGCTCCATCTTTTACCTGGAAGACAGACCTGTGGTCTTCTACTACTTGCTCTTCCATTTCCACCATTTGTGACACAGCTTCATGGAAAGTAAACAACTGTGGAGAAACTTCCTCTTCCTAAAAAAGATAGTTAAGCTTGTTAGACTCAAAAGAACTCTTGCTACAGGAAATATATTTAATATAATCACAGATCACGAAAAGAAATATGCAGAAAGCAGAACCTGTCAATAATGAAGCTTAATACTTTCTAACAAGAAAATGTGCAGAAATAAGTGGACAGAGCAATAAATTTAAACTGTTCACAGAGTTAAATTTAATTCATATTCATTAAAAATTTCCAGCCACTAACCCTAATGGATACTGGAAAACAGAATATTCCCCATGAAAAAAAACCCAAGTTTAAATAGTGGGAGGAGGACTTCATAAGGGAAGAATGTTGATTTCTAGTAGGTTTTAATAAGAAAACTTGTTTTCTGTTGGGGCTTATTGGTGTGCCAATTTTCAAAAAAGAGAAAAGCAATTACATTCAATGCATCTCAGGAAATCAAAATTAAATAAACCCTTTGAAAAAAAAGTGTAATAAATGTAAAGTAAAAAATTCAAAAAGAGTGTTGTGATGAATACATTAGAAGAATGCACAACTCGGATTTACAAACTGAGACAAACAAGACTTCTATAAACATAAATAGTTAATCACAATAAAAGGGGAAAGCACTAGGTATGCTGTAATTAATGTTTTAGCAAAACAGTATGGTTCCTTATACCATACTTTTAAAATCCTTTAAAAAACACATTGAAAAGCTTAACTGAATTCCACATGAACAAGGAAAAAGTATGATATGAAAGGATATCTGGCTGTAAGGACTGTCCAGTGGGAAGGTCAAGGAATCACTAGCATGTTCTTATAAAGTCTTGGAAGAAGAAAGAGTTATTAAAATGAGAAATACAGCTGTTGGAGGTTGGATATTGGTTCCTTTGTGCTAGTAGAATTTTTTCCACTGGGTTGCTAGGAAACGCATTGCTGGGTACTTAACCAAAATAAAGAGGTGGCCAAGCACGAGTTTTGGAGCCGATGTTTCCTGATAATGGGCCATTAAGGCTCACCAATGACAAGATACATTACATCATCCCATTGTGAGATGCTCCACCCAGTGAGGGGGGACCCAAGCATTCCCACCCAGATAAAAGGAGAGGTGGGCACACCAGTTCATCCTGTTTTTCCACTGCATTCCCGGAGGAAGACTGGACCCATTTTGCCACCACTGGACTTTCTACAGGACCATCTCTACTCCACAGAACTGTGTCTGTTTACTCCGAAAGGATTCATCTGGACTGCTTCTAACACCCTGACCAACAGGGTGTCAGGTCACATCCCTGACTCTGTTAGGGTTTTCTGGGGTTTTTGTTTGTTTTATTTGCATGTTTTTCTGTACTATTACATTTGTATTTTTACTATTCCTATTAAAGGACTGTTCTTCCTATTCCTAAAGCTTTGCCTGAAAGCCCCAAATTGCAAAAATTATAATAATCTGAGGGAGGGGGTTTACATTCTCTATTCAAAGGGAACTTCCAGCTTTTTGCTGGCAGATACCTCTCTTTCAAAACCAAGACAACAGCTAACACCATATAGAGGTGTTTGAAAAGGAAGAGAGTCTGGAGAAAAATAATTTAGTGTAGTAAAGATTTTTCTTTTGTACTTTTCATCAGTATTTTCACAAACCAACTTGAACATTTAAGAAACCAGGACTAGAGCTGATAATCAGTAGTGAGGGGGAAAAATGCCCTTTATAAGGTGTTTCTCAATCCCATCTCTCCACTCATGCAGCCCAAGGAGACATCCTGGGAACATGATGTGGCTTTCTCCCAAACATTCCTCTGGGGTTTCACTCCATGAAAATCAGGATGTTGGGAAGAGGAATGATGGGTAGCCAGATTTCTAAACACAGAGAAAGACAAACTCATTCAAAACAGGGTTCCATGCAGGAAAAATAATGGTCAAAACCACAGGAGTGTTAAATAAAATGGATGCATTTCCTAGGCTACTTCTAACTATCTAATAAGAGATAAAGCTATACTGGAAGAATGCACACTAAAAATGTGAGAGCCTAGAACAGACCCTGCCTAGATAATAAAAGCCCTAATCAGCCAGGACGATAAGGAAAAGTAAAATATTCTCCTCTCACCATTCAAGAAACTTTTTTTTTTTT
>WEIU01007447.1:4379-18889 GCA_013389925.1 Aegithalos caudatus
TAGGTCCTACTTTTCATTGGGATGCAAAGCCATCATTTGCTGGAACTATTTCTGTAGAAAAATAATACACTTTCATTGAAATAGAAATATTTTCTAAGACAATGTTGTTATTGATAGCATTTTTTATAAGAAACATTTTATTTAGATATTTTTCCCTTGGTCATTGAATTATATTGGTATATTGAATTTCTGTAATGTACAAAGATGTTAATTTTAATATCAGGATTGGTTAGGTTAAACCTCTCTGAAGTGGGGACAAAATGTAAGAGACAGTTAGGTTTGTTTATCCGAGAGTCTGAAAGCCAAAATGATTTGAGCTTTCAGCCAGAAAACAGGCACATGCAAAAACATGTGGGGAGGGTGTTTTATTGACTTTTGTCTTGGTAAGTGGCCATGTGAGATGCAACAAGAAAATATCCAAGAAACGGAGAGAGAAAAGGGCAGCGAGCCAAGNCAGATGCACTCTTCCAAGGAGGAATAGGAAACACAAAGGTTTTCTGGAGCATAAGTGGTAAACAAATGGTGTCTCTGTCTTTTTGGATGGGCAGAGGAGGAAAGGAAGGTTAGGTCCTACTTTTCATTGGGATGCAAAGCNAAACTTGGAGAGTAAATGTTTTGGACTAAGTGTCTAATAAAAAAAGGCAAAGCATGACCAGTAAGGAATGGTGGGCCATGAAATGGTATTCTAAGGTTGCATAAACAAAGCTTTCTGCATTCTGTGTACATCAGCAGCAGCACAGTTAGGTCCATTCCTTCTTAACTTTGTGTCTGCAACTGCACACTGCATCCCAGAGGCTGCTCAACCACTGAGATCCAAATTTGGAATAATATTTTATATCGTTATATTAAGTAACATAAAAAATAAAATTAAATACACCCAACAAAATTTAAATGAAATGCATGACTGTAGCAAAAAGGAACAATTTAACAGTGATGATGAAATCAAATAAAAATGTTTCCAATTTAATTTTGCAGGAATTTAGTTCTTGGAAACACCTTTTTTTAAAAGGAGGGTTTCCTACTTAGGAATTCAATCTCCTAAGAATATTATACTGTAAATATTTTTCAGTTTTGATGTTGCCTTGGCTAAGAAAATGCATAAATCTATATAACATTATGATCTTAGGACTTCCTGAAGCAACACTCTGCCTTAGAGAAGAAATAGCATACGTTTACAAAGCAAAATAATTGCTACGTATTACTAGAATCGTGGCAGCAATTTCTTTTGATGGCTAATATTATTTTTTGTTTGGGTTGGATTTGTTTACACTTAGGAAAAGCTCTACATCTTAGAAGAGTTATAAAAATAGCTGAGAATTAGAGTGTTTCATCCAGTATGCTGGGACATAAAGGACAGGATTTCACTCAGATTGTTTCCAAAATGCGCTATTTTTTTGGTGTGTTTTTGATGACTAGACTTGCTTCATGCTAAAGTAATGGCAGAGCTCATTTTAGTCCTACTTTTGTGCTATAAAAGACATACACTGAGCATTGGCTGTGCATGAAGATACTTTACGTGAAAAACCTGTCAGTTTTCTGCTATTCTGTACAATCATAGGTGCATTTAATATGTTAATGCATTTTCCCCCGTGTTGTTCAGAAAGATATAATATCCTGCATAATGAGAAAGCATTAAAATAAAGTTCACTTATCAGCAATACTTAGGCATAGTATCTGCAGAGTGACTGAAATAGTCGCAATAAAGCAAATAAGAACAGCAAACAAACAATTCTGACAAGCAAGTGTATCTTAAACTCCTGATTTCAAACCAAAGAATACAAGGAGGTAGAAAACCAACTCTGTTCAAAATTGCCACTGACCTCCAATGGAGAACAAGTTACAGTAAAAGGTTAACATTGATGATTTCTGAAGCAAATGAAGAGAAACTTGTATCGCTGCTTTCCAGCCTGTGTATTTTGCTAATCTGTATTTGGCTTCCATTGTAACATTCTCCTTGCACATAGCAATGCATTTGGAAAAAGTGAATTTTTGTCACAGTGCTTGCCAAGTGTTTTAAACTGACACCAGCTATGACTAATGACAGTGCTGGAATGTGCTGTTCTCAGTAGAATAGAGGCCTGTACAGACCTAGGAGTTTCCTGGGGTCCAGCTTCTGTCTGTTCAGTGGGCTGGTGCCATACAGCAGTGAATGATGTTCAGAGTGAACCAGCTGTATTTCCTCCAGACTGGCTTTTCGACCTCGAATTCGCTGAAAGAAAACAGCAGAGGCCTACAATATTCCACTGACAATATTTAGGTAGAAAAAAAAAAAAAAATAAAGGTCCAAAATAACATTTAGTATGATTAATAATGGGTTGAAATTGCGTCATGCAGGAATGTGACACTGATTTGTTTATTAAAGTAATGCTATATGAAAAACAAATGCATGTGTGCTTTATCACAAAATACTTCACTTAAGCCTTAGGAGAGTTATCTTAATACAGAGTTTCACATAAAAGAAAAAAAGAAAAGATTCTGCCTCTTTTCTACATAATATATTATGGGATACAAACCAAAAACTGAAATATTTCTTATGTAAGAAATCTAGCTATAAAAAATCTGATTTAAAGAGCAAAAACTTATTCACACCTGTAAGCTGCAGATGTGTTTGGAATGAGGATTAATGTTTTTTGCGTCATTACTAGCAATTGTGATTTATGCTGCTAGGAGGAACATGGTCACAGTGAGGAGAGACAGGGAAAAAATTAACTTTAAATACCTTAGTAGCATATTTGTGTATGTTTTTAAATTTTTAATGTGTGATCCATATCAATATACACACGTGTGATCATGTGTGATTAATATTTTTGCTGTCACACATGATGACTTATTTGTTTTCTTACATTGTTGTAAGTGAAGTTTGTCTCTTTAACTGGGTCTCCAACCTGTCCTTGTCCCAAAACATTAAGTGAAAAATCAGGGACATCTTTCTACAAATGAGTTTAGGAAGGAAGGAAGATAGAAAAGGAAAGATAAAAAGAAACACCTTCTTATTTGGCATATCTGTTCCTTGTGTGTATTTGGAGTTACAGCATATCATAAAAATGTTTCTTTCTCTGCTTGTGCTGGTGCCGCACAGCCTTTGCAGATATCAACATGAATCAGATTTTGTTCAGGATTGGGCATAATAAACAGCACTGTCAACAAAGTTCTGGACCCAAGATCATCTTTCCAGTTGATATTGGATAAAGTGAAGAGAAAAGTCTTGATTTTAAGGTCTTAGACCCTATTTGCAGACCTGGTCCTTACGAACACCAAGCGCCAACTCTCACAGCTTATACTGGATCTGTCTGAGTCTCAGGGTCTACAGATACACAGGTACTGCAGTTATCTAAATAGACTACGCTGTTTTCAATTATACTGATTTTCCTGTTACAGAAGTGCTTTTAATTTTAGTTTTCTTGGAGGTTAAATTCTTATTGTATCCAACACCTTGTCAGACACATTGGAAAGCACCAACCTCTGCACTAGGAGATGGAAGCAATATTATAAATATTAAAGAGAATGTGCACTACAGAAAAGAGGAGATGCTTGGGGGTTGGGGGATCAGAAGATCCATGTACAATTTATATTGAGTTAAGCAGTGGGAATTTTTTTTGACTAATCAGGAAAAATATCCTAAGAGTTAGAGCTAGATGACTGTGGAACAAGCTCCCCCTCAGGGAAATGGTGGAAGCCCTATTTCTTGCAGCATTTAAAACTTGACTAGACACAGCAGTGGAAAGAACATTTTAGGGAATGATCCAAGAACTAAATGACTTAATAAACCCTTTTTCATCTCTAATTTCTTCAAGCCTCTCCCAGTCTCACATGAGAATTTGTAGCAGTGCACTCAGATCCTTTTAACACACAGTTGCACAATCAAAAGCAGCACATTATGTTACTTCATGGAGTCAGTAAACTCTGTAATGGTTCTTCTGGGTCAGATAAAATATTTTTCTTCACAAGTGAGGTGACTGGTAACATTTATTCCTTCATCAATTCTCATTAAGTTCCATGTTTCTAACAAGCTGCTTTCAAATGTATATACCCAATTCTCCACAGCAAAACTGGGAAGGGAGTCTGGCTTTTAAGACAGATAAAATAAATGTATAAGAAAAGCGAAGAGGAATATTGTGAAGGTCACAGCAAAGAACCATGAGCAAAATACTCACTCTCTAGTCACATGTTTTCTACAAGGTATACAAGAACTCTCAGACATGTTTAAGACAGTTAATTTTCTGGCTTTTTTTTTTTTAAGTGTTGCTAAATGGAATGCCATATCCCTTTAAGTATAAAAACCCACACAGCTGGCCATTCTTTTAATAATGGAGTGCTCTGTGATATCTGGTCTGGAAGGGGTGTCCCAAAATATTTTGCCAACAACATACCTCCTACCCAGTATCACCATTCAAATTGTCTAGGGTAGAAACAGGTCATGTAGAGACCAGTTTTGTGCAGAAATCAAGTAGCACTGAGGAGGACACCCCACTCCAAGCAGCTCCCCACAGTGAGGTCCTTGGACTGCAGCCATCAGCTGAGCTGGAAGAGCCCCGAGCTGCTCTTTCTCTATGGCTTCTCCTTCTCTAACAAGCAAGGTGTAATACATCTTACACTGTACATGCCAGGAGGAAAGGGAAGGGTCAACAGTGCACTTGTCTGTGCTGTTTCTGCATTCCCATCTCCTTGTTTCGTGTTCCTTTCATCCCATCCTTGCAGTATCACTGCATATCAATCCCAACTATCTGAGGCTCTGCACAGAGGAAAAATGTGCATTAAACATACCTGGAATAAGCATAGTTCTCAGTGATGTCAGGACTTAGCAGATCTACACAAGCATATGTGCTAAGTCTGTTGCTGGAGTCTCTCATGTAACTACAGTTATGCAGTGATCACTTTTGGCTCTCACTAGCATGAGTTATCAGACAACAGAATATATGCATTTGTATAACTTTTACCACCTACACTTCTAGACACATCTTTTTTTTTTTTTTTTTTAAGCGTCTTTCTTAATTTTCATTGACCATCGTAGTATCAAAACCATAAAATGTATCAGAAAATTGGCATAAAACCAACAAAAACAGAGAAATAGCATAGGAGAACAAATGAACAGTATTTGTTTCATTTTGGAGAATTTGAACAATAACATCTACCCATCTGCCCTATCCTTAGTAGAAGGCAAGTCATCCTTTTATGGTGTGGATGACAATTTTTGTGTTGGGTTATTCCTCTGATACATGCAGTTCCCTCATCAACAGAAACATTTATAAAACTCAGGAGAGCAAAGTACTTGGACCTGAGTGCTTCGAAAAATTACTCTAGAGCTAGAAATCCATTGTCCCTACAATGGGAAAATGTTTTTTTACCTTTCACAGAATATAAGGTCAAAGTCTGGTCCTGTTTAAAAGAGACCATTACATTTTCACACAGACAACCTCTGTTAACCTGAAGATTTTGATTAGACTATCAGCAAACTCATGCACAGACAGAGATTCTAAAGGACAAAGGTGACACTGCCTGTTTCTCTCTAGCATGAATTGTGACACAGGTTAAGGATATTTCTCACTCAGGTCTCTCAGTGCAATGTGTCCATTGGCTGTACTGAAGCTTTTTGTATGCATTTCCCTTAGGCTATTTGTATGAATTTACCTTAGTCTGTAAACAAGGTCTTCAGATTTTTTTCCTGCATTCTTGAGATTTCTCACAGTTGTTAAACTTTCTCTTGTTTTCAAAACTACTCAGATAACATGTCTTGTGCCAGTCAGTTTACTCGCATCGCTTACTTTCTCTCCACCATGTGGGAATTTCGAGCACACCCCTGACACACGTGCACCCACACCCTGACACACGTGCACCCACATAGAGATGCATTTATTCTCCTCACATGTTTTGGTCATCTAGTGTCTAACACTCTTAAGATTTAGAGTGATTTAGAGATATTTAGAATGTTAAACACTCTAAATATTTTTTCTCTTTTAAAAAGACTAACTTTTCCTGCATTATTTTATCTTTAGTGGTAAATTGAGGTTCAAAGAGTGGAATTTTTCAGATATTTCAGGTTATGTGATTTGGCACACTTAGCTTTAAATTCTTTCCTTCTCTCCCCTTCAGTCCATGAGATGTGGACAGCAGGAGGTGTAAGATGCCTCCCTAATCCAGAAAACGATCAAAATTGAGAAAAAATTCTAGGCTGAAAAGGAAAGTGTTGCTGGACCACACTCACTACAGGAAATAAAAGTGGGGGCACAAAGCAGGACCATGGCTACATTTTCTTTTCTCTTCTGAAAGTGTGCTGATTACTGTAGCCCAATGTTAGTCATGTGTGCATAAATTACAGCCCCAAAAGAGTTATTTGAATACTTCCTCTCTCTAGAGCAAGTGGAAAATAGACATCCCTACCAAAACATAATTCAGTCCTTTTATTGTCCCAAAAATAGGGGACAATAAAAGGACTGAATTATGGCACTGCAGCCCAAAGATGGGTAGCTAGGCATNTTTTATGCCCAGCTTTGCAGCCTTTATCTTCCCTTGTCTGCATTTGATAACTGCCTGTTCTACTTCTGCCAGCCTTTAACAAACACCAAACAGGCATTTCAGCAAACATACCTAAAACTTTGAAACAACTACAAAAATATTGTGGATTATTTTTGTTTTTTCCAATACACCAGGATGATAAAAAAGTTCACTATGGATGTGTATGTGCGTGTGATGTGGATGTGTGTGAATTACTCCACTCTCCTGTCCAGAACTCAGTCAGGGACTGGTCTCTTAAGTCTGGCTCTCTGGCAATGATCTGAATGTATTTTTTCCCCTGTCTTTACCAATCCAAGGGAGGAATTAATCAATCTTCTTGGAAGTAGGATATGATTTTAAAATAATCTGAAAGCTAAAACTAATTTTTTTTGTTTAGCAAAAGTCCTCCAAACTGTTATTTGAATAATTCTAGAACACACATATCTATAGTTAGAAAGACAAAATACAGTCTGGAAAAGCAAATCCTCCTGGCTTTGTCTGAAGCAGTAAACTAAGTAGTGCCAGGAAACATTCCCAGGCAGAGTAATACAATCATCTGTACTATTCAATTGCTAAAGTGGTCCTTCATACTGTTTTGGCACAGCAGCAGCTAGCACTCTCCCAAACAACTCCCAGACATGGTTTGGTCACTGGCATGGGCCAGGAAGCATTCCTGGTAGTATGAACATGGGCTTTTCCATGCCAGTTGGCTGCAGGGGTAGAGAACAGACTCAGACACATTTTACTTTGTAGCAAATACATAGCTTGTGTACCCCATTCAAACTTTGTTAGGATTTTACCAAGTTGTATTTTAACAATAAATGGGGTCAGCATGAGTAAGGTATACAGGTGTATATATAAAGGCAATACATTAATCTTAGATTAGTCTATGTAGATTGATCTATGTACTGCAGCAAGCATGGTGTTAGCCTCAGTCTATGTGACTTTCATCATCCTATGCCCAGTAGAGATACTGATTGTCTGTACATTCAGCCAGTCACCTCTCCATTGCCAAAGACCTGAGCTGTGTGAGAGGAGTTAATCCACACTGAAGGATTTAGGAACCACATAAAGCTTCCTGCTATAGATAACAAAGGTCACAGAGATACAAGTTGTTCATTTTCATAAGGGTTTCTTGTTAGATTATGAAAATAGGGAGGGCCCCCTGAACAAGCCTGTGCTCAAGGATACATACAGTGCAACATAAAAAAAACCCTGAGCTACCTCTGACTGAACTACTTTCGATCCTAAAACTCCTTATCAGACAGAGAGTGGGACTGCAGCCCTCCTGTGGAACTACTGTTTTAGTTAGAGAAGATGAAATTCACCAGTCACTGCAGAGGATTTCCTAAGCGGCTGCTGCAGGTTGCTGTTGCTAACCTGCCCTTTAGACTTGGTCTATGAGGTGATGCATGTGGCAAAAGCTGACCAGTGATCTCCCCACTCCTTCTGACAAAAACTGTGGGAAATTGTGTTGAGAAATTATATTAAGGAACAGTAGTGGCCATGGAGGTGGGGCTGGCAGGGCATTCAGAATTCAACAGAAGTGACAGTGCAGTTTCCCATGATCCTTTAACCCTTGGTATGGTATATTCCAGAAAGTAGCTTGATGGGTTTTTGTATCTTGAACAATGCAATAGCCACTCTTTTAGTGACATAAGTTATCTATTCAGCTGAATGGTAACTTTCTAAAGAAATAGAGCACCAATTAAGTGTATCACTGCAGCCTTTCTCATTTTGGAAAGTGAGCAGTTTTAAGCACTTGTTTGATGTCAGGCACATGCTAGATAATTTAGTGAAACAAAAGACAGATTGCATCACCAAATATAGTTCTGTCTCTAGCTACATAAGAGGATCTCGATAAACATCAGATCTATGCAGCAGCTTCACACTGAGACTCTTTAGTTTTATCATCAGGGTTTACATTTTGACAGCTCATTTCACATTCCAGCCTCATTTCAAAGCACACAGTTGGGGTCAAAATTAGCTGAATGCAGTTCAGCGTGAAGTGACTTTTTCTTCTCTCCCCCCTCACTCGATTATGCAAGACCTAAGACCCTGTGTTTCAGGTTTTGAAATTTTAGAATTGCAAGAGGAAACTTTAAATCTTCCAGGAAACTCCTACACTGCACACATCTCAAACTAGCATATACCACTTTTTCATTTTACACCTTTTACAGAGCCACACAATTTACTGTTCTGCAACAGCTGTTTGTTAGTGAAGAAAGCAGCACATAGTAGAACACTGCATTTTTGTTTATTTTCCCTCTTTTGTCTTTTCTTTATAAACAGAGTCCTGAATTAAGAAGGTAACTAGGCTTCATTTTAGTAAAGCACTCAGCTGCATGTTTAACTTAATCTTGAAGTATGTGATTCCCCAGTGAAACCACTCGTGATAGGTGGCTTTAAGGGTCTTGCTGAAAGAAAGTCTTCTTGAACACCAAAAAATTTATCTAAGCTAAAAGAAAGGATTAGGCTGTTAGAGTGCTGCCATCTAGTTAGATGAGTGTATACAACAAATCTATTTACAGTGCTTGCAATATCTCACTGACCAGGACACTGAGCTACCTACAGAAAGTCTTTGGGGACAGTCATTAACAGCTATTCAAAGGGGTCTATTGAACCAGTTCCTTTGGGTTTGTACTAAACATAAGGCTATAAAGAAAACTAATTAAACAGAATGAGAGGAATAGAAATTTTGGGATCCTGCAAAACATAGCAAAATTTTGCTGAACTTTGTTAACTTGTGCTGCAGTGCAGTAAACAACCGCAATTGCCACAAATTTCTGCAGAAGTTGACAGTGCTGCACAACTCACAGGAAGCAGGGAATGGTAAGACAATGCTACTTTTAACTGACCCAAATCATATATGAGCCTTACAGACCATGTTTGATTCAAGCATCGTTTAAAATGCAATTTTTAAGGGCAATTGTAGCAGAAAGAAATTACAAGTTTTCTATTGCCTAGAAAATTGTTCTTGAATGTCTTGGTGCTTCACATGGGACCTGTTGCATACCAGATAAAGGAGCATGTTCTGAAAACAGACTTTAAAGTCTGAAAAAAGTCAAGATACAATATGCTTATGGAGTGATACAAACACTTTATATTTAAAAAAATGTTCTGTGTTACACAAGTAAAATCCTTAGCTGCTTGAAAAGTTAAGAGCCGTGCTACTGGGAGGACTGTATTTACTGTTTGACTACTGCTTGTCTACACTCCTTTATAAAGGTGAGGAATAATCATGTCTGGGTTTTGTATTCTGATGCATGTGGATGCATGACACTGTGTAAATTCTTTTTTATCTGATTGGGAAGTGTGCTTTTCTATGATGCATTATTTTAATATTATCAGTTAAGACCAAATAATTCCTAAAACACATGACTCTCTTATTACAGAAGTAAGGTAGGTTTAGGAGTTAATAACTTTGCCATTTACTTTAACAAGTCAAGTATCTGGTCTTAATTTTTAATTACCTCGCACTTGTTTAGCAATCCAGTTTCTTGCAGTCTTGACCAGATGCTTTGGATTCTTCCAGCATGTTCGGGGTGATTAGCATAGTTTCCACACATGCACTGGTGCTTCAGCATCAGGCTGTCATACACAACACCTTCAGCACAAAGACAGCACAGTAAGAAACAAATTAAACAAATCCAAGTTATACTGTTTCCTATCATGCATACTTTAGCAAAACTGGATTTTATTTGACAATTACAACAAGATTAAAGTCCCATTGAATCATTTAGGTTGGAAAAGACCTCCAATATCATGGAGTGCAATCTTTGACCTATCCCTACATTGTAAACTAGACCAGACCACTGAGTGCCATGGACAGTTGTTTCTTGAAGGTCTGGGATAGTGTCTCCTCCGCCTCTCTGGGAAGCCCATTCCAATGCCTGACAACCCTTCCTGGGAAGAAATTCTTTCTGGTGTGCAACCTGAACCTGAACCTCTCCTGACACAGCCTAAGGCCATGTCCTCATGTCTTGCTGTTTTTCTGGGAGGAGACCAATCCCCACCTGGCTACAGCCTCCCTTCAGGCAGTTGTAGGGAGTGACAAGGTCTCTGCCAAGCTTCCTTTTCTCCAGGCTAAACACCCCCAGCTCACTCAGATGCTCCTTACAGGAGTCACTTTCTAAACCCTTCACCAGCTTTGTTGCCCTTCTCTGGACCAAAATTTCTTTTTCCTTTGTGAGACTCTGAAGTTTGATTTATGAGGTGAATCTTGTGATACCAATAAAGCAAAGATTGATTGTCAAGAAAATATATTAATAAATACAATTAACTGCAAAGAAGAAGGGGAATTGGGTGATGCCTTTTGAAAGATGTTATGGCTAGAAAAAAAAAGTCTTATTGCTCAATCACTTGTTTTCTCCTTCTTTAGTGGGTAAAGTTAGTTAAAGCGGTTAGCCTATGTACAACAAGAAAATGTTATGTATAGAAGGGCAAAGAATATAATTTAGAGAAACCTTTAAAAATAAATTATGAAATGGCAATGGCACTCTGGAGTTTTACTGCTTAACTAATACTATATTAATTCCAGATCTCAAAGCATATCAAATGAATGTTTCAGAGAGTTGAAACAGTGGCAGCCAGAGTCCTTTTTCATTAAAAAGAAAAGTTCCACCCACTACTCAATTAGGATCAAATCCTGTTGTTTGACTGCAAGTGCAAGGTACCTTTTGAATTTTCTATGGTCATTTATGCAAGGACAGAACAGCTTTATACAAAAAAGGTATCAATATCACATTGCTCTGTAGCTGTATATTGGGAGCAAAAGTATAGTTTTAGTGAGTAGGCTCAAGCTAAATTCAATTTTCAAGGTTTTCAAACCAAGTCTGAAACACTGAAAAATGATTTTCTGTATTTACTCGCTCTTTGCATTTCTTGTAGACATGTCTGGAACAAAAATTATTTTCCTTAGCCGTGTGTGGACCACTTTCATTTGGGAAACATTTGGCTTTTTTCTTTCCCTTACAGTTGAAAGGGACTCAAATTAACAATTTCTCCAAGCTTCAATTCTTGGCATTCAAAACATCTTTCTTGTGTGCCACCACTACTGGGGATGCCAACACAGTTCCAGGAAAATTGTATTAGCCTGCTACTGAAAAGTCAGCCAGCTAAGAAAATACAAAATTAAGGTCCAGATTCAACAAAATGCTCAATACCATTCTTATTTAATAAAGTTCTCTAATGGGTATTGAACATCAATAAAGTCTTTAAAAGCTCTTCTGAGTAAGAGCCTGTATACATCGTGGGTGATTCATAGTTAAGGTTCTGAGATAATTCAGTTAGAAGCCAGCCAGAAGTTATGCTGCTCTAGAAATATTTATGCTGCCATATTTCTTAGCTCATGTAGTTTAGAACTGATCCTTTGGGATTTTGGTATTTAAGCCAAAATGATAATACACTTACGTTAATTATAAGGAGAATGCAAACGTAATACCTAACAGCAGTATCACTAAATTTATGCTAAATTATTATGTAGCAAACATATTAGTTCATGAGCAATAATTTTTTGTATTTACTTTCTTGTTCTGTTTTCTTTTAAAGAAAAAAGAACCAGTGAAAACCTGGAGCTAACAAGCTAATGCAGCTTAAAATATCTGCTGGCATTGTCAAAGCATTTAATAATTTCCTTTCTCTAAAGTTCTTTGCTGTTCTATCATCAGGTCTTGTAAGTTACTTGGAAGTATGCACACAGATAAGTGCATGCTCACATACCTCACTTTCCTTTTCTTGGCTCTCACAGTTTTAACTTCTGCAGTCTGTTGCCTACTCAGCTTGTCCAGTTTGGCAATGGCCATTATATACATATAGATAATAAAACATTTCCTCCCATCCCCCTGACCAACAGGGAGGCTGTTTATATGCTAACTGTACAGGCATCAGGACTTTCAGAAGCTTTCAGGTAGAATAGGCTGTTATATCAAATGCATTTGAATAGAAATATTTGTTAAACATTAAGAAAAATTAGCTGAATGTTGAAAGTATCTTCTACCTACCATTCTTTCAATTTATTTTTTTATTCTTCTTACTTGAATAGTCCACATAGCAGGTCATAGAAATTATGTTAATAAATTAAAAGCATATTATATTTTTTTTTAATACAGAGTCATAATAATGACCCTTTTTGATTACATGTATCAGAATTGCAACCAATTTTGAAGTGAAACACTGAAATTGTGTACTGAGGATGCCTCCTCTGGTTGACATAATCTTCCTTTTCTTAGCACTTTTCCAGAAATAGAATATAACTAATATACAATATTCGTGTATGTGAGTTATTTTTTCTGAATCAAAAATCAGTTTAATAAGGTCAGGTCAGTATTGCATGGCAGAAGCATTGTTCCAAACTTTTAAATACCAAGATATTCACACCATTGAGTGTAAAATTTGTTTCTATGAGGATTAATTGATTTAAGAAAAGACTGAAATATATGTTTTCATTTATTGCAAGCATTTAAATTGATTTAGGATGTGCAAGTGATTCAGATATGTGGCTGCTGGTCATACAGCACATGTGCTTTGTACAATACCAGAATGCAGCAGTAGAGCTCACTGCTAAAAATAGCCTGTAGGATTTCCCTAACAGGATTCAGCCAATAATCTCCCCACCCCCATGAAAAAAAAAAAAAAAANCCCCCCAAAAAAAAAAAAAAAAAAAAAAAAAAAAAAAAAAAAAGGAGACAACTGTTTTCAATTGCAGACTGCTGTGAAATATTAATAAAAGATGGTTATTCTGTCTCTCCAGAACAAATGCCTACAGCCAGATTCTGCTCTCAGATTCCTTGTGTAAATCTGAGCAGCTCCACTGAGACTGGTGGATTTATTCTGGATTTACACCAATATTACTGAGGTCAGAATGTGGCCCTGAAGACAGATGGGAATGGTGCCACCACTGAACCATATAATCATAAGGGACACAGGACAAAAGAAACTGAATTTGCATTAAGTCAGTAAAACCAAGATTTTCCTGGTGGGGACTCCCTAACCCTCATTCATTTCCAAAATACTTTATTCGGGTCAGTTTCTTTTAATAATATTATAAACAGAGGGGAGAACAAGAGACCTAAAAATCACTGGCTAACAGCATGCTTTGAAGAAGATTAATTGGAACAACAGTACCAATAAGAAAACCCAAGGGGAAAATATCTATAAATTATTCCAACAAAAAACTCTGAACTAAATAATGTCAAATATTCTGTAAACTGCCTAAATGAAAATTAAGTGGACTTTTTTTTTCCCACCTTTAACTCATTATCTTGTGCATATACTGTGTATATATTGCTTAACTCACAACAATCACTGTTCTAATTCCCTTCAGATATTTAACTAAAAGCATTTTACTCATAACTCAGAAAAATATAGACTCAGTTTCATGCCCTTGCAATAATCTGGTACAACTATTTTCCTCCTAACTTTTTTTCTCTTCCAAAAATATATTGTCTTTAAATAGGAGAAAAAAAATCCCTAAGAGTAAATAATAACTCAGGGCAGGGACTACATTAATTTTATTAATATGATATAATATAACTACATTAATTTCTAGAGTCTAAATTTGCCCTTGCTTTTTGGTGGACTAGAATTTTCTCCCTTTCCACACAATCATTCCTTCCTTCCATGCTTTCACAAATGGCAGTGTTGCAACTGCTGTGGACAATGACTGGTCATATCTTGTGCTCTCTTAAAGGGGAGAAAATCATGCAACCATAGGATAGCTCAGGTTGGCAGGGACCTCCAGAGATTTGCAGTCCAACTCTGCTCAGAGCAGGTCAGCACTGTGATCAGACCACATTCCTCAGGACTTTCATCCTAAAGGATTTTCCAAAAGCCATATAGGAATAAATAAAAACTGGGCCTGAGCAAAGAAGCTCAAAGAAGCTTTTGAGTGATCAATGCCTTCCTGCTAGGGCACCATTCAGATCCAGGAAATAGTATGCATAGATAAAGTCATTCTATACCATAATATCCCATATGTTAATAATACACAGATTGTTCTGGTTTGGTTTTTTTTTTTT
>WEIU01007447.1:18917-96141 GCA_013389925.1 Aegithalos caudatus
TTTTTTTTTTTTTTTTTTTTTTTTTTTTTTTTTTTTTTTTTGTTTTGTTTTGTTTTGTTTTGATGTTTTGGGTTTTTTTCAAAGAAATGGTATTAGAACTGTTGATGTTGAAAAATTTCTGTTCATTGTCACTCCAAAGGTATCAATCTCATAACATAAAAAATAGTTCTATTTTCGATGAACTTAAAAACTGGAGTGAAAAAGGTTACATGTGTAAAGCTGTAAGCCTAGACACATGTTGGGGAAGAGATTCCTTTAAGCAGAAAGGAAAGGCTTAACTGTGAATTAAGAGCTATGTGCTCTGTGAGACCTGGTAAATCAGCCAGGGAGTAGTGGCTATTAGCATAGATACAGCTTGCAAGCAGGTACAGCACCACACTGTCCTCAGCCAGTACCTAGAGGATATAAAAGAGCTGAGTGTGCAGAAGAGAGGTGGAGAAGCAGAAGCATAAAATTGTAGGGCAGATGAAAATATGTTGATTTTATTTTTTTTTAGTAATGAGTAGAGATTATTATCCTGAATGAGCAGTGAAGGGGAAAAAAAGATTCAATAAAACAAGAAAGAGGGATTCAAGAAAAAGATGTTTCATATTTTGAAAAACAAATTCAATGCAGGACTGAGAATCTCGGTTGCAATAAGTTGGCCTTCCTTCCTGCCTTCCTTCCTGCCTTCCTCTCTTTCTCTCTTCCTTTCTTCCTCTATTCCTCTCTCTCTCTTTCCACCAGTGTTCATGTAGCAATGTTTTACTAAAAGGGTAAATTTCAATTCTGCCTAATATGTCTGTCTGCATTTCCATTGCTGAACCTATCAGGTTTTTTTGTGTCACATCTTGAGCCCTTTATGCCAGAGATGTCCCATTCCCATCACCGTCTCCATCCAGTGTTTGTCATACGTAATTTCATTCCTTCTCTTATTTTTCCCTCTCAACTTCACACTTTCTTTCTTGATTAGTTCCACTAATGCCACAAGTCCACAGATCTGTGTAACCCCTTTGACCCTGCCCCTCTCACTGAGGATTATAAAAGGAGGTGTCAGTAAACCTTAGCAATCAGGCTGAAGCAGCAGCTTTTACACCCATAACTCCATTCAGCTTTTTCAGTGGAACTGCAGATTTTTGAAAGGGGCAGTAAAGCCTACACACAGTGAGCTCACTTTTGGTGTGCTCTGCAAGTCCTAGATTGAGTTTACAATGTTTTGGGGACTCTAAGAACACAACTAGAAATACAGTGGTCTGGTTTAAGGATCCTGTCTGCATGCAGCTGGTTTGGTTTTTTTTTGGAGAAACTCATGGAAAGTGAATTAGTATGTTTGTTTCTGTACAACCCAAATGTTTGTTACCCAACAATAATAATACATTTTTGATTTCCAAGTTCACATTCTAATTCAAAAGAGGGGACAGCACACTGTCTCACACAGTTACACAGTGCCCATTAAGGACTCCATCCTACATAAATCCATGGTCATGGCCTGAAAAGATGCAAACTTTCAGGCCATGGGAAGTTCTGACAGCTGAAGGAAATATACTTCTAGCATAAGCCTTCATAAACAGTAACTGCAAGTATTTATTTTCCCATTTTATTTTTCTTTCTGCACAAAGTGAATCTTCACTTCTGACCGTGCTTTAATATTATACTGCAATTCAGGCTTTTAAAAAGATGGAAAAGGTTAGATTACCCACAGTAAGAAATGAGGTTTCTGTGGTCATTTTCCTTCTTTTGACTGAAGTTTTTTTAGGTTCTAATCACATTGCTTTGGACAAACCATGCTCCCTGAGTGACTGGAATGCCCAGGACCTAAGCATAAAACCTGCCTCTGTAGGTTTTCAACACAACTGTTGAATGACACAAAAGTTGTAGCCAACATCTCTTAGTCATGCCTACAGCTTTGCTCTTTCTGTAGCGAAAGCAACCTTGAAGCAGAGACTGATTTGTCAAATGAAGACATTGAAAATTACATTGCAGTTTTCCTCCTTACTGGTGGTCTTTCTTTGACTTATTGGTGGTCTCTTTACAAAACAGGCAATGGGAACTCAAAGAACCAGAGAATAGGGAAATGAAAGAAAAAGCTATAAATGACCTAAAGGCACCAAAAATGCACCTGTTTCTGTATTGCCAGAGCCAGTCAATGATAATAATTTATGACTGTGTGAATATTAAGCCTGTGATTTATCAGCTGCACTGATTGAGTTGGTGCCAGTATAGCATCATAAAACAGAGGAGCAATAGGGCTAAAACTGAACACATTGCTGCAGGAGGTATTTGAGGCATTTAAGTCTGTTGATCCCACATGAACAAATGCATTTGCCCTGCCTATTAAAAGCAGCCTTTAGGGAATCCTACCAGTTGTGTAGACATGCTGGCTGGGCTGGTCCATGTCTGGGAGAGGTAATGTGGAGTCAGTGGGGGAAGATGGGGTCCTGGAAAGTGGTCGATGTTTATCTGATCCTGTCATGCCAACTGTAGCCATCTGAGCCTGGTAGATTTGCAACTGGTGGACATGCCGATGTGCCAGGAACTTCTGTTTCCAAGAAAACAGCACAGTAGAAAGAAATGTGAGATGGGATCAAGCAAAAACATGTCAACAAATTAAGTTCATTAGGTCAAGGCTGTAATAAACAGTGGGCACCCCCACCCCCCCACTTGCACCTAAGACCCACTCAATAAATCCATTCAACAGATGTTTTCACGCCAACAGTGTGGGCTACTGACTTTGCTGGAGAGTAGGTGATGGCAGGCAACCTGTCAGTTCTCCCTGACAGGAAAGACAGCTTCACGTGCAAAGGCTTATAGAAGACAAAGTTTTTCTGATATGTTGAATACACAGTATGATGTTAGAACATACATTTTATGACCCTACAAAAATAGAATTTAAATTTTCCCACAGCACTGACAGTGAAAAATTATGTTCTTACTACTCAGTACCAAACATGCTGAGCAACTGTGAGTTAAGTTCCTACAGTTATCTCAGTTCACAGAGCTCCCTGGAAAGCAGCAATGATTTGCATGTAAGTTTTCACAAATCATTTAGAAATTCAGGAATTGTTACGTGAGATCCCACTTAGGAATCATCTCTTTTTGTCATAACTGCTGCTGGCTGTAAGCAGAGGCAAGCAGCTCAGGGAAATAGGCAGGTGTGAAAAGACTGTAACAGAATAAAAAAGGAGATTTCTCTTCTGTTTTGTCAACAGATGGTCACTTTTGCTGACATGACAAAGGCTAAAACCCTATAAAGCCAGTAGGAACCTGGCTCACTCCACTGAATAGGATTGCTTCTCAAACCCTTTTCCTTCTGTTTTTCTTTTTTTCTGTGGCTATAGTCCCAGAACCTCAACCAAAAGTGGATGCAAGAGAAGTATTTTCAAACCACTTAATATGAATTCAGTTGAAATTCACACTTGTAACTTACAGCCACAGAGTCTGTTTATCCTCAGCTGGGCTCAATATACATATATGCAGGAATATTTATATAAATATATAAATATNACACATGTGGCTTTATCTTTTTTATATTTTTTTTAATAAACCCAGTAACAATTAGCATTGCTGTGTGTGGTTGCTTGGGACAGCAGCTCAGAGGCCTGGCTTGGTCCAGGAGAGATTGCTGGCTGCTCAGAGAGGTGAAGCTGAGTTCAGGCTGTATGGGAAGGCAGGTGGGAGTACCCCAGCCCATCACACACTGCAAAATAAATCGGCAGTTCATGGGATGTGAGAATGTCTACCCTGCATGTAATAAAAGAGGCCTTTATGCAAACAAGTGCTCATCAATAATAGCTGAAATGAGAATAAATGCTTTAAAAGGCAGCCTCAAAACCCACATTAATATCTGGGTTCACTACTTCAGTGAAAAGACATAAGGTCGTGGGAAAGGTAAATCACCTGGAATCTTGTCATAAGTGACTAAATTAAGAAAAAAAATGAATAAGCAAAAAGAAATTTTGCAAGAATCATCTTTGTTTAGAGTCATTCAACCATTTTCCTTCCTTTAAATACAGTCTCCAACTTTTCTTATATTTTTTTAATGTACATTGACAGGATAGTGTTACATATTTCAGGAAATATCTTGAGCTATCTGAAGAGGTCTATGTATCCATCTATGAATACAATAAAATGTAACATTCAGAATTTTTTTCCTGAAATCTCTTTTTGCTTAGTTTCACTAATAATTTTGACTGTGATAAATTTTTGTCCTCATAGGCATACATATCTTTTGCAACGTTTGTTGGGAGTGTGTGTGATTGGAGACAAGTGAAGAATGCATGGACACTATTGTGTTGAATATTCTCCCTGTGGAGAACAGAGAAGTAGAATACATTCCTTTGTGAGAATTTAGCATTCTCTTTCCTCAATGCTGGCTTAATGGTCAATAAACTAGGCACAGAAGGCATTTTGCTATCAGTGGTGTGATTACTCCCTGCATCCTGGGATCAAGTGGTGGCAGCAGCACTGTCTGATACTCGTGTATTCATAATCTCCTGCCGACTCTTCTAAACTCCCAGCTGGGCAGTTTGGAAGAAACCAAACTCCTGCCTGCAGGAGCCATTCATGGCATAGAATGTTGCTGCCAGATAGGAAGTCAGTAGAATATTGTTATTTCTGCTGTCCTCAACTTATATGTTGCCTTTGTAGCATTAATTAAATAGCTGCTGTCTGTATAGTTCTTTGAGCAAGGGAATTTCTGATATATTTTTCACTGGTCATACCAACTATTGATAATTCATTAACAGAGTTCACTTTTGATAATCATGAGAGTACAGAAGACAAAAGGATTTGTTCCCTATTGGAATGATTTCCAAGCTGGTAAAGGTCCACCAATGGATTGTGGTAGTCTTCCTCAAGCATTATTTCTTGAAAAGTCTTGGAAATTCAGCTGTGAATGTGGGCAGATTGATGCTATCTGTGGACTTTTCTCCATGCTGGTTGACTCTGAGCTCTGAGGCTTTAGAGCTGCCTTGTCTGCCCTTCTTTTACTTCCAGATCTGAACTTCAGTTTTGCAATATCTGTGCATTTTTTCAGTGAAGCTGTAAGTTTGCCATTCAATCAATATCTATATTATAATCTTTCCAGGTCTCTGATCTAAAAGTGGGGGTTTTTGTTTGTTTGTTTTTGTTTGTTTGCTTTGCTGATTTGGGGGTTTATTTTTGCTGGGGTGTTTGTTTGCTTTGTGGGTTTGGGGGTTTTTTATAGTGTCTATAAAAAAATCTGTTTAATCTCAAAACATAGATAACTTTGGAACATGTTTCTCTCTTTGCCTGTAAAATGATTTTGTGTTTGTGTCTATGTAGTCAATGGAAACAATATTTTTTATGCAGATGAAGAAACCAGGCTATTTTTTTTTTTTTAATACAAATCAACCTGAGTAAATATCACCTAAACCAGACAGCTATTTCAGCAATTTTTTTTGGAGACGAAGAATACAGGATATTCTTTCTCTCCTCCATTTTCAGGTCAAAGTGTGTCCTGTTTATATCATTCTCCCCTCTTCAAATGAAACCAGACACATACTGTGTTTGACACATGTTTATCAACATAATCTGTTCAGGGAAGGAGAAGAAATTTGTGGAAGGGTTAATGGAAATTGCCTGACACCTGCTTTAATTTCTGAGGACACAGAAAATATTTGCCTGTGAAAATCTTTTAAAATTTGTTAGAAGTAGGATAGTGTGTCTTATAAGCCTTGCACCATGGCTTATATCCTCTCATACCCAGATCCTTTGACTGTAATATTAAAAACTGTAGACATCAGCAAAGTTTAGACTTGTTTAGAGTTTAGTCAAAGTTTTAGACTAACTTCCTGATTAGGTTTTATTTTACAAACAACAGGCACTCGTGAAACACATATATTTTTTTCCAGCCACCTACATATTTATGCTGTGAGCGCTTCTGATACTCTGAGTCACAGACAAGTGGATTAATGCAATGAGTAATGTGGATAATCAGCACACTTATCTGGCTCCCCAAATGCCCACCTGGCCTCTGGAAGGGATTAAAGGAAAACAATGAATTCATCTTCAGGTTTTATGTGTTACAGCCCTGCAAACACATGTCTATCTCTCCAGCAATATGACAAAAGCAGTATTTGCACATCTGCAAGCTAGTGATTTGTGTGAATATATTTGGAGTATTTCTTAGGTAACCTGAGCCCTGTCTGCCCAGCATGGAGCCTGCTAGCTCCAGGTGCCTGAGATTAGTTTATTAGTAGAGGCAAGCAATTAGGGCCTCTGCTGGAGCTAGCGGAGAGCCATCCACTGCCTTCCACAGAAACAAGCTCAGGCCCTCAGTAATTATTTTGAGGAGGGATTTTAGAATCAGTATCTAAGGAGAAGATGAGCCTTTTAGGAGCATGGGAGGTAAATATTCGTTGTTCTTTTAGTATTACTGTAAGATTTGTTTAGCAGGGCTTTGAATTAATTTGGGTTGGTGTGAGTATTCCTTTCATGTAGATATGTGGTTTGTACATTTTGGAGCTTAACATTTTGTAAATTCTATGGATTTAAATGAGAATTATATACCTATTTCTATTGGCTGTGAGAACTGATAAATCATGAGTCCATTCTGTTGGATTACTAGATGGTCTATGTTGGAGGATAAAGCATAGGTGAATAGTCTATAAATGAACAGTCCTTTGAACTGTATGTTTTATGCAGAGAAAAAGTATGTAGGAGTCACTCATAAAACTTTTTTTTTTTTTTTTTTTTTTTTTTTTTTTTTTTTTTTTTTCCTTTTAATAGTCTGGGTTTAAAATCAATATGTTAATATTTAGTTTAGTCACGGCTAAATAAATCCAAAGATTTGTATGTCTGTAGCATAATCCTGCTGTGTATGGGTGTATTCACACCTCACTTCAGGATTTATGCTTGGGCTTTTTTCATTGTGAGAACTTTTTTCTTCCTCTTAGGGATAGCAAATTTTGCATTTCTTAGTAATAAGATTACTACTCTCATGTATTTGTGGCCAGGTTTCTATCCCTCTGTTGTTGTGCCTCTGATGACTTCTGCTGAAGTATGAAGTGTGTGCTAATGTCTATTAATTGGTAAAAGTTACTCATGTTTTGCCCATCCTGCCTTCCTCTCCCAAAAGATTTTAAGCACTATGAACCTTACAAAGCCTTTCCTCCCAAAGCATTTTTGGTGGTCTATTTGCTAATTTCAATGTTGATTTTGGAAAACTACCCAAAGGATGGGTAAGTTCCTGAAGGGGAAAGTGACATACAAATGCTTCAGAAAGTTTCTCCCTAGGTAAGAATGAAAACAAGACGTGCTGCCTTCTTTCAAAGGGTATTTCTGATGCTTGCTATGCTTGTCCATGGCTCCTGTTGGAGGCCCTACTCCTCACCCCTGTCCAGACACAGGAAGAGAGCAACTTCAGATCCTTCTACTTGTCTTTTCTGCCACCCTCCCAAGCTTTCTACCTTCCCAGTGCAGTTGTAGCTGAATGCATCCAAGGGATGTCCAGGCCAGCCAGTGGCTGCATCCAGCAAAAAGGTCTCAGCTTGCAGCAAACAGAGCCCAATCCTGCTTCAAGGTCCCTGTGAAGGCAGTCTTGGCCCAAACTCAGACAGCATCATTCCAAGTCTGACTGAGTCGGAAATCCTGGTCACCCAGAAACTTCTCCTTCAACCCAGATGTAGGTAATTAACAGTCCTTCAGAAATATCATACAATATATTAATAGATTTGACCTTGGTTATTCTCAGAAGTGACAGAAAAAAAAGGTAGAAAGCAATGAATTCCTATACAAAGGAGTTTGTTCCTTGGGACAAAACACTGTAAGTTTTTTTTTCTGTGCCTATGTAAATGGTAAGTGGAATTTTTAGCAATTTTCACCTGGGAGTTTTGTGAAGTACTATTTTACCTACTGTCCTCAAACAGAACCATAACTAGTTGCCCTCAGAAACCAAGCAAGAATAGGTCCTGAGGTCTTCCAAAAAAAGTGTATGAACAAACGTGAAAGTGTAGGAAACGTGACAACCTAAAATAGAAATTAGTCTGAGATATCCTTGAAAATTAATATGTTGAGACATCTTTTTAACTGCTCTGTCACTTGGAGAAAACACACCCAGAAGTCCTACCAGTTTCTATTTTTGACAAAACCACATGTGGAGCCACCAACTTCATTGTCATCACTTTCAAAAAACCCTAGTATCACCATCTGAAATATAGTCAACCACAAACTCAGAATCAGCATTTTTATGAAAAGTAAGTAATTACAAGTATGGTTACAGACACATAAATTGAATAGGTAGAAATGGATTTAAAGCAAGCAAAAACATAGATGGAAGAACCAGGACAGTAAGCCTTGAGGCATCTGGATATATTAGGTCACATATTATTAGGATGTCTATAGAATTTGGATTTCTCTTGCTGTAATCCAAGGAACACAGTGTTGACTAAAAAATGGGTAAGCAGAAATAAAGTCTTATCAACTGAATCTAAGGTGCAGACAGAAAGCAGTGGGATGGAAGCCATAACCCAAACTCTGCCTGGGGTCCTAGGCGGAGATTTGCCTTGGGCAGCAAGCTGCTTTTCACAGCAAAATAACCCCATGCCCTGTGCCTTCCCCTTGCCTTCTGAAGGATTGTGGAATGGCTTATTCCAGCTGCTGCCAAGGTAGAGCTTAGTACTTAGACTGGTCCTACTGCAGTGACAGCCCAGGGAATGGTTATCACACTCAACCAGTTTTGTTTTCCCCTCTGTTCCTGGAGCTGCAAAGCTGCTGCTGTAGGGGACCCTCCCCTACCATCCTTCCCTTCTAGCTCAGGAGCACCTCTGGGATGACAAAACATGTTACAAAACCTACAACACATTTGGGCCAAGATGGAAAGTTTCTTGGATGGAAAGTTTCCAGAAGCCTGAGCATCTAAACATGACCCATGTAAGTGAGGAATCAAGGTGGGCACGTGGTTTGAAAAGTTTTCAGTTATCTTTGTTAAGAAATATGAACCAAGCAGTCATTATTTGAAGCCTGGCATGCTTAAAAAAAAAGCAATTATGGGAGTGACAGAAAAGGTGGCCCTAAAGTCAGAGCTCTTTTACTGGAGGGAAATTCCAGGAGTCCAACTGAGCTGCTGGTTGCACTCCAGGTTCCTGCTCCTGTGAGACCTGCCTTTTCTGCTCCCGATATTGGCAGGTACTTGACTTCTGTCACTCCTGCTAAAGTGCTGACTGCAGTGTGCACAGCACTCATCCAAAGAAAATGCAGCACCTCCTCAAAAGCTTCACTCCCACCTGAATCTTTTCTCACTTTCTGACTCTCCCAGATATTTAATACAAATGTATAAATAATTGGGGGTACAATAAAGGGGGAAAATAGACCACCGGGATATCTTGTGGGGTTTTTTTTTATTTTTTAAGGAAACCTCTGAAGAGGTTTCTTGTTACTTTATTGCTTTTACTAGAAAAAACATGACTTTCCAGAACTCACTTGATACTTTCCAAAAAAAGAATACAGAGAAGTGCAAAAATGAATGCAAAAGGAAAATACAACTGTTCACGTGTCTTGCCCTAACTTTCAGTATTAACAAGTATTTTCTTCTTTTACTTTGATATGAAGAATAAGTAGGCTCTATAATAACATTTAATGGTTACAACCACCTAATCCTAGTAGCTTTCTGCAATCAATAAGTTGATATGTTGACCAAAACTAATTTATAATAACATCACATCTCCCACATGTTTCATTGCTCTGGGAAATGTCACCCAACTCTTCAACAGTATTGATCTGCACCAAATCAATTTGGTGTTACTTTATGCAGATCATTTCAACCACTTCCATTTTTCTGCTCTTCATCAAAACTACTTTTCTTAGCAGACTTGCATGATTTATTTTTATGTGAAGAATCATTACTTTGGCCTTCACACAGAAAAATAATAATCTCCAGGCTAAATTCATTAGCAGTCCTGCTGCAGATATGTGTTTTCTGCATATTTCAACAGATTCTGCCTTGGTTTTATAGATAATTCTTCTGAGTTCAGGTTTTATTGTAGAATTAATGGAAATTTCTTGGACCTGACAGATAAAGAGAAAATCTTGGAAAACCCTGCCCTTCAATACAGACTCCAGACACTAACACATCAGTGCCTAAGTATAAAATCATGAAGGTGTATAGATGCCTTCTCCCTTGTATGGAGGTACAGTGAGGTGAGAATGGGGAACACCAGTGGACCACATGGTCAGCAAATATAAGAGCCATCACTGGGGTATTTCACCAACTCTGTTCTCTCTCTATACAGCATCTAATGCACAAGGCTGGGGGATGAACAGATTTCAAGCAGGCCCTCCAAGAAGGACTTGGGGGTGATGGTGGACGAGAAGCTGAACATGACCTTGCAAGGTGCACTCCCAGCCCAGAAAGCCAAACATGTCCTGGGCTGCACCAAAAGCAGTGTGGGCAGCAGGGCAAGAGGGGGGGACCTTGATACCCTGCTCTGGTGAGACCCCACCTGCAGGGCTGCATCCAGCTCTGGGGTCCCAGCACAGGAAGGCCAGGGACCTGTTAGAGTGAGTCCAGAGGAGGGCTGCCAAGATGATCAGAGGTCTGAAGCACTTCTTCTGTGAGGAAAGACTGTGACAACTGGGATTTTTTAACCTGGAAAGGAGATGGCTTCAGGGTGAGCTAATTGCAGCCTTCCAGTAACTGGAGGAAGACTACAAGAAAGATGTAGAGACACTATTCACTAGAGCATGTAAGGACAACAGGGAAGGGCTCCAAAGTGAAAAAAAATAGGTTTAGATTTGATACCAGTAAAATTCTTTACTGTGAGGGTGGTGAACCACTGGAGTAAGTTGCACAAAATTGTGGATGTGCAAACCCTGGATGTATTCAAGGTCAGGTTGGATGGAGCTCTGAGCAATCTGGTCTAAAGGAAGGAATCCTCCATGGCAGGAGCTTTGGAAGTAGATGACCTCTAAGTTCTGTTTCAACCCAAGCCATTTTGTGGGTCTATGACTTTTACCCCTCGGACTATTTCAGAGATATACATTGCCAAATCTCACACCTTAGTTCAATGTGATTAAAATGCCCACAGACTTCCTTTCTCCAACACATACGTAGTAAGAGATAGAGTTTCTTGAAAAATTGTATATGTACACACTCATATTTGCAAATATCACAATATATTTAAAGACATTTTTCTGTCTTCAGTGCAGAGCTCTACTATACTTTTCATATTTTGGAACACAAGGAAATGGTGATATAATTTGAGACTACAAAATAAAGGACTTGGATATAGGAAGGATGCTGCAGATGGAAAAAGAAATTCACAAAAATCCTTTCAGTCTTGGTCTATATATTTAGAATTCTATGTAGTTGTAGAATGTTCTAAATGTTTGTAGAATAAATATATTTCTGCAACAAACAAGTACAGCTTGTATTTTTTTAGCTTTATTTTGGGGTAAGATCAAATTATTTGTTATTTAAACAAAAATTGAACTGAACATCAAAAGATTACTTAAAAATATTTCCCACTCTGTTTCCTCAGCCCAGGGTTTGCTGCTTTTAACAAGTGGGAGAATTGCCAGAATGGGCAGATTTTAAATGGAGGAAAAAACTGTTAACATTTGCTGAATTAGGAATAATTAGACAGGTGGGATGTAGAACACTGGGTGGGGCTACAAGGAAGAAGAGAGAGGGAACAGTATTCCAAAATCCAGACATATGAATAGCATAAGGTCCAACCTCTTCACTTCTCACACTCTTTTTTTTTTTTTTTTTAATAATGCTTTTCACTTTATTTCTGGTTTTAAAATTTGGAAGCTGTTTTGTTTGTATGTTCAACTATAATTTCTTGCCTTTGTGCCTTTTCCAAAAACTTCATCTTTCATGTGCTTACATTAATCCTCAAATAACATAAGATATTACAACAATTGCAAGACGTGAAAGCAGTAAGAATAAGTAAAAAGAATAAGAGCTGGGGAGAAGTGGGGCAGTAAGAACACAGAAGCTGCACTTCTAGAAGGTGGTTCATTGGTTTTCTCACACTACATAGGGATCTCAACTGCATTGGCCAGTATTTTTCTTCATCTAGAAGAGAGATCTCTCCAAAGTGTACAGGAGTAACTTACAAGAAAAGCAGTCTGCATGCCTAAAAGACCAAAGGACACCAAATTACAGGCCAAACTAGTCTGTATTCCTCAACTGGCCTCTGTTACTCCTTGCTATGACCTATGTCCTTCCTGAAACAAAACACAACTGGTTTAGGTATATTAATTAAAATTTTAAAAGCTGCCTATGTATGGAACAAAAATAGCATTCTACTTTAGACAATGGCTATTTTTTTCAGAGGGTAGCCACTTAGTACTTAGAAATACTATCTCTTTCTTTTAAAGGCCAGTTGAGATAGTGGTGTCTCAAGTCATGTACTGGGGAAGGCAGCCCTGAAGATCAACTCCATTGCTGGTGAGGTCCCTTAAAGTACCTCCCTAGCTGTGGTGTGATAGCAGCTTGGGAGGACATCCATATGCTGGAGATTGTCTTGGAGTTAGTGGCTGAGCAGGAAGACCAGAAGCAGTGGGGAAGAGGCAGATGAGCCAGCTGGGATGCACAAATTACAGTGTCCCAAGAGATGTGTGGCTACAGTCCAAGAGCAGAGGCTTTCCAGTAACTCAAAAGGAAGGACCTGGCAGTCAGTGGAGAAAGCAACCTCCTCCACTCATAAGTTATAAAACAGCTCTGTTTGGGGGCAAGTTTGGATTATGTACACAGATATAAGTCTAGGTAAACCAAAAAATTTATTGTGAGTTTTCACTAGGATACCTGAGAGAAGGATTTGTCACTTCAATAGTTGCATCTTAAAGCATTGCCCACAAAGGAGGGAGACAGACTTCTTGCAGACACACAACACTCAGAAAAAATACATACTGGAAAATATTGCACCAAATAAGTAGCTACAATTTTAACTTTATCTCATGAAACCTGGGAGGACAGAGTGGGGGAATCCTGAGAACCAGTAAAAGTAAAATTCTAATTCTAATTGTTGTATTTAGTTGGCCTTGTGTTGTGACAAGTTTGCTATTATGCAGATTTCCTACCTGCCACCTTCTATGGGAGGATTTTACCAAGTGAAGTTATGCAGACAATTCCCCTCGCTTCTTACCTCTTTATTCATAATTATGTTGGCCCTGTGTTCACTCAACATAACATTATAGCTGTCCCCAATTGCTCTAGATTTGGGGCCTGTGACAAACAAAGTCTTTCAGTGCCTGGAATACTTTTTTCCTTCTGTTACAGAAGTGTAGCTACCAACATGCTGAAAACAAAGCTGTGCTTGTTTATTTTCTGACAATGGGTAAGTAGGTGTTACATATTTCCACTGGTATAATTTCATAAATGTCCTTTTTTTCCTTCAGACTGATATAAAATGTAAAATATTGTCCTTTTTGGTTTTTTTGTGGTTTTTGTTTTTGCTAGGAATGTCATCTTTCCTGCTCTGTAATCAATTTTTTATATATGATGCATATATATCCCTTTCATTATACTATACAATTAAAGGTTTTAATGAAAATAATCTATAATTCATCTGCTACATAGAGAGTATTCTTTGTGGGGAAGCTAAAGTGTAGACATTACAGATCCAAAGAAAAAAAGGATTGGAAATCTTGAGTTTTAAGTCCTTTCTTTAACAACTGGATGAGTAATAATTGCATTGTATCAATAATATTCTCCATTTCTGGCTTCACATCTGGTTTAATGATGAAATAATGCAGTGCTGTGGCTTTCTGTGTTTCTTATTACAACGGATAGCAGTGGAGGTATGGTCAGAAGTTTTTTTGGTTTGATGTTGCTGGGTTTGACATAGGGTAGGAGAAAGAGGTCAGTGCAATTGGGTCTGTAAAGTATCAGAGCTTTTAGGTACTGCTCAGACAAACTAAAGCATGCCTACTCTGTGTCTTTAAGCTCGGTGTAAAAGGGCTCTGAGCAGACTGGGTGAGGAGAACAAGGCTGATCATCCCTGTCACCCACAACGAGGCATTGGGGCAAAGTGGTGAAAGACCCCATGAACCTTCCCAGCTTCTGTGTCTTTGTGGTCCTTAATCTTGCTGGGAACATCCAGTCCATCTTCTTTCCAACCTCTGGAAGCATTAAACCTACTCAGAGTAACTAGGAAGAAAGGCAATCACATAACATGGGTGTACACATCATGGTGTACGTGCACATTGTGCCACAGCCGACCCTTGGGGACACCGCAAGTCCCAAGAGATGTGCTGACAGCACTCCAGGCAAGGTAGAGCCAAAGCACTCCAAGTAGCTGGCACCCCACATCCATGCCATTGCATTCAGAATGACCTGGAAACTCTGCTGGCCATAGGGGAGTTCTGAAAAGTGGATGCTGTTAAATGTATCTCAGACCCTTGGCAGAGCTGCAAAGGTGGGCTAAAAGCTTTGAGGCAGGGCTCAAGGCTGGTGCTGCCAGCCCAACAGTTTCTGTCAGAAGTCTACAAGACAAGACATGTTTGAAGGTTTCTTCCCAGTAACCACAGGGAACCCAACCTGATTGCAGTATCAGCAAATGTGACAGATTTAACCCTGAGCCCAACCAGAGAACATGATGCTCTCCAGCTACAAGCAGTGAGCTTCTCAGCTCCTTCCCTCTCTCCTTTTCCAAATCCTCCTCTGACTATGGGTATTGGGGTTTTCCTTTGCTACTTTTGGTACAAAAATGTAATCTGAGCAATTAAACAATAGCAACATTCAATATGTGAGACTGGGGCTGAGCTTTTGACTTTTACTGACAGTTTTAGAAATATCCCTGGTTTTCATCATAAAAGTTCAGATTCACATATCTAAGTGGCTCTTTGGACATTGAAATGTGCTATACATATGGATATAATTTAATTCATAAGAAACTGACAGCTGCTACCTGGCCTTCTTTGCTTATTTTTAGTCAGTCTACAGAGAACTTAAAAGACTTTTACTTTACAGTTGGAAATAAGAGACAGAATTGTTTTTCAGTTTTTCTCATGTGCATTGTAAGGCATCGATCTAAGCTATGACCAGGTGGGGTTTTTTGGTCTTTTAAATTTTTTTTTCCCCCCAGCCTGGATTTAAGCCCTCATGACTGTTTCTTTCAAATAGCAATATTCACCAATATCATAATACAACACACCCTATGTGTTACACCCGTAAGAAATTCCTGGGCCTCATTCTTTCTGGGAGAAGGAATCATGAAGTTGGAAGTTTTCCAGTAAATTTTATACACAATTGTTGATTAGCAGGAGAATTCTGGTTTTAGGTACATCCAGGAGTTGCTCTGGATACAAAACTCCACAAAATGCTTTGAAAATTTGTGTTCAATATAACTTCAGGTGGAAGCATCTGCTACCTTATTTAATCTCCATCTTATTGTGTGTGTGACAGTAAATGATTACTGAGCTCCCTTTCAGAGCTGGGTGTATTTCTGGGCTAATATCATTAATACCTGGAGATTCAACATATTTCAGTACAAAAAGTACTGTAAAGTTACCCAAGAGGATATGGCAAAAACTCTTTTGAAAACAAAATTTTGTTACTTGTGCAATGATTGCTACGAGCAAAATTAATCTTGTTACAATGTAAGTTATACACTCCATGTGGTAGGAAGGAAAACACAGTGCTAATTTATGAGTAGCTGCCACCTGAAGGCATTGAGATTTTAGGCCCATTGAATCTGAACCAAAAAGGACCGAGGGAATACCTGACACAAAAGCTAGATATAATTATATTTCAGTTTCTTTCACTTATTAAAGTGTTCTGATTTCAACCTAGGAGTTATAATTTTTTTCCCTGATTCTCCCCCCCCCCCATTCTACTGGGAAGGACTGAGCAATTGACTGTGTGGTAGTTGGTTACCAGCTGAGATTAAAGCATGACAACATCACAGGCATCTTTTGGTGCCTCCATAACCCTGAATACAGACTGTCAGGGCTCTTGTAGGCAGCGCATTCCCATGGAGGGAGCTTGGGGTGAGCAATGCACATACTTCGTGCTTAAACCAGAGGTGTGAGTTGTCTCACCTAGTGTTTGTATTTTAATGAGAAAGAAAGGAGTGAAAAGCCCTGAGCAGGGGTCCCTGGCTGGCTCCTTTCAGCTGTGAAATGTTTGTGTCCCTAGGCACTCACTTCTCCCCAGGGGCAGAAGGGGTGTGAGAGCCTCTCCTTTTCATTTAAGAAGGGTTACAGGGCCATGCTGCCGAAAGAGCTGCATCAGGGGCTGAAGGTCCCGAGAGAGGTTTGGGTCAAGTTAGGTTGCTTTGGGAGGATTTGGATCTCTGAAGATGTTTTGTTTTCATTCTTTGAATTAAAATTTAATTTAAGTAATTGAAATACATAATCCGTCTCTGAGGAATGCTGTCCTAATCTTGTCTCTCAGAAGAAAAAGCAGGATTTTCAAATTTTATCTGTTACTGATCAGCTGTATGACTTTACACCAGTCTTCTAATGTCTCTGAGCCTTTGTGTCGCCTTATCTCATCCTGGCTTTATCTCTCCTAACTACGGAGATTTCAAGCAGTTTGTCCTTTGCAATGTGACAGTTCAGTGCTCAATGCTAAGGATGCTTGACGGCAATTGTGGAGTTAAGGCACATAATACTTAATGAAAATATACCTCAAAAATCCTCTCCTTAGACTCCTGCTTGCTCACTGCTCCCCTCACTCCCCCGAAAAAAAACCCAACAAAACAAAGCCAAACTCAAAACTGTGAGTTTCATTTAGTTGGTTTCAGTATAGTACATATAGGTCCAAATACATTTCATATTAAAAATTAAAAAAAAAAAAAAAAAAAAAAAAAAAAAAAAAAAAAAAGGAAAAAAAAAAAAACACAAAAAAAAAAAAGAGGAAAATATAGAGAACCAGAACAAAAGGAGAAAATGTGAAAGAGAAACTAGATGGGAGAGGTGCAGAGAGAAAAAGAATCCAGCTTTAAAGAGACAAGTCATAACAAAGACTCTGGATCCAGGCAGCAATCTTCTCATCACCTGGAAATAGTCAGAGCACCACAACTGTGGGTTTTGGACGTTCATACAGTATGATGTTCAGTTGAGAAAACTCTGATGCCCTATGTCACTACACAACCATTACTTCTATAAAAGCTTTTAAGTTTAGATTACCTTTGTTGTAACATGAAGGCTTTTGAAATCTGTGGTTATTTTGGAAGGCTTTTGTTTATTGCCCTAGTCCACTGTAAACCAGTATATACCCTGTTTATTCAATTCCTCCCAGAACACCACAGAAATGAATTGCTGTGCTGTGTGGCTGTGGTAGCCCAGTGGGCAGACAGAATCAGCTGAGAAAGCAGGGCTGGTTGTGCACCAGCTGCAGCGCCCGCCCGTCACCGGCCACAATCACTAACCTTTTTGGGAAAAGTCACTTCCATCAGCCAGGCCACTACAGGGCAGTGGCCGCAAGGCAGCAAAACACTGCTTGGAATAATTCTTTGCAGATGCCAGGAACCGGAAGTTTCAGGGAGAAAAATGAAAGCCATTCACTCTTCCAATGACACAAGCCTTTGATACAACAAAGTCAGTTGGACAGAGAGCTCCGAGGTCAGGAAGGCACGTAAAGATTGGTGATTAGAGAAATACTATATCAGCAAAGTGTGGCAAGCTATTAAAAGAAACTGTAGCTTTTATGACTGTGCTGCTGGAGCTTCCCCAGGGCTATTTATATTAGATATTGAGTTAAGCATAACTTATTTAGTCTCAGCATTCCAGAAAACATTTTGATGTCAGCTACTGAAGGAAAGTAAACACAGGGAGGAGGAAACAGGGCTGATCCCAAACAGATAAAAATTTTGTAATTTAATTTTGTGAACCCATGCATGTTAGAGCATTAAGAAAGAGGAATTTTTAAAAGCTCGATTCGACTTAAAGCTTGTTTGATAGAGGTATTTAGTCACTGTGCAGCTGGGGGAGGATGGGTGAAGAAACAGAGATGATTTATCACCTTGAATACTTGCTACACCCTAACAAAGCATGAACACAGTTTTCTGTAGGTATTTTCATCTAGAGCAGATTTTATGCACATGTGTGGTTCTCATCTAATGCTGTGGGCTTGTGTGTATGTTAAGCCAAACTATTTGCTTAGCTGGGCTGTTTGCCCAGTGGATGTCCTGATGGCTGATGACAGGGATTTGCCTACCCTGTAGCAAGCAATTAAGAGTCTTTGGGACTGTAATTTAGAAATTGCTCTATGAGTCTGGACTTTTGGTCACTAAGCAAAGAATCCAAAATCTGTTCTAGAGGCTGGTAATGTCTGCACTGTAGCTGTATCTCAGATACTGAGCTTAAATATTATCTCTCAGCTCAGCCGCTCCAGTGTAGGAATCATGCTTGTTTATTTCTGTAAGAATAAGTCAATAAGTCCATTGGGAAGTTCTGCTCATGGGCTCTCAATTCTCTCAAATAACACTGTGGACCTGAGGAAATCACACGTATGAATGTAAAGTCAGGTGTGGTTTTCTTTGATTTGCCAGAAAGTACCATTTATTTAAGACTGAGTTTCAGCAGTCAAAGTCAGGTACAGCTCAACCCCCTTAACACAGGGGAGACACCTCAGCAACAGCTCCTTGCAGAGGATTTTTTTCCTGACATCTTGACTGTGCTTTGATTCTTAGATTTATTTTTTAAAGGTGCTTTTAGGTGGAAGGCTAGCACTTACAGCTTTGTTTCAGTTCTACAGAAAAAAATAAAAAGTGTGAAGGAATACAGTAGAACTAACGTAATGTTGCAGGTATTACTCAGTAGTTGTTATCTGTCCAGAAATACCTCTCCAAGAAAAAAATTGTACTTCCTGCTACCTTGTTCTGACCAGGTGTTTTAATGTCATGTCGTGTTGGATTTAAGCAAGATGACCTTTCATTTTCCTTTATCTGAGTAAGAGATATGGTTTATAAGATTGTGAAGACTATACTTTTGTTCTTTTCTTGATTAGCATACTTCCTATTCCATGACCTCTTATTACTGATAAAGTTTTTCATTCAGATTGTGTAATTCTACATTTCTGTGTTTGAGTGAAAGAAAACTTCCTCTTCTTTCTCACCTTGCTATGTATTTTTTTTGTACTAATGTTTTCACTGCGAAGAAATTATTCACTGCCCAAGAAATATCCCAGCTCTGCAGGTTACATATTAATGACCAGTTCTCCCAGACAGAGGATCATATTCCATTTAGAGTGCAAATGTTATGTCTTATGTCTGCTGGTTGCCGAACATCACAGAGAGGACTTAGCAACTAAGGCTTTATTTGCATGCCCTCTGCCTAAAACCATACTAGTTAATACAAAAAATTTCCCACTGATATATTTTTCCCCTTACTTATTCAGCCTTACCTACTAGTCCTAATTCTTGGCATATTTAATAAGATGATGCTGAGCTATAAAGTCTCTATCTCTTGATTTACCCTAAGTTACTACTTCATTGCACTTTTAGGCTGTCTTTAACAACAGAATTTTACTTAGGAGTACTAGTGTATTTTGCATGTTGTGAAGATAGATTTGAAGCTTTATGGGACCCATAGCTTAAAAGGGAAAAGGCTTGTGTTGTTGACTGGTTGACAAAGATATGGCTCAAGAAAAAGGAAATAGAAATGTATTTTACTATAAAGCTAGACAGAAAACTAGTGCACAAATTTAACAGAACGATCTAAGTTTGGCTATGACTGAAGGACTAGATGAGCAAAAACAGATTTATGATGAAGAACATAAGAAATGTCTTACTGCATTAGGCTAGTCTATCGTGGCCAATAATGCCTCAGACAATAGGAGATTCTATTAGTGAGAGCACATGAACATTGTTACTCTTTCTAATTTATTCCCCTCATACCCTCCCAGCACACAGAATTTCTACATTGTAGATGTTAGAGGCACATGCCTCTTTCTTTCCTTTAATACCTGCTTATGGCCCTGTTGTCCATGAATTTGTCTAATCCTGTTTTGTTCTGCTTATTCTCAAATCTTTCCTGGCAACAAATTTCAGAATTTCACTACTCCTGGTGCAAAGGAAAAAAAAAAAAATCAAACCAAAAAATCCCAAACCTAAAAAACCCACTACACCAAAATCTTGCATGTTTTAAACTGATCTCATCATAATTTCAGCAAAAGCTCCCAAATCTAATATTTCAGGATTTTCTGAATAACAGTTTCTCATTCACTTTGCCTGCTACCCTCCTGATGTGGTGAATGTCTTGGTATTCTGTAGCAGAGTTAGGCATGTTTACCCAGGAGGCTCTGTGCTTTTTTTTTTCAGCCTCTCATGGTGATAATGTGGCCCTGGTTCTCAGTTGTACAAAATATCTTTCTGCTCAGAATTGTTGAAAATGGTCCTTTAATTGATGTTTGTGCTGCAGCTGCTTGGTAGATGACATGCTTAGTGGAGAGAGGACACTGCCAACTCCTGCCAGGCTCCCTCCTTGGCATGCCCCAAATCTGCCACCTCTTCTCAAGGCCAAGGGGAGGCTGGCAACCAGACAGGGAAACCTTACTATTTAGGTGATGTTCCCTAGGGCAGCATTTGGGAAGTGCATTTTAGTTTTATTTAAACATTTAAATGTTTCTGGTTTTTACTGCCATGAGTTTGCCTGTATAAAACCTCCACATTTAATACCAGTAATATATGAGTTTTCCAAATAGCTTCTTCTACACTTCTGCTTCTATTTTTCAAACTCTTAATTTTGTCTTTCTCTTCTTCCCTATTCTCCCCACTGGGAGAGGATGGTGTATCTTTGCAGAAGTCATTAGTGTGTCTGCATCAGAACTTGCAAGCAGTATGCAGTAAAACTTTGACTATAATGCAGTTTAGTTAAGAAATAAGAGACAAAGCCTAAAGGCTGAGACCAGCACCAATGTTAGTGGTTTGATATTAAATATATTGCCACTTTCTAATATTTTCAACTAGGAAATAAATCTCCTTTCTGTTGAAAGATAGTTCTGCCTTTGAAGATAGAATAACGTTTACATAAATGTTAAGGTCTTCTTTAATGTAGCTTTCATTATCTCCTATGTTCCCCTTTTCTCTGAAAGCTGAAGTGACTGATGTCAAGATCAAGGGAGTCAATCAATGTAGATACACTCCAGGACCCACATAGGATATAAATCACCCTTACTCCTAACCACAGTAGACACCTAACTGAAGGACAGAAGTTTACATACTCACCATCCTTGTGGGGGAGGCTAAATTTCCCAGCCACTTACCTCACAGCACCCCTCATTCATTAACCAATTGGGGTGCTTAGTATCACTTATCAAATAGGCTAATCAAAGCTTGAGAGAAAACAGCTCTTGACCATTTCTTGCCCTTTGAGCACTCCAGGGCCACCTCCCGCCCCTAGACTTTTATCTAATTAAAGAGGGGAAAATTAATCCATGGAAGAAAATGAGATAACAGCCACCACAGCAGACCATCCCAGAGCCTGGTTTGGCTTTCATCTGCTGCTACCTGACAATTAACTCTTCAGCAACACAGGAACACCATTTCATGGGATCAGAATCTGTGCCTTCACACAATGATGGGTGTTGTATTTTCATTTCTCACTGCTCCATGTTGCAGCTCCTCTACTTGTAATGGGTGTGGGTGAATTAAAAAGGTCATCCTTTACTTTCCCTCTCTCAGTCTTGAGTTAGTGCTGTTTTCACTTGCAGAATACAAAAGTGAAAACTGTAATTTATTACAGTACCAGCAATTCAAGATGTTTTGCTTGGATCCTGTGCTTGCAGTTGGTTACCAACATTCCAGCCTTTCTTGCTTTTGTTGGCTACAAGTTTATAACCCTCAATTTCATTCTCTAAATCTGTCTTTAAGAAGACATTTCACAACACATGGTTGTGGGTTTTTTTACCTTGGAAAAAAAAAAAATGGAGTGTCCCTTTTGTAGATTCACTGCCATTTTTGTGGTACTACTTGTGTTCCTGTTTGGTGTTCTTCTGTTTTAAATTCTTGTCTTTTAAACCACCTGATGGTAAACTTTCTGAATCCCAAAGGATCTTCCTTTACAATCACTTGAATTTTTCAGCAGCTGAAACTTTGGCACTGTGAATATCAGAAATAAGTTAACTCTGGTAGCACAGCAGCAGTTAGCTGCACTGTGAATGGGGAAACTGGTGTTTTATGGGGTACTTGGGAGTCCTGAGCCGTGGCCATGCAGAGCAGCAAGCTCTGCTCCTCCAGCTCCAGCAGCACCTGCCAGCAGCAGCACATTGGGGTGGGGTGGCAGCTCCAGCACCTCACTCTCGCTGGCATTTCAGGCTTTGTGGCATCAAGGGAGCAACAGCAACTAAGTTCAGCTTTCTTTCTAAAAATACTCTGATACTTTGAAGGCTGCAGTTATACTACTAGAATTTTAGCAGGAAGCATTGGATTATAAAGTTTGTGGGACAGGCACATATGGCCAAAATTAGGAGTGCTGAGGAAATCCCACTTAAATTCTAGCTGTCTCAGCGTTGTAACTTGCACCTTGAGGCACTCAACGGTGGGCAAGTTAAAGTAGCCCAAAGTAACCCCATTTGGACTCTTTCCTTAGACTGTTTTAATTATTACATGTCTATTTTGCTTTGGAATGGGTCACTGTACTGGGTTTTGTGGGTTTGTTTGTTTGTTGGAGTTTCTTTGGTAGCATGTTTTTTGTTGTATTTTCTAAGCCTTCAAAGGCCATGTCTATCTATAGCACTATAGCCAGCAATAGACACTAAGTACCCTACAAGACTAATCTTAATATTTTCAGTACCCAGTCCCTAGCATTTCATAATGGGCATTCTGCAACATAGTTAATCACTTGCAAATGGAAACTGTAAAAGATAATAGGGTTCAAACCTTTTCATTTAAATATAAAATATTCAAGCTTCCAAATTTCTTCCAAACTTTGGGAAAACTTTAGTCCATGTCAATGTTTAAACTAATATCTGGCCTTCCCTTTAGCTACCCGAACTAATCCATCAGGCTGACAATTTAGAACTATGACCTGCAGCTGTTTGGTTATGGAAGGGACATTGGTAGGGCTTTAAAGGGGGATAAGCGAGGCAGTGAAAATGAGATTCAGTAATCCTCCTGTATTTTAAGGTATTTTGCACAGGGGGGAAGGAGCTGAGATTTTTGCTTGCTTCCCCCATGCCAGGCAGCAGCGGGGGGCTATGGGAGCTCCCTGGGCTGCTGCCCACTCACTGCTCCCATGGAGGCAGGTAGCAGAGGGGTGTTTGCCAAATTCCTTCTGCAGCTGCAGTGTCAGAGTGGGGAGTTCACCAGGACCCAGTTAAACTCAGATATCAATTAATACCAGCTGCTTTACTCTGCAGGGTGGACAGGACCAACTAGGAACTGGAAAATCTGTAATAGGGAAATACATTAGAGAGAACAGTTCTGTACTGGCAGGGGGATAGGCTACAAGCCGTAGCAAATCTTTTCCATCTCTAGTTTCTACATATATAATTTATGTAGGGCACTGAAAACAAAAATTATAGCAAACTTTGGTCACTATCCACAAGAGACAGATTTGATCCAGTGACCCAAAGGCGAAAGGTTCTGTATTCTATTAGCAACCCTCTGCAAATGCAGTCCCTCTCCAAGGTTTTTATATCAATAACTAAATACCACTAACCTTTACAAGCTCTGTGGTAACATTTCCAGTTTCCTATTTCTGAGTAATTTCTCGTTCAATGAGAAATTTGAGTTTGTCTTAAAGATAAAAATGGATTATCTTCAACATTTTGTTGTTAGATATTTAGGAATTCAGTGATTTTAGAGAGTAGGGAAGAAGAGCAGGTTGGATTATTACTCTGTGTTTAGAGTGTCTAAGAGGCACTGCCCTAGGAAAACACATCAGGCACCACTCCTACACTACTTTTTCCACACTCCCTGTGTGGACTGTGTGACAGAAAATTCTTCTCTTCCCCCTTACTGGCAATTTTACATCTTCTTATCTATTACCCACTGGAATGTCCCTTGGAATTCCAACCAGGATCCCGAGGCTAAGAGAGTCTTGATCTTGATACTAGTGAAATTTGTAGGCAATTAAAAGTATTTCCACATGTATTATTTTGAACATTCACAAAAATGTGTACAGACTAAGAAAAGTGCTATTTAATTTCTATTAAATGTAAAAATGTGGAAATAACCAAAAATAAGTTACATAAAACAGCAGTTGCAGGTCAGTATTCATGTCAGAGGTAGTCTTGATCTATGTTTTTTTTTTCCTTTTTTCCTTTACCTACAAGCCAAACACCACTAAGCCAGAAACCACCAACCAGTACAGTCTCACAGTAACAAGATATTAATAGCCCATGGAAAAATCAACATATAATTTTATATTACGGTACTTACTACAGTCCCTGTATCTTTTTTAGTTCTGACCTAACTGTAACATGCAAAAAGGCAGTGGAATGACATGCAAAATAACTTGTGCTCATTTTAATTTATAATATACTCAAAATACTGTTGGTAATTTTTTATATTATATGTTTTCAAGGAACTCTCACTTCATTCTTTTGTTACAGAAGGACAGGAATTTTTCATACTCATTTTAGTATTTTTGCTTCTTGTTTAAACAAATCTATCAACCTTTAATACACAGAGAACTATATAATAATCTTCAGTCTATAAATACCTTTGGGATAGTGGTGCATCTCCACCCTCAGTCTATTGGCCTGCTGTCCCCACCATCAGTTATACAGGCTCTGCTCAAACATGAACTCTTTTGTTGTTGTTTTTGCATACTGAAGTAAACAAACAACTGTTTTTGTTAGATTCCAGAGAATGCATTTGCATCACCTGCATGGACCTCCGAGGAAGTGACCCCCACACTTACAGGCAAGTAGGTGTCTTCAAAATACAGGCCTAAGCATTTTTGTGGTTTTACTTAAAATTACTTCACAGAGGATCCTGTCTGTTGTGATGGTTTATGACCTGAACTATGCTGAAGCATGCTTAGTGCCTAAATTCTGCTTCTCCATATCTACACTTGCTTTATTGTTTGCTGCCACATTGTTTACCTTTGGGACAAAGGGACTTTTTGCACATATTCTCTTCCGCATCAGTGATTTTGAATTAATTATTGCTTTAGTTCCCAATTCTTTTTATATCTCCTAATCTTCATACATGGGCCACAGATTTTGTTTGTTTGTTTGTTTGTTTAAATTATGTTGATTCATTTCTTGATGTCAAAAATGCCAAATCCAGCAACAGGAAGAGAATTTTCTGGTTAACTTGAAAAGACCTTAATCTGCATTTGCCTAGCTTGGTCTCCTTGTAGAGGTATGCAAACTGTTTAGCCAACTTTCAATCAGTGTCTCTCAGCCTCTTCCTCTTGGAAGGACTGACGCTGGTTCAAAAGTGCAAAGCTCTTTCCCAAATTCAGGAGTGTTAAAATAGCAGAAAAAACATGAAGCAAAACAGAAGGAATAGAGATACAGCTCCTCCAAAAACTCTCCCTCTAGCAATAAAAAGAGAGCTTGAAAGGAAGAATCCACTCAGCAGGCGGGATTTAGAGGATAAGATGTTATACATATAACACCACTCTCACAGGCAAGCCAAGAGCTGCACTCAGCATGCAAAGGTAACACTTTAGGTCAAGGCAGAAATGTCACAACTTTCCAAGAATTTTGGATAGTCCAAGTGATTGGGTAACGTGAATGCCTACTGGGGCTGACTTTCAGGTTGTTCTTGGGACACCATGGGTTTTAAGGATGTTTTGCTGCTGTTTGTATTCTGATTTTAAGATGAGATTAGACACTTGGGAAAACACTGTGTTAATCTGCTCCATGGTGATTCACGCTGGTCACCAGACTGAAACGAAGTCCTGCTGAAAAGCTTTAAAACTAGGCAACAATATTGGAAGCAGAGCCAAACCAGCAGTGTTATTTCTAAGGCTGAGGGCTCCATTCCAAAACTACTGTCTCCTTTTCTCAAGCAGCTTAGTCTTCAAAAGAGGTCCATTTAATACTAAAAAAATTACCATGATTTGGGGGTCAATAAATCTTATTTTTTTTAAGTGATAGACCACAAAGTGCCCCATGAATTGTCTACTTTGTGTTGCCATGGAGTTTGTCATGTCCTTTTTTTTTCCACATACCCAAGTACTTCATTCTACTCTCCCCTTGAAATTTGGAGGATTTGGGTTTCTCCCTCTCCCAAGATAGTTATCGTTGGCCAGTGCATCAAACAACTTTTCTACTGAACTCCAGCCACAGAAGAAAATACACCACCTACCAAACCAAAGGCGCCCTCTTCAAATCACAGTCCCTTTGGCAGGCAGTTCTTCTCATAGCATTATACCCAGAGCAAACTATAAATCCTTGGACACTACTGGCTACCTCAAGTGCATAAAACCAGCTATTACAATGATCTTAGTAAAATGAGAAACTGTTAGAAAGGGACTGTGCTATAGGTGTAACACATTTCACAGAAATAGTTTCACATAGCTCCATCTTTTACTTTTCAGCAATCAAAAGCTTCTCTCTAGCAAGCTAAAAGCCATTTCTTTTTTGTATCTGCTGATTTTTTTTCTGTTTCTGTATATTTGCTTTTTTTTCTTTCTTGATAATTTGTTGGTGTTGGTTTAGGGTTTTTTCATGGTTTTGTTTGTTTGTTTGTTTTTCCTGTGTGGTCTTTGACATTCCTTGTGAACTAAGAAACATACCTTACCATTGCAGGAAACATCACCACACAGTTCTGTGTCAAGAAAGAACCTCACCATTGCTGTCTTAGGTAAAAAGTAGATTTGAAAATGGCAGACAAAATTAATATCTGTTGAGAACAAAATGTCACTGAATTGTCACAGAACTTCCTTTGATTCTGAATAATGTTGTTTTCAGATTATTTTAAAAGGAATTCCTGATACTATTGAAGGTGTGAGGAAGTAGTAACTCCTTGTAACTCCTCACTATAAACTTCCTGACTACCTATGCACAGAAGAGTATCTTCTTTTCTTTCCTCCTTACTGAAAATAAAACTGACTTCTACTTCAGTGGTATATGCTCAGTTTAAAACGTGGTTTTGATCTGCATTGCTCCGGACTATACCTTAGAGTTGAGAGCATGATAAAGTCTGTAGCATGGTAGATTATTCTAATCTGTTAGTATGGAAGCAGAAGTTTCAGCAAGGCAATTAAAATTAAATGCAGTGACTTTGGATTATGTGGCCAGAGCTTTCACAGCAGCTGTCAAAAGGCACACAAATGTCCTAGCGGACATGAAGGCACCTTCACAACAAAAGTGTATTTGGCTGTTCGTCCCCTCCATCAGCATTTGCACTGCTCCTAAATGTTTGCTTCTACTGCCTCAGTCACACATGTGAGTGAGAGAAGAGGGAGAACTTTATAAATACCTCATTTCCAGGGCTGTGCAAAGCTACATATGTTACTTTCCACTTTGTGAATCTTTTTTCACATCCATTTGATTACTTGCACACTTTGTACTTTGCTGCCTTTCTAGTTACTTGGGGCAAGGTATTTTTTTTCCTGCTCCATGTCAGATCCAGCTAACAAGAATTCCTTTGCTACAGGGCAAGAATGAAACATCATTAAATGATAATTTCTTTTCCACAAGCATAGCAGGAATAACCAAGCTGCTTTTCCTCCTAAGCCTCCCTCCCAGCCCTGAGAAAGGGAAGGGACCAGCCCCACAGTACTGCATTTCTTGGGTCACTATATCTTAAAGCCCTTTTGTCAGAAGGAGAGAACAAAGGTGCCTTGAAACAATTTTTAAACTCTCTCCCGTCAAAAGCAATGCAAAAGTTCACACCGTATGCTTTTATAATCAGACTGATCAGGGAACTTTTCCCTACTCAGGCAGCATATGCATCAAAAGGGTGTTTTTACTGCAGCAAGCTCCACATTCTGGTCTGAGAATAAGCTGCTTTCTTGTTTTGCCTACTTTTGTATGGTCTAGCTAAACTTCCTGGTGCTCATTCTCAACCAAAAATATAGTGGAGAACATTTTTCCTTTCTAAGCAGGCTTTCCTTAAACATGTTGACTGAAAAAAATTAAGAAATTGTAGGAAATTGGTGGAAAAGAAGCAATTCACATAAATGTCCTGTCTAAATGAAATGTAAAAGCACCAGATTTGCAGAGGAAATCAATGTCTGAAAAAGTAATTACCCTTGTTTAGATTAAATGCAAGACAGCATTTTAATAAACAAGCAAAACCTTTGGCTAACATCTTACTTCTCAGTCTTTCTCTTATTTTATGTTTAAAATTAGTTATTTTTCTCCTCAGATCCATAATCCCCAATAAATTAACCTGTCCAAATAGCACATGTACAGGATAAAACCATAGCTTTGATTTTGATTACTTTGCTTACGGTTGCAATTTAGGTAGCCTTGATTCCAGCCATTGTTGTTTCTGTGGACTTGAGCACACTTCAACTGCAGAGAAAATCTCAGTTCTTATATGGATCTAGTTAGGTTTTTGGCTGCAAACAGATAAACATCTCTTTTTTGTTGACAAATTACTTTAAAACATAATTTTGCAAGTATGGTGCTGTTTATAGTATATTGTTGCTCTTTTATAGGGAGCATGGACTCACACTGTTGTAAGCTGCAAGAAATTACTTGTGAGTGGGTGTGGTTTTATTTGTAAATTCAATTCTCAAACATTCAACAGAACTATAGGAAACATTGCATTAACTGAACTATTGCATAGAGACAACTAAACTGACACTATTAAGGCCATGGAACTTCTTGAAACCCCACAAATCAGTAATTTGACTTCTGTCGCTTATGAAATATAATTGATAAAACATAACTAGCTTATTAGCAAAAATACCTTCCTCACTGGTCTAGTGCTTGATAGTCACTAAATAGACTTCATATGACACTAAAACATCAGTACACTTTACTGGCAGTATTTTTACATTAAAACAGAAAACAGTAATGCTAAAAAATGAGTTGTGTAGAATTTGAAATGGAAATGGAGAAGAGCATCATTCCAAGGCAAGGACTCTCACCTTCACTGCTTCCAGGGCACCTTCAATAGGAGTACAGAAGTAAATGGCTAATGTGATAGGAGATAAGGATGTAGCTAACCCTCATTGCTACAACTGTGGGAGATCAGGATTAAAGTAGGTGAAAAATTAAAAAGATTTATAATATTTCAAAGTTAGATTATTAATCCAAAAAGTAATTCTTACTTTTGACTGTGTGTAGTGCATTTTTGCACTAACAGCTGCCAAACTGATTTTGAAGGCAAGTTTTAATATAGCCCTTTAAAATAATCTTTAAGAATATCACACAACATGTATTGAAACTATAGCACATATAGAGAAAATGGGTTATAATAATTGAAATGAATCTTAAGAAAGCAAGATGCTTGTTGATACAGGCACAAATAAAAATGTATCTGAAGGTGGTATTACTCCACTTGCATATCCTCATGCTCTCATGCATGCAATTTCGGAGCATAAATATAACTTTGGAAGATCTGTTTTTCAAGTAGTCTGGAGCTTCTGGATTTCTGGAAATCAGGTTTTTAAAAATGTGGGATTCTTTCCACACATCCTTCTGGAAAGTTCATTCTTCCTAATTCAAAAACCGCAGCAGCCGTTGCCTTATGGATTTGCCCGACAGCACTTCTCTCTCTCCTCCTCACACTTTGTCATTTTTGGACTTGAATAGTGCAGCATACTCTTGCCTGACTCCTCAGCGGGATATTTTTCTCCCTGCTCAGTCTTTCCAGAATCCCACTACTGAAGCCAATACAGTATCTTTTTTTTTTTTTGGGGGGGGAGGACATAGGGATAAGGGGAACGTTCTCCACAAACTCCAGCCTATTAAGTTTTTCTTGGACTTCCTCTGGTTTCTTTTATGTAGAGCTGTCATCAACACTTGCTAAGTTACAACACCCTAAAGACTCACACAGTCAACTATAATATGTTTTCTCTATAAATGCAAAGAGACATGCACGGCTTGTGTACACCTTCATGCACACACCTAAATACCTATGTGTATCTACACAAAAGTCATCAAAATGTACAGTAGTGAAGGCAATTCCTGTATAATGTTCTTTTTTAAGTTCTTTGGTCAAGAAGCATGTAAATATGTGAAATGTTACATGAGCAGACTGGAATATATGCCCACACCTGTTAAGTAAGTGGGAAGTAGTGTCATCTAGTGGTTAGCTCAAAGCTAAAGGGGACAGGAGCTGTAATTCAGCATATACTAAACAACACTTTTAATTCTTGTGTTGTTGTACTGGGCACCTTAGAGGAAATAAGTGTCATCTATTATATCTCCTTGATTCAGCTAGAAAACAGAGAAAAGTAAAGCCAGTTGGAAAAATATCCAAACTAAGTAAACCGTTAAGATTGGCATTTTCCTTTTATGCATCCCATCAATGTTTCCCTCTGATGATGCAGACTTCTTCAGAGCAGAGGCCATCTGTCCTTCCTCTTCCACATTATGTGATTCAAAAACTACTGTAACAAGATGCTGACACACTACTGTATAAAGAAGTCCATTAATTTATTGCTGAAACATACTAACTGAAGGTTATTCAATAGTTTCCTAAAATATGAGTTGGCAAATATGAGTTGACTAGTCTTTCTATATCTAGTAATATATTTTAAGATGGAATTTGTTTAAAAGACGGTTCTTATTCTTTCCTCTTCTGACAACAACATAATATTCTCATACAGTCTTAAATATTTTTAGTATCACTTCTGGTTGCAGGAAAATGTAGAATAATTGCTTACAAGTGAAGGAAGTGGTGGTGTTAAGCATATACTTACAGCTAAGTGTGTGATTAATTTCTCATTAGATTTGGGTTTTATAATATGAATGGAGTACTCTATCTGCTCTTCAGTTTTTGTGGAAAGACTTAAAGGTGTCATTTGCAGATATTTCTTACATAAAAATAACAGTATAGTGTTAATAAAAGCTGACTTATACCACAGTACTGGTATAAGTATTTGCTATGGAATTGTAATTAATTTCACCCATAACAGTTTCATCTATTGAGATGAAAGAAACAAAAATCTACTGGAACTGTTGAATGAAGGGCTAACCATATTAGAAAGGAGCAGTTATAAACAGGACTTTTCCAGCTGCCCTTGCTAATAGGCAATTCTAAAATAACAGTGATGTGTGTCTTAAGTTTCTGCTAACAAAGCTGATTTCTGACCAGAAGGCTAGAGTATTCTTTTTCATCTATTAAGCCCTGAAAGTGACAGTTCTTCTTCATATCCCTAATATTTCCTTTTCAGCTCACCAAGGCCAAAATGTCATCTTTTCTTGTAAAACAAAAAATCAAAGCCAAATGGTTAAAATGCAAAGTTTTGGTTAAACAAACAGTCAGTATTTCAGTGGTTTTATCTGCAGCCTGCAGAGCAACTAAACAAAGCCAAGATATTGTCCATCTCTTTGACAGACAAAGAGCCTCAGAGGTCCAGAATGACATGCCCGGGGCTGGCACGTGATTAGAGTAATTAAATTAAATAGCAGGAAACATGTTTTCCATATGCCATTGCCTGGCCACACACAAACTGTAACAGTAAATCTTTTATATTGCATTGGTTCAGGGAAATATATAACCATTCCAAAAATGCATGATGCCCACAAAAATAAAGGCGATATAGTAGCATATATATAGCATATAGTAGCATATATAACAGGCTCCCCAGGTTTGGTCACTGATCTAAAGTGCCAAAGAAGTTCATTCTATATTTATTTATTTATTATTAAGCTGCAGCTTAAAAATGCCCTGAGCATGTGAACATTCTGGATAGGTTACTGGATTTACAGTGGAAGGCTGATGCTCCAAATCAGGGGGGAAAATCTTCCCAAGTAAAGTGAAGAGAAACATTTTGGTTATCTTCTAGATAACTAAAAGAATTGAGATCCTAGCATATTCCTGTCAGTTTTATACAGGAGTTAGACATCTGTACATACTCAAAGCATGCATTAAAAAGGAATTTTTGTTTCAGTTCTATTTTCCACAGCAGTATCAGTTCAAATTTCTATTTTCATCATCAGTTGTTAGAAAAACTAACATGTTTATCCATGCTATAATATAGTCAGAAGAATTGCTAGTCAGTGGGACGATCTGTAATCCTTGAATTTACTTGTCACTACACTATTAAGATCAACTGGAACATTTGCTAATCTATTTCCTACTCATCTTTCAGTGGCTGATGATGCCAAATCAAATCTCTGGTATTTCTGTTGTGTAATGATTTTGTACAATAGTGAAAAGGCTGCAAATCAGTTTGGAAGAAGCTGTTAATCAATGAGGACATATTTAAATGCCCAATCCTAGGGATTTTTAGGAGATGACATACAGAACACTTCCTATAAATGAGAAACTCTGAAGACTGCAAAATGCTCCTAATATGAAGATTATTAAGAACTCAGAGAAAAACATTGCGGCACATGAAGAGATGTCCACTGAAAGTAAATTAAAAATGTAACTCACCCTTTTCTGATGAAATATATATTGAATAATTTCATAAGCATTTAAGATATTACATCTTCCTTTTATCTGTCTCCTCCCAGAAAACTCAGAGATGGAACAATATTCATTGAATTCAATGTTTCTGACAACAATTCAATGAATTCAGTGTTTCTGTTTTCAGATCCACCACTGAGCTATGATATCAAGCTCATTAATTGATTCTATTCAATTAAATCAAAATAAGAGCATCCAGCTGGAAAAATAAGTATCAATTCATTTTTGAAAAGTAGCGTAAAAGATGAGAAAACATTGATAATCTTGGTTCAATCTTTAGCAGTTATGGTATTTCACAAGTTATTAAAGTATGATTCAAGATGTAGTCACTATGGAGAATTATAAATCAAGACTTTTTTCTTCTATTCCTTTGCATGCTTTCTTTAGTAACTAATCTCCATTGTTTGATCAGGAAAATTTGTGTTTAAAAATGACTAATTAAAGGAAACAACAATGACAGGATAGCAAAGACTAACAACTCATTTTGGTAGTAGCTGAGAACTCTTTTTAACCTTTCTTTAACTGTCTGAACTCTTCTATTTCCCCCTGAAAGGATTGGTGCTCTTCAACTTAAATTATTTAACCTCAAATTTCTATACAGTGGCTTAAACCAGTCAGTTAAAAGGCAAAGGAGTTAATTCCTCATGCCATGCTGTCTTCTGAGAACAAGGACAATGGAGAAAAGTATTTTGTAGCAGGTAGAAATCTGGAGTGTCTGGCTGAAGTTGTGTCATCATTCCCAGGAGAGGACATTTGCTCTCTGAGCCAAGCAGGGCTCTCAAGCCCAACCACCAGATGTCTGTAACATGTTCCACTGCTGCTACTTCACCACCTCTATCTCCCATCAGCATTCCTCACCATGCCATCCCACAGCATTGCCCAAGAGATATATATACCCCTGCATCTGCCCTCCTTGCTCCACAACTGGCCTTTGGCCTCCAGCCACCAGGGCTTGGCCAAGCACGTGTGAAGCAGTGCTAACTAAAGGTTCACAGCCCTTCCCAAGAGGATCTCTTACATCTTCTGATTCTCAGAAATTAGGCAAATCTGGAGAGCTTGCCAGAGTTCTGGGCTGGTACACCAGGAGACACCTACATGGATAGACATGGGAGGGAGAAGGGGCTGGGAAAGCTTCTTGGGTAGGAGTTAATCACTGAAGGGCAAAACCACTGTGGTAGCTTTGAGTATAATTGTTCTTCTGATTTTGCAGCTCTACCTTTCACCTTTTGGTGCTTTTCCAGCATTACCCCTTTTAGGGACACAAGCTTTATGCTGTGAGGAGCCTCCACCCCTGTGAACCACCACAGCTGCTTCAGTGGCATAGAGGAGGAAAGGCCTGTAGAGAGAATTTGGTAGCATTTCTTTGCTCTTAGACCTATGACAGTACATGAAATCCAGTCCAGTGGCTTCTGCCAACATCAAAAAAACAGTTTTTTGCCTTGGTCATGCCCTTAGTGAAATACTCCAAAGGGCTTGGACAGTTTCATTTTTTCTGTTCTATTTCTTATTCCTTGTCCCAAAGAACAGCAGTAAGCCTTGAGGACCTCCTCCAGCACAGCACTTCTCAGAAGCTGTGCAATACAGGGATTGAGCACAGCACCAGTAATGGCTGCCAGTTTTTCACTGCTGATGCCACAGCACTGTAACAGAGATCTATGGAGAAGGCAATGCCTGAGGAGTGTGTCTGGTTTCTAATAGGAGTCCAGTTGTGAGACTGCTTTCCTTCCCCTTTTGCAGAGTATCTGCTGTGCATTCAGCTGCATGTCTTAAAATCTCATTTTGTTAGGCCCAAATTCTTAGTTCAATGAACCTTTTAACATGGAAGAGCAAAATACATATATATATATATATGTGTGTGTGTATCCTTCTTGACATCAATTTCTGTTTTATTTACAGGATTCTGCAGGTTTAATGCAACTGATCTCAGTGGAATTGTGTCCCTTCTTTATAAATTTCCAAATCCTCCTCCAGTTATAAACCCCGTACCAAGAAAGTCTATTCAATACTTAGCATATGTATTAAAGCAGAAGAAAAAATAATAGGAAATATTGAATAAGAAGTTGTTATGCATCAAACATTAAGTGCCCTATCTTGTGATTTCCTTAAGTACTAGCTGAAGTAATCATGCAGTAGACACAGTAGAGCTGATCTTTGTATGACAGCTTAGTAAAGATCTTGGTAAAGATCCTGATTCTGGTAAAGAGCTTCAAAACTTTTTCTCATCTAATGTACCTAACCCACTCTAAGTACCTGCCTATAGGTTCATATTCAGCCTTTTGTTATAACACTAACTGTACAGTTGACCATGTCAATAAGAAAGAGAACCAAACACTCACTTTTATCACTGACCAGCTAAGTTTCACAGTATCCTTTCAAACTTCAATGATCCACTCACTTGTGGCCTCTAGGATTGGGTACTGATGACCAGAATTATGAAGTAAACTGTGTTGTGGAACTGTTTCTCAGATGTAATCACCTGCATCTCACCTTTACAACAGCAGCTTCACAAATGCTGTGCTCCTGTGGGTCTGACATCCCACCAGGCTGAGCCCACTGCTCCTCTGTGACAGAGTGCTTTCCATGCCAACTGTTTTCGCAGCCTGAAAGCATTTTGAAAGCTACTAAAAGAAGAACTTGAAAATTAAAATGACCTAATGGGCTTTGAGTAATTTTCTTTCATTAAATGATGGAGGGAAAGAGGCAGAGAGGTGGAAGAAAAGATTACTTCTTTTACAGGAGGGTCCAGGCTACAACAACAGTGACTTATTATGGTATCTAACTTGAAAGCAGGCAATGGACTTGGGAAAAAGAGCAGCCTGCCTGGTTAGTGAATTATCCATCAACACAGGTAAGTAATAGTCCCCATGCTGATTCACAGTCTCCTGCTGCAGGAACAGATCTTGCTCCTGTTCCTTTTTTTCTTGCTGGACTTGAGCTGCCTGTGTTTCTGTTCTCCGAGCCTGCCTGAGAAGGGATGGAGATTGTTATGAAAAAAAAAAAAAAATCTCTCACACAACACAATGGGTAATGCTGTGCATATTTTAGCTGAATAATTAGCATCCTTAGTGACACCCAATTACCTGCAGAAAGGCTCAAATCAGAGATGTGCATGTCAGGTGTTCCTGGCTGAAGCTGGGCTGATGGCACCTGTGTTCAGCACTCCCATTTTCATTTCTGTCAGAAATGGTAGAAGATTTGAAGCTCTCTGTATACTCAGTAGCTTCAGAAAACTGAAATATATGCAGAAACTTATAGGAAACTATGACAAAAGACCTCTACAAACTTAGGTAAATGGTGTAAGCCAAGAAGTTCTAGAAATTAAGGAAGATGCCAAGAGATGTGGGTTTGGCTGTCTTTGATACCCTAAGACAAGGTGTCAGAATGGCTGAGAAATGAGGGAAACCAGTCACCACCTGTCCCTGTGTGCAGTCAAGTAGTTGAGTGATGAAGTTAGGGTCTCTGATGTGTAGTACCTCTTCAGCTTCTATTTTCAGTAGAACAAGATCTAGGAGAACAAGCCTTAGAAGAAGCTGGTCTCAGTAGCTGTCCCTCTGTACACAGCAGGAGAGCATTTACCAACAGTTTTTCTGCCCTGTGCTCCTGGGTCTGTTCAGTAACAGAGATCTGCTTTCAAAATCTGCAGGCTGCCACCTAAAAACAATCACACTGCTCTTATTGATGGGAGCAAAAGGAAAAGACTAAGGAGTTTGAATGAGCCTGAATCCTCCATGCTGTACTAGCTGCTTTACAGAGAACCTGAGCAAAGTCTTCTTAAACCCTTGATGTTGCTGCATTGCTGCAATCTCACAGCTGTAATTTTCACAAGCCCCTCTGCTGAGGAAATACAGGCAGTATGAACAGAAACACCTCCTTGGTCTCCTGGGGATCCAAGGGTCACAGGCCAGAACATGAGAGGAGACAGATTATGCACTGCTTTCTGCATTAAAGCACCAATGTCTCCAAGGCATTTGGGCTGAGCTGCACTTCCAGGACATTAAACAACGCAGCTTTATGAAGATTTAGCCAGCAACATACTGAGCAGTGCATTAACTCACTCTCACATTTTAAAGGAAGGAGAAAAATGAAAACTTGTGTATGTGCACATACAAATGTCTGACAGTGAGATAGATGTTCAGAGGTCAAACAGAATTCTTTCCAAAAAGAAGCAACTTTCCAAGAACACATAATCCTCCTCAATAAAAATATTAATGAAACTCTATGCTGAAGGATACAGGAAATGATAGATTGCCCAAAGTTACGAAAGTAGTTTCAACTAATTGTCAAAATGTGCAGTGATAATTACAGGGATATGGACTTGGAGGCTTTTGATTCATACTACTTTTGTAACCCTGATTAAGGAATTTTGCCTAGTGTTGCCCCAGTGGTCTCCTGACATTGGGATTTCTCTGACAAATGGGAGCAATAAGGAGAGTATAAAGGTGCTAAATCCTAAGTATTTGAAAGAGGGAAAGAAAGGTAAAATCTCTTGAATCTAAAAATTGCGTCAACATTAGTACATGAAGGTATCAATAAAATTAAATAATTCTGTTACATTGTAATGCTACATGGTCAGCCAGACAATTCAGTTGATTAGTTTTTTGATAAAGTAAGTGTTATTGCCTTCTGTAACTGGAAGTTTACAATAAGAGACAAAAATTAAATAAGAAACAATAAATAGTTAATAGATTTTAGGTTTTCTTAAAAAAAAAAAAAAAAAAAAAATTTCCCATCCAGCTGGGGATGGGAAAGTATAGTTACTTGGGAAAGAATAATCACTTGTAATTATTCACATTATTATACACTTTCATGTAGAATTAGCATACAAAAAAGAATTATTCTTCCTGTAACAGTTTTAAAAGACCACAATTAGAAACTTCATAGAAATGAACAGGCTCTTAAGAATAAGGCTGAGAACAAGCAGGCTAAATATTCAGAGGCTTCCCTGCATGTAGATAAATGAAAAATTTTCACAAAACAAATCCAGCTACATAGTGCTCCATCTCCTTGTTCCATCTACACTATGTTTGATTCCAGAAATCACAGACCCAGCTTGTGTTGTGTAGGAGTTATAGTGGGGTTGTGCACTTGAGGAAGGGCAGGAAGGTGCAAGGTTAGTGTCTCTTACTGGATGCAGAGTTAAAGGAAACAGCTAAGGCAGCCTACAAAAAAAGAGATGAATTGAGCTAAGACTGCAGTGGCAATCTAATTTAGGAGGGAGGACTGGGGAGGGCAGGTTTATTTATAAATCTGACATTGTTCAAAACTTACATTTCCATTTATCCTTCACAGCACTTCTCAAGGCAAAAAATGCTGTAACCATCCTGGAAGGATCAAGTGTACAGAGGGATACTTTTAACATCATATCCTCCAAACCATCTCCCTCGTATTTCAGGCCTCTGTTGACCATTAACAGTCAACACAGTTACTTCAAGACAGCTATGGAAAATAAAGTAAAACAAAGACTCCATAACCACATTCAAAACATCTTATTCAGTTAATTAAGGCACTGGATCACTTACAAGTAAGTATCTGGTTTGTCAAAACAACTCTAGTGACTAAGGCCCCCTTTATCACAGTAAATCACATTGCTGAATGATTTCAAGTTACTAAGGGGACTCCTTTCAATTCTCAGCTGCTGCTTAAGTAATCCTTGGGTGGCTGAAGCAGATGTGTGTGCACACAGGTAGCCAGAGAAGTTGTCTTGTACAATCTAGAGGAGCTATGGAGCCACAGTCAAAACAGGGAGGAGTTGTGACACTCAAACTCAGCAAGTGGGGACCACAAACTGGGACATGCCTAAAGGATGCACCTTCCCAGTCCAGTGTGTGTGTGTCAGTGAGAGCATGGCTAAGGAACCCAGATTTTCTGCTGGCTATGCAGTTTCAGTTAATCCCATTTTAACCTTTAAAACTTAATTCAAGTTAGGCTGAATTAGAAGAGAGAGGAATACATTTTAAAAAAGCCAAAACAAATTCAAAGCACAAAGCCCATCAGAGCAGTAAAAGTCCACAAAAATAACTTGTATTATTGCTCTAGCCCAGAGAAGATAATTTCATCCAGGATGCTCTTCTTCTGTTTGCCTAACCAGTAACTCAGCAGGTGGTGTTCTGAACTATATTCTTCCACTGCGAAATGAGGTACAGAAGCTCCATTACCACCCAGATGATGGGAACTGCATAAGGAAATCAGAAACTAAACAAATAAATGAAAATCAAATAAACATTTCTTAAGTGGATAAGTAGGACATGCTGCTAGCAGGACAGAATACAATAAGGAAATTAACTCGGCTTAGCTAATTTTGGCTGCAAATTGTGAAGTGTTCATAAGGGGGAGAAATAAGTAAACATTTTTAGATTTCTGCTTAGGACTTATGTTTATAGATTTTTTACCTCAGAATTCCAGTGAAGATAAAAACAGGGTATAGTTGGCTTAAGTAACATGGAGCAAGTCTTAGTGACCTTGATGATAATGAAGATGGAATGAAGATAGTGCACAAATGAGTGGTGGTAGTGTCTGAAGTGCTTGTGCTTTGCCGAGGAATTCAGCTTTTAATCCTATTTTGTTAATGCCAGAAGATGAAAAAAAGGCTAATGTTACAATATCTGCATTCCTGTAATGTGTGTCTGAGTATGTAAATATTATGATGGATTTTCCTTCATTTATTAGCAATTATTTCTAAATTGTTAGCTATACTGGCTTTATTTTTTTGGACAATGGGACAGAATAAACATATATTGTTTAAAAAGAAAAAGAGATGCACATCATCCTGTGAAGAAAATAAGACATGTGAATTGTATTGTATTATGATTATTTTCTTCATTATAGGTGCTTTGATGCATGGTAAATGATTTAGAAAAAAATCTAGGTGTAGTATCCAACATAGGAATGTTGTAAATTGAAAATATTTATGGCTGCTCTTCTAATTCTGACAGAGGTATTTAAACATAAGGGCACTAAATAAAAACCCTGTTATGAAAGCATGATTTACTTAAAGACATACAATTCTAAATATGCAATAATCAATAAGACAAACAGTACAATGTCATACTGTTAATGCTATCCTCAACTAAAACTTCACCCTTTATCTGTCTTTGAGGGTTGTATTACTGAGAAACATTACGCTGCTGCTAGTAGTGCAAATAACTGAATTTGATTTACAGAACTATTTCCTTACATACTCATGTTGTTGAAACATAGATTTTATTTTAATTAAAGTTATACCAGAATCAAAGCTGCACAGAGCATTTGGAAATGAACAGTTATAAGAACTACAATGCAATAGCAATCTTTTGGTACTAATATTTCATGTACTGTAGCAAAAGGGATTGTTATGCAGTACAAGCTCGCTCTCTCTGTAGATCCTAAGCAAAGTTCAGGAAATGTCACAGTGTTATTTAACATCTTCATGGAATTTCTCTACATTGGGACTTCACTGTCTCATGCAATTGCTTTAATGTCTGCCAAGTTAATGGATTCCCTCTCTCCCAGCATATTTACAGGTGGACTAGTTTTGCAAAGGTCTTGATGAATACCAAAGTGGTCAGTACATTTTCAGGTAAGGGATCTAGGCAGGTTTTAGAAATGTCATGTAAATTATTACAGTTCATCTGAATTTTGGATAATTAGAAGCTGAGGAACTAGGATTCACTTTTAGCTTTCCTATATGGTATGATCACATTTTCAAGACAGATGCCATGATGGGAAAATGAGCATGCATCAATACTATTCCACATTCACTAAAACTTATAATGGCTGATGTAGGATAGAACATGAGACCAAAAAGAAAGACTTTGTGTAATTATTGTAAGAATAGTGTAATAATAAACCTTGCTCCTGAAAGTTTAAATTGTTTCAACAATGTGTAGCAAACATATCTGATTGTACAAAGCAAAAACACCACTAAGTTACCAAATTTACACAAAGTCAAATATCGGGAAGGGGATCTTTTAAAAAAAAAACTTTATTTGAGAAAGGAAGAGACTTATATCAGAAGGCAAAAAAAGGAAACATACAAACAGAATATATTTACAACACAAAACGAGATCACCTCTAAAGGTGTAAATTATAATAAATACAGTAGATTTAAAATGTAAGAGACAATCAATTAGAAATGTGGTTTTTTAAACCCAGTTTTCCTTTTCACTGGTTCCAGGTAGTTTCTATTATTTGAATTTTATCCAAATTTGAAAGATTCTGAAATTAAAGTACACTAATGTATTGGGGGTTCTCACCTGAATGTTATAAAAATATCTTTTGTCTTCCGTGAATACACGTCTTTGAAGCAATATTGTACAAAACTCTTCTCAATTGCAAATTTCTCCCCAAATGTATTTTAAAAGATGCACTATCCCTTTCTGATGAAGCTGAAGTCAGATTTCAAAGAAAATTAAATATATATATATGGGAATAACACACAATTTTATTTTTATAGCCTTCACCTTTTGAATGTAAATGTAATTTTTTTTTTTTTTTTTTTCTTTTTCAATCCAGGATGGAAAAAGATTTCTGTTCAAATATGAAGCACACATAAAAATCACCTGTGTTTTTCTCAGGTAAATCTTTTTCTATCTATTGAGGCCTTTTATGTTAACAGCAACTATTTAGTCCTTCCTTTGGAGACCTTCTAGGAAAAAGGATAATGTATCTTTAGAAGTTGCAACATTTTAGAAGAGATTGAATAGTAGTAGAACATAATGTAAACAACACATGCTAATAACATACTTGAGAACGATTTCTACATTTGGCAAAACAACTATCTCTTTTGAAACCGGATACTGCACCTTAAAATACCTCAGCTTTAGAAATATAAATATTTTTAATAGAAAAAAAACCTGACAAGGAGTCCAGGTCAGTTTGGGATTATCCATATTAAAGGGGAACTTAATACAATGAATCTTTAACTAGCTTAACAAAAGTAAACCTATAAAACAAGGTAAACATATCAAAAGGGAATATGAAGGAAATGTTTCACTGGAAAGCTTCCTTAACAATTTCCCTACTCGCTTTGTTATTTTCTTTGACAATAAATCAATTCATAGAGTGCCTTTAAAAACAGAGGGAGCGCTGCCCCGTCCCCCCTGCCCCGCATTCCTCAGCACATGAATCACTTGGGCTTCCTGTTTCCATAAGGCATTTCCTGCCCCCCCTCCCAAAATCACTTTTCTGCAGGAGAACAGCAGGGACCTGACAAAGTATGGACTAAAATAAACAGGGCCTTGCACTGCACCCAGCCTTGCTGTGCTGACTGTGAGGGATGGACTGGGATGCAGCTTGCGGGGCTGCACACACGACTGCGCCTTTCAACTCCTCCTAAAGCTCCCAGACAAGATGAACCTGCCTTTTGTCAAGGTGGCATTTCATGCTCAGTTGTTATTTTAGGATTTGTCCATGAGACTCCGCAGTAAAGGTTATGAGATATTGTACAATTAGTCTTCATTAAAAAAAAATACACCAAACAAGTGATTGGATATCAGATGATAATGAAAATAGTTCTGTGCTTTTTGTGCAAATAACTGACTGGAACCTAATGCTGTATTTTGCTTCTCACCAGTACTTGCATCTGCTGCATTTAAGGATGTCTCTGTGGAGATTATCATCAAATAAGATAGAATGAAAAATTAACCAAGCAGTGCAAAAAAGAAAACAATGCAATTTTAAAACAGTGCTTTGCCTTGCCTCTTTATATCCACCTTGTACTTTTCTCTAAATTAAACTTTATACACCAGCCTGAGACCACCAAGATAGCAGTCAGTACCTGTCTACTGGGGAAAAGAATACCCTAACGTTAACAGTGTTCAAGACTAAAGTATGATACAATATATACAGACAGCTGAAAGCAGAAGTCAGAGGATTCAAAATCAGGAGAATGTTTCATCAATCAGGTCTGGAAACTAATTCCATCAATTGCTGATCTCAACAGGCTAGGTGATATGAGTTCTCTTTCACTACGACTAAGCGATGTAAGGTAATTCTGGTCTAATACAATATCTATCAGCTATTACTCAAAGATTTATGTAGTATAATTGCAACAGATCTTTTTCTCAATTAGTGGCCATAAGGATGAGCTTCACTATGTTTTCAAGTGTACATACAACACTTCTGCATTTGTTAAGTTCTTTGAACAGTAAATCAGGATTTGCTAGCTCAGCGAATCAAAACACAATTGCTTATCAAAGCCTAGAAAACGCATGTAATGTTCAGATAATAACCTTAATTACAAATCCTGGAGCTAAATCTTTGCCTATTACCTGTTGCATAAAAGCAGCTTGCTCCCCAGATTCCATTTGCTGGGTTTGAACATCCTCATCACTGTCCAGTGGCTCCTCTTTGACTTTCACAGCCCCCACCTGCTGTCCTATTCTGTCATCCACACCAGCAGTGCTGCTCTCAGCCCTAACGCTGGCACTGCTGGTGGGAGCTCGCTCTTCCTGCATCGAGTGATCTCCATGGAGCTCTTCTTCAGCTTCCTCCAGGTGACTGCCAGGCTGCTTGAGCTGCTCAATGGACTTAGAGAGCATCTGGAAAGAGAAGAGGGGAACAAGTACTGACTCTTTCATTGATGCCAAACACCAAGAGTACTACATCTGCACGGATGAAATTAAAGTGTCCACAGAAAACACATGTAGCCATGCACCATTGAAACGCTGATGTATCTAGAAAAAAGGACAAAAGGCCCTAAGTAAATGGCCACCTTTTCTTCTGCAGCAGAAAATAAATACCATGTTTATGGACAAGGAAAAACATAACCCATCTGTTAGACTGTTACAGCTGATAAACTAGAGAAATTAGTCTTCATCTTCTTCAAACACAAATGCAGAAATACCATTTTACACTTAATTACCCACAACACAAAATAATAAAGGAACACTAAGATATAAGGGAACTAGTAATCTGCTTAATATTTTGTTATAAGGAAATTAGAGAATTTTCACACAAACATCTTTATCAATTAAAGCATGATGGCACTGAAAGCCAACAAAGGAGAGGTGAAAAAGAGCTGGTGTCAGTCCCCTGTCTGATGGCACAAGGATACTACAAACACGTTTGTCCATGACTGGAAGGACTACAGCCTTTGTGGTGCATTGTAAGGTATCTCAGTTCCAGCAAGGATGGTATTACATAGCTCTAGCCCAGTAACTGCTACTGTAAAGCTCTGCTGAAGTACCAGATGCCTGAGCAGAGCAATCATGTGCAGTTTGTGTTTTGCTGTTGAAGATGAAGCCAATGCATTCCAAAATACTCCAAATGTAGTGCTAAAACCTAAAATGAAAAAAATCCCTACTTTGTTGCAAGAGGCACAAATCAGACATGTGAGCAAGAAGTTGCAGGTTTGAGTGAGTGATTATAATTTATTCAACTGGCCTACTCATTCTCAAGTAAATACTGTTTCGTATCATCTAAGTCAAATATCTGAGAAGGAAGAAAACACCTTTTACCTTTACCCTTACATACCTTCCTCTTCCCTCTGCCTCCCTCCAGCCATCAATTATGTCTTTCAAACAGAGTTTTAGCTAGTGTTATATACTATAGACTATATATATATATACACATACACACTATATATATAGTATATATATATAGGTGTATATATATAGTGTATATGTATATAAATATATATATACACACATATACACTATATAGTATAGTGTTAATTACTGAGTATATTAATGGCTTCAGGATGTCTGTTTTTGTCACAAACCATGGACCATCCAGTTTCATTCAACTTGCTAATGCATATAGAAGAATGTCACGTTGTCATGTAGAATGTGGTTAAGAAGCTGCAGCTGGATTTAGGAAATCCCATTAAATCAATGAGGAGAGTTGAAAGATCAATTTATACAGTTCCAGTTGATGCTCTGATGCATATGCATTACATCATTGGAGGAACAAATTCCTCAGAGGAGGCCTGTCTGGCCAATGTCACAGCAAACCTTCATTTTTGAGATGTGATGGGAGTTTAATGGCTTACTAAAAAGAAACAAGACAAAACAAAACAAAAAAATCCCTCTTCATTACTGTAGTAACTGGCAAATCACAACGTGAGTATCCTGCATGCTGCAGGTGGCATGCCCTAAACTGGGCAATCCTTACTACTTCAGCTAATGTGCTTCATTACACAGCATCTGAAAAATTTCTCAGATCAAACCTATAAATCTTTTCCAGTTGTTTCTCAGGGGAGGACACTGACCAAGAGGGTACTAAATCTAACTACATGTAATCAGCTCAGCTACATTCCTTTCACTTACCATTTATTATTATTATTATTATTATTATTATTATTATTATTATTATTGATAATTAGTTAACCATTTGAGGGGAGCCTTCCCCACGCCTCAAACAGGAAGAGAAAGGCAAGTAAGGCTGCATGACTGGCTGCAAATGAGTAAATACAACCTGAAACATCTGTGTGACAGATAATCATATAAACTACAAGAATCACTGAGCCTGATCCATCTGTAAACCATTCCCTGTGCCAGTTACTTGACACCAGGTGGGTTTTTCTGCAGGGGAAGCCAAGAGAAAATGAGTGCATGCCCATAGCAAAATTAAGACACATATTTAGCTCATTACTGCTCTCCTTTCTTTCATGCTTTTTCACTTTTTTGTCAGGCTCTTTCTTCTTTACACTGCTCTCTGGGTACAGATCTGCTACTGAGCTTTCTGAGGCAACACATGATTGACTGCACTATGGAATCTATACATGCATCACCTTCAGACACTTCTTGCATGCAATCATTGAAGAGAACAAGCACACATAAGGGGGCTGCAGAGACAGCATAGACAAAGTGGAATTTGTGTGCATTTCCATTTGCAGTGTTCCTGTTTTGGAGCTTTTTCTCATGCTGTGGAACTCAGCAGGTGATTTCCTTCAGATTTCAGCAACAGGAGGAGATAAGCAAATTAAATTTTCTAAAACTCTGTGAAATGAAAGTCTTTATGTATTTACTCAATAGAGTTTAAAAAGTGCATTTATATTACTTTACTAATTACAAAATTTTATTAAAAACTTCCTTTCCACTTGGTGATTTAAATCCACTTAGTGATTTAAACTGAGTTTCACGCAAGGGGCTATGAGGCACTATGGTCATGTCTTCCCATATGATGGAGCATGATCAAATTGCATGGATGGAATGGGGAAGACATGACCCAAAACCTGAAAATTCCTTCTACTGCTCAGACTGCTAAGCCACAGTTGACTGTTTTCTCTATATCACCACAATGCTTTCATATTTGTTGAAGTTTTTTTTAAAGACAGCTCAGCCCCATCCTATTCCAGTAATTATACTAGTAGCATTACTGGACAGTTCTCCTAAGTCAGAAACATCTCATTTTAAATTATATCTCCTAGTGGTAGTACTGTATCTGGAGACAAGTGAAGTGGCAGTTTAGAGTCAGTATTTCTATCTTCTCTATCTAAAGATGGGTTACCCAGCAGAAAATGTTCTGAATGAAACACTGCTCAGGTCCTGTCACTGCACAGCTGGATACTTCTGCTCACACTTAATGTTTAAACCTTTCACTTTAAACCCCCACTTACCATTTTTTCTAACTTTATCTGTAGCTACATGGAGGATTTCTCCTAATTTTAATGCATCTTCTTTTATTTTGAAAAACTAAATGAATGAAAGGTAAATGAATGAAAAAGTGAATGAATGAAATAAATTAATCTGAGTTTTAGTGGGATTATGCTTGAAAATAATAACAAAACCATAGTTTTGATAATAATAATAAATAAAGGGTTGCACATATTAGTTATATTTTACTGGTATACTTTACTACTATCACCTATTCCAATTTAAACAGTCACTAAAAAAATGTCTTCATGCTAATGTAACCTATATATTTTTTGCTTTTATCTTCAGGAAATTAAGCTATAAGGGATATGTATGAGTCAAATAGTATCAGCAGGAGAGGAAGTATTTGCAGACATCAACTCCAAGACTGCAAGAATTCAATCGAAGAAAAAGACATCAAACATATCTTAACCTGCTTGGTTGTACAGAAAAATGGAAGACTAAATAATCTGAACACTGTAATAGACCATTTTATAGGTTCTTCAGCTGCAGCCCCTGTTGTTTTCTCCTTTGAAATTATATGCTCTTGTAAAAATACAGTGTTTTAAATAAGATATCTTTACAAAGAGACAGAATCACCAAGTCCTGCAACAGCCAACCAAGATGTTTCCATCCTTAATTAATTGTTCATTTCAAATACATGTCAGTCATTTCTAAGAACTCATGTACATTCTTACAGAACACTTTTTCCCTCTCTCTCCTATGGCAGTCAAATTACCAGCTGTGTGTTGTAGGGACATTGTCAGCAGCACTGGAAACAACTTGGCACCTGCTTCCTGTTTCTCATGTAGCACCAATATTTATAAGGGATGTGTTTATCTTTTAAATCATTCTCCTCCATTATGGCTTAAACATTAGTTCTCCATAAAGGAGAAAATTCACTGTGCATTTACCAGTCCCAAACAGACAACAGTTCCTTTCGTTTTGCCCAAATAATCCCCTGCTATTAGCAATATTTGAAAGTATCTCTCACCTACAGAAGATGCTAGTCAGATTTGTAAGCTTCAAAGCCAAAACCTCAGTGTAATATGTTCAATGAAGCTAGATTGATTTACTACTGCTGAACCTTTTTTTTCACCTTCCATTAAATATCATTCAGAGAAGTGAATGGTTAACCTGGGGTTAACTGTATCTTTTCAATATTCCTACTGGCAAGAAATAATAGTTCTATTTTTCCATCAGCATAAATTTCTGTATTATTTTTCATTTTTTATTTAGAGATATTGGTAAACTGAGAACACCATCCAAGTACTATTGACTATTAACTTCCTATATATTTTTTTACCTCACCGGCTTTCCTGGTCACCGATTCCCTATACAGAGATGCTTTAAACCAACTGACATCCTACAATGAAAACTGAAATTCAGGTGTTTCTTATATAAGCCTTAACATTATCCATATACCTCCCATAGTTTAGAGCACACTACCAACTGCCCCATTATTTTACCCTTTACTTCTCCAATACAGAGAATTTTACCATCAAAAACAAATTGCCAAAACGCTATTCAGGGAGTTTAATGGCTTTGCTCATTTACTCTTCACATTATGATTTCTGAGATTTTCTTGAACACAGACCTCTGCTAGGGGCTTTGCATTTAGCTTAGTTAAACCAAAATCCTCATTTTTTCTGCAAGTGGCTGGGTCAAAGCTTTCTAGATAGAGATATACATAATAATATCAAGATTTTAATTTTTTTTCTGTTGTAGTAGTGGTCTTTTGGTATCCAGTTGCATTAATTTTAACTGGGGGGTTTGGACTTTGGTCTCCCTTTATTGAGCAGAATGAAGATCTGCAATGGTGATCAAAGGGCATTATGAGGAAATAAGCTGTCGTTTGGACAGAAGTATATTAAATCTGACAATGGCAAAGCTGGTCTTCCCTAAGACAAGCTGAGTTCAGGTTACTTCACATTCATTATTAATTCTGGGACAAGGGTTTTTACCTACTTTTGGAAGAGATGTCAACATTTGCAGAATGTTTTCAGAAGGTCAGTGTACTAGATCCCACAGGTATAAATGTCAGACTTCAGTGGAGACATATACCATTTCCCACATCAAAAGCCAGGCATCTGACAGCCGACCAGAAATAATCCATAGGGGATCTCCTCTTTGCTAGTAAGGACAGAGGCACACCTTTTGGCAGTGATTTGTTTCTTTTCAGAATGTAAATGATCCAGGGGAATCCTTTACCTCTGACCTATGTTAGATTTTGCTTGTTATCACCCTTACAGCAGCCCTGGCTTGCTGCTGAAGTATATTTTTTTTGGAAAAAAAAAAAAANAAAATACAAGATGAATACAAGAGCAATGGGGTGAGGAAAAAGTGGTTTTCTTCCTCTTTTTATTGTTACACCTAAAAGTCAGCTAAAGAGATCAGTCCAAACCAGTTATCAGGCAGCGATACTGACACATGCCCTGTCAGCTCAGGGCAAACACTCAAACTGCAGGTTCAGCTGAATACTAAGGACTTCAGTACTTGAAGACTAAACATAAGAAATAAAATGTTAAGGGAAATTGAAAACAACAACATAAAAAGATATTAATTTGCTCTAAGAGCTTGATCAACTAGCATTTCACACTCTTGGCAGTTTAAAATGGTTCTGGTCTTTTATTACCAGAACTTTTAGGGTCCTTGAGTATTCCTTATTAAATGAAACCTATGGATTTTCCATGACTAAAAAGGCAGGAATTATACCTCTGCGCAGACTTCACTATACAGCCCGTGAATAGAAGAGTAAAGGGAATAACAGGAGAAAAAAACAAGTGTGTTTTTATTCATGCATTCACTTGATACATGCCCAAACTTATCCTAAGAAATAAAATATTTGGTCACTTTCCTACCTGGTCTAGAATATCTATCGTTTAAAGTTTCTAATAACTATAACTCTGCTTTGCAGAGTTTGGTTGTAAATCTGTGCAAATTATGTAATGAAAAAATAACTTCAACTGTGAACAGAGGCAAGTTTAAAGACTGAACAAAGTATATTCTACCACTCTAGCAGAGTTCAAAATCCTTATGCAGTCACAGGAGTTCAATCTGAACTTTTAGCTACAAGGTTAAAGAAGATAGCTTTAAATTCACTATTTAAAAGCTAGTCCATAATTTGATCTTTTTTTTCACTCTCTTGTCTATTGGCTAACCTTAAATTCCAGTTTATAAAAATGAGGTTCTATAAGTGCATAAGGAGACCACCTGGCTTTCTGTGTCCTTGTGGAGGACAGATACATAGTTAGAGCACTGACATTTTTCAGTATTCCTCAAAATGATTCTCTGAGACTGGTGAAGAACCTAGATGCTGCCAACTGTAAAGTCTGATAAACCACACACATCCTCAGAAAATCCACTGTTTCTCTGGCTGCAACATGATCTCACTCCTCCTCAGGCATTCTCTGCTCAGAGGAGTTACTGTGCTCCTGAAGAAGCCTGGTTGCTCTGGGAGTAGGAGTACAGGAGACTGAGAAGCTCTTAGGGCAAATGTTATGGAGGTTCAAGGCAGAGAGAGGCCCTAGGATAGACTGAAATTTCCACTCTCTGCATATGTGCATAGCCTATACTGTACAGATTTACAGCTAGATTCACCAGTTTTGTCTCTTCATCACGAAGAACCACGTGAGAATGAAGGCATATTTCAAGGGTGAGAGGGAATCATTCTCATTAGCATGTATTTTCACTGTAGCTCAACTGAAAAAAAAAGTTATGAAACAAGCATAATCACAGAGCAACTCCAATCTTTTTCCTTCCTTATCCCATCTATCTCTGGTAAGATGCAATGCATTCCTAGTCCTACCTGACTAAAAATATATGGTTATGTGCCTGAAGTTTGATTTTCACATGGGGGAGAAATGCTCACATATTACACAGTACATACCCCCAAATGCTATGGTAGAATTTATATCAATAAGAATATTATCTAAGGAAAACATGTCAGTGGAGTTCTTTGCTTTGTGAGGAATGCATGAACTGATGGACCTGTAGTACAAAGACTCAGTACTTTAGCAGTTAAAAAGTCTTTGTAGACAACTGAGGGAAGGTGAAATATTTTCAAAACCTGAGGCTACGAGATATACATATACCATCTTGATTAAACATATGGAATGCATACTCAAAGAAAAGCCAACTGGAGTCCTAGTTGAGTAATCAAAACACCCAAGCTGAGAGGGGTTAACATGCAAGGATCAGCTCTGAACTTTGAAGTTTTCTGGTCTTCATTTTTCCTAATTAAAACAAGATTTAATAACCAAACCACTGTACAAACTATGTACTTAAACTCTAGGTTTGTTTCTAATTTTGTGGGGAATTCTTAGTAGATTCCAAAGAATCAGTAACCCTTGGGAAACTCACCCAGTAAGTAAGGTGGATTTTTTTCTCCTTAGGTACAAGAGCTGAATGTCCACTTTTCATCCTTTCTTCTTTGACATTGCCTCATAACTCTTATAGAGTTATTGAGTACCAATAAAACAAAAGAAGACAACTACAGATATGTAATTAATATCTAGTGGAGCTTCAGCAAACTACTTGTGGAAAGCTGTGTACTAAGTGCAAAAAAAGGTTCCCCAAATAAAAACATGCAATTACTTGCATATCTTAATTTCAGAGCAGTTAACAACTTGATTTTGTTGTAGGATTGCTTCCTGATAAATCTATTTAGAATCTGTTGCTCTTTGTTTTTTAATGGATGGTCCCTTTTCTTTCCCCTGCCCCTGCTCAGAATAAGGTGTAAATGTACAGGGAATCTTGTACTACATGATTCAATTCTGTCAGATACCAACAACAGGATGTTTTTCTCTTTCTCCTTATATGGTCATTTTGTATCCCCATATAGGTAACAAACTTTCATGTTACTCACAGAGAAAAGTCAGTTTGACAAACACTGAATAAAAATTTCTCCAGATATTTATGAAGTTTCTTATATAAATCTATAAATTTAATAAGATGATTTGAGCTTAAATGAGTTATCTGATTATATATTCTAATCCACAATAAGAAAAGTTTTAATACAATTTGAAAGCAGCAAGTGGACTAATTGCTGCAGCTCAGAAGTACATGTCAATTTTTAAGACATTATTTACCATTCAACAGGAAAACACCTCTCAGGTAAAGATGTAAGATGCTTTGAACTCTATTTTGTTGAATTGTAGCCTATTTCAGAACCTTAAAATTAAGATCTACACAAATGTATATATCAACTATGCATAAACAAAAAAGATACCCCTGCAAGAACCTCTCTATTGTCCATGATAAAATGCCACCAATAACTAAACTTCATTGTTAGTTTTCCACCTTTAAATTTATTGGAAATGCTTTACTTTGGGAACTCACCTTATTCATGTGGATCTGTTGTTGGTATTGTTTCTGCTTCTCCAAAAATTGCTGATGTTGCTGCTGGATGACCAGCTGGGCCAAAGTACTCTGAGGAAGAGGAGCTGACTGGGTTCTGTTCAGTGGCCTGTGACGAGGCAGTTTGTGAGCAGTTCTTATGCCAGGTGAGACTCTCTCCTTTGCTGCTAAAGGAGACTGTGGATGAAGAGGAACCGCTCCTGCAAAACAGGGACATTTCACTCCCCTGTGAAAAACAACAAACTAACAGTTCTAACAGGAAAGAAAGCTTTCAGTAAGAAGAGGGGTGTGTATTGCACAACTCTGCATCTGCACTGATGCAGTGGGACTTGTATCACGTGCCTTGCCATGCTGAGAAGTTCAGCTGCTGCAAAAGAATGTGATGAAGTAATCATTTTCTCTTTTCTGCAATCATTGAATTCTTTCAGACTAACAGACTGGAACAGAATCACTAAAAGGGAAAATAAAGATGCTGTCCTTTTTTCTTCCACCCTTCCACTTTTCCCAAGAGTTAGGAGGTGTGGTATTTGTATTACTGCATTTAGTTTAAACCGAACACAAATGTCACTAAAAAATCTTAAATTAGTGTTGCTGGAGCTTTGATCATTACCAGTCACAAGAAGTTTTTGCTGTCTCATTTGTTCTTTCAGTAACAGATGCTGCAAGAGAGCTTGGTGGCTGCTGTTTGGCTTTCCCTCCAAAGCAATGTGAGGATGAGTTGATGATGGAGGAAGGTTTCCTCCATACTGTCCAGCCAAGGCCACTCCTTGTCTAAGTGACGGGGTCTCTCCCTTCTGCTTTTCTTTGAATGACGACGAAGCCTGTCAAAGAACAACAGCATTGGTAACTGCCTTTCAGAGAAGTGGCCACTTATACCTCTGCTTCATTAGATGGTCTTCTGTCCTCATGAACACATACAGAAGAGAAGGTTAACATCCCTATCTTAACTTTGACTGTGAGGTGAAAAGGAAGAACATGCCAGTTAAATGTAACACTGTGAGAAACTGGGTAATAAAACCAGTTGAAAATAAACCCAGCAATAAAAGCCAAAGCGTAAGGAATTACTAGTTAGAACATTATTAATGAAAGGATGGGACCTATCCTTAAAATTCCTAAGGACCTTTGCATGGCCTCCTGTAGAGGAAACTAGAGGAACAGAGGAAATAGTTTGCACTGAGTTTGGAATAGGCAAGGCTTGGTTTTTCACATAACTTTCCATCACACAGCAAGCCAATCAGCAAAACAAAATAGTTACCTGTAGTAGTGGGAAGCTATTACTTTTCCTGGAGCACTCCCTGACTCCCTGAAGGACAGCACAAATGTAAGTTTTACCCTTTGCAAAACAAACTTGTACAGTTAAACTCTCATCTGCAGAATCATCAAGAGCTGTGGTATGTGTGTGGCATTTTGAAGCGCCTTATCAATTGCACAGTTATTGATTTAAAGCTTTTGGAAGTTTTGGCCCTTCATCATTACACATGTACTTTATATTTCTTTGTTCTTTACCTATTTTAAAAATATCTTGAAATGGAAGTTCAAGCAGAATAACAATTTTTCCAGCAAGAATAATAACCTAACAGAAATATGCACATTGAGGCTTGCAGATAACCACTTATGGTAAGTCGTGGTAGAAACAGTATCTCAGATAATATGAATTCCATAACTTCTAAAATAAGGTTTTCACCAATACTTTTTGGTGTATGCTTACTTCACACTGCTATCACACTCCCCTGAAAAATAAACACCAAAGTAAGCTTTACATTCAATTTGCAACTGCTTATTCTAGTAACAGAAATAAACATTACTTGCATAAATTGATCCCTTTGTTTTTTTCTACTGCCAAAAGCAATATTTGGTGCTAGTTGGCCACATCAAAAGCTTATAAGATTTGAGTGAGCAAATGAAACATATTTTCATTTCTTTTTAATGTTATAAATTTACTTTGAAGCTAGTTAAAGCTAGTTATACTTTTATGAAATAGCTAAGAAATTTTTGATGATATCCTCTGAGAAAGTAAGCACTACTTTTCATGATGTTCAATTTTTCCATCCTTTAAAAACAATAATTTGCTGACATTTAGAGAACTGATTTCAGGCTTACATAATTTTCTTCGCAAAATTCTGTACCTGATGTTAAAATGTTAGATTGCAGCAATATATTACTGCTAAGAACAGTACATTTATTGAAAAAGCCATAAAATAACATGGAACTTTGACTTGAAAGTACATTTAGCATTTAGCACTGGAATTAAGTTGCATTATTACAAACCATAGTGGATCATATAGATTTAATTTTTTTCACCTCCACTGAAACCTGAGGTTACAACCCCTAATTTTTTCATAGAAGTTACAACTTTACACACTGTTGTATTGAACCACCATATATCATTTTTTTTTTTTTTTTTTTTTTTTTTTTTTTTTTTTTTTTTTCCCCCCAGGAAGCAGGTAAATTTTCACCAGTAGCAAAATTTTGGGATATTTTACTGAGCTAGAAAAATACTACATTCTTCTACAATGCTCCAGCCCAGTTTAGGTCATCACTGGAATCTCATAAAACATTACAGGTGCTGTAATTTATCAGGTAGAAATGATCATATAATTTAAACTTTTATACTAAATAATCTCCTCACATACTTCTTGCCACATCTGAAATCTGTTATCTGGAGTAAATGCAATACATGTGGCCCGTACTTAGCTAAGATCGACACTGGCACTTGTTTCTTTGAGATCAAGAATGAATATTGCTTTCAAGTTGTGCCCTTAAATATCCAGATGTTGCCCAATGCATAGAGAGGTCTGGTTCCTACTTTGAATTGCTTGTATTCCAAAATGCTAAAAATATAAAGAGGATAATGAGAAAGTAGATTTTTCTGGAAGCAAAAGCATGCAGGAAGGCTTGAGACTGGTCACTTACACTGATTTGAGGTTGTATTGCTGGAAGTCCCAAGGTAATGTTGGGCAGAGAAGGGGATGTGTACAGACTCAACAAGTTCACTGATTCATCCTGTATCAAAAGGCGTTGCTGGGAAACCAGGTGCTGGAATAAAGGGGAAAACCAACAAAAGTAAACCTCCAAGCTTTTTATCTTGGTTATTTTATGCTTGTATCCTGATACACTGAAAGCCAATTATGTACCAGTCATTGGTTTGCATCCCAATGGAGTTCCAGATATGAAAAATTACTGTCCCTGTGAAAACACTTATTTTCTTAAGAAAACACATGCCTGGGATTATTGCTTGGTTAGTAAATCAGATTGCAATGAAAAACTGAAATCTTGAGGATTCCTAGACCATCTTATCAACTTCTCATCAACTTCACATCAGTTCTTCTCATCAACTGGACATTCACTCCAAGAAATTCAGTGGGAATTTATCCAGTGAATATGGATTATATCCAGCTGAATCATGAATATGGATATATCAAACCTTTACCATGGTTTTTATGAGTTTTGCTGTAAGGTAGGAAATGTGGTTTTAAACTAATACATGTCTTTTGTTAGCCAGATTATGATACAGGGATGTTTCAGGCACATTATTTACTTCCATTAACATGGAAATTCCGTGTAGGAAGTAAGGCATATTGACATATCTGCCATTTAAAATAATAGGCACTCTCTCTCTCTCTCTCTGTCTGCATATATACAAAACCAGCATCCTGGGATTCTCTGATGATGGATACTCCTCACAGCTTTCCTAATCCATTCAAGTTAAGATTTTTAACACTTCTTTTGAAGAACTGTGATATAGTTTTCACAGACATGGAACTGCTGATATATTTTTAATTACTTTAAAATAAAACCAGACATTCTACAAAGATCACCCTTTATATTTCCATAGATTATCTGGGAAAAAACATAAAAAGATTACCACATCAGGAATCTTTTTGAAGCCTTTGCCTTTCTGCTTGAACAGTGATATTTTTCAACATGTGGTCTAGTAAAGTTGCTTGAATTATATTTTCTGTTTAACTCTTGCTTCCCTCCCAGAACTTTGACACAATAAGAGCTACAAAGGTCTTATTAGACTTAGGAACTCTGGCATGATATGGTCCCCAAGGGAACAACATCCTTGAAAAAGAATACCCTGTGTAACAGTATGACACAGTGACTGCTTTCTTCCCAAACAAAAAGCATATGGGACTCCAATAATAGACCACCTCCAAGAGGGATACTGCACACTCGGGCTTTGACTAAAGTAAATATAATAACTTGTCAAGCATGTTGTGGGGAGCTGTAGATTTTCCCCTGGACAAACCTGGAATATCAATTAACTCTGTAAAATACTTCGTGTTAATACAATGCAACTTCAGACCATCAATGAAAAGTGGTTAAGCACAAAAACACAGGATGTTATTCCAAAACATAACCTTCCTCATACAGTTTGTTTGGAGATACGACCTATCACTGAGACAATAACAGTAGAAGTCTATCCCTATAATTTTCTTTTGGTACCTAGGGAATGTCAACAGATAGCATAGGAAACAAAGAAACTCCACTTGTATATTACATTAATTCCTGGCTAACAGTGTCTTGCCTTGATAACATCCACCTTTGACCATGAATACTGCAAGTATGTCAAGACTATGGAGATATTATGGAGGTAGTCTACAAATATTTAAGTGAAAAAGGATACTCTAATGTGCCTCCTAGAATATAATCAAATTTGTAGCAACAGCAGCCTTGATACAAAACCACTTGAAAGATTTGTGCTTAATATTTGGTTTTTGGTATACCACTATTACCTCCTAAGATTTGAATTAATAAAAATAACAATGGCAGTGTGTATAGCAGTAAAACACACTACCACACTAAGATCAGGCATGATTATTTCATCAGATAGAAGCAATGATGTTATTTACCACAGGAGTTTAATATTGAAAAGAGGAGTTAATTAATAAAAGCCTCTTAATTTAGTTTCTAGTACTGCTAATAACCTGTCACTTTCACCTTGGTAAGCTATTGATTTTTTAAACATTTTCAAGTAATATTATCCCAAGCATAAGTTTAATCTCATCTCCCAAAATAATTAGTAGTCCACCTGTATAGATTAAGGTCCTCTGTGTATCACAGAATCCCAGAATGGGTAAGGTTCAAAGGGACCACTGGACATTATCTAATCCAAGCACCCTGCTCAAGCAGGGTCCCCCAGAGGCAGAAATTTGTGATCCTAGCTGCAGCTTTTTCTTTTTGCAGGGTGAACAATTCCTTGGAATGGTGGTACATGCAGGAGTTATCAAGAGAGTAATTTGGAAGCACAATGACTAAGCCATGTCCTTGTCCTACATGCAGATATGGTGGTTTGGATTGGCACCTAAATTACCCCAAAGAGCAACTGGCCCTACCTGCCTGTGTGCATGTTTATATGCAGATTTATAGATTACGAGGGGAGGACAAAACGGTTTGACTTTAATACTTGCCAATTGTGGAACTAATTGTCGCAGCTTTCAATATTCATGATTACTTACACTTGTATTTCTTGAGGCTTTTGGGATGATTTAAGAAAAAATTAATTTAGACTCTTCACATACACATGACACAAACCTCATCAGCTGGTCAGAAATCTACACATTTTTCCACTGGCTCCTTACAAAGATCACCTCAAGGAGCTGAGTATTAAAAGCATGGGTCTGTGGAGTTGTACAAAACAAATATGTGTTTATCTGTCACATATGTAATTTAGATGTCCTGTATAATCAAGTGATATTCTAGGAAATACTGCTTTCCAAAGCACAAATAGAAGGAAGAAATTGATCTGAAGTCCAGTTACACCGACTGGAAACTTTCCATTGCCTTCAGTGGCTTTTGACCAGACCGTGAATGCCTAAAATTAATCATTTCACATGACTAAAGCAGGTTGTCCCTCTGAACTCAAGGGACATGCTGTGCAGGGGCTCAATTCTGCTTGCATTTCTCAGGCAAGTAAGATTTAGCCCCAGCACAGCAGGTGACCTGAAAGAGTATGGCATGCTACAGGAGACAAATCACTACTGCGGTGAACCTTGATGATACTGGAGACAACTGCGCCTAATAAAAACAGGATTTTATTTATAAGGTGCAATTAAAATCCTGAGTTCAACTTTCAAGTTTCATATAATGAGACCAGTGTTTTAGCAAATGGTAGTGAAAGTACCATTAAGGGAACTGTGATAGTAAAAGATTATCTGCAAAGCTGCAGCATGTGCAGTACACCTTTGTTCATTCAAAAAATTGTGAACGTATGTATACCCACCAGACTGTCTGCTCCAGAGAGTAAACCACTTAAAAGTCTCACTATTCCAATGCATGTGGTAAAATTACTTTAAAAATCTCTTTCATTACTGATAGTGTTCTAATTCTGTCCATGCACTTGAGTGTAATTATTTATGGTACTGACTCATGCTTTACTGGTAAATGACTCTTGTCATAGCGACCTGTTTTTCCCCAGCAAAAAGTGTTTTATTTGCTGCCATGAAAACCACGGCTATCCACCCACTCAGATATGAGCACAGCACTTACTGCAAATGTCACAACAACGATTATGAAACAACAGCAACGTGAGTCATACAGGATTACAGAAAAACAAGGGATATTTTGGGTGATTTTGGAACACTCATTCTATTATTAGAAACTTCTGCACTTTGTGAATCTGATTAAAAATTTATTAGCTGTATTGCCTTTGAGAGCTGACTAACTAAACTAGGAAAGAGATATGTAGGAGTTTGGCTGCTGTTAAACTACCAAAGAAAATCCCACTGAAATAAGAATCACTGAAGCTGAGATTTATGGAAAAATGTTTGAACCCACAGGACCACAGTACTGAGAGTCAAGTAACCGGAGAGGTAAAGAAATCCCCAACTGGATCCAGAAGTGGAAGCCTGTAGTTTCAGCTTCTTAGCACATCTCACCAAGTAAAGTGACCGACACCAGCATGCAGAGCTCAACTTCTAAAGGAACATTTTAGGTTCCTTTGAGAATCTTTGATTGTATGTTGGGTTATAATTTTTGATTCTGACACAGAAGTGGCAAATAATAGGGAATACAATGTTGTACTAGCAAATAGAATATAACTGCTGGTTCCTGCTACAACCTTTCCAAATCTCCCCAGAGACCACGAGCCTCACCAGCCTGTATGTATTTCTGATGGTGAAAGTGTGCAGAAACTTTAAAATGCTGATTCATGAGCACCATGTATCAGTCTGAGGCATAAATGCCCTTCCATTTTGTACAATCCTCCAGTCAATAAAAGATCCAATTGGATATGATTTCCTGTTTAATACAGCACATAATAACACGCACATATTACCAACACCTAAACCATTCCTAGTAGTAAAATATACAACTTAATTCCACTGAACTGGGACCTGATCTAATCCTAATGATGGATCTTACTCTGCATCATTTAAATTTCTTTGCAATCACATATGGGGGGCTATGAGACAAGACCACATGTTAGCCATCAATGCAATTTTTTTTTCTTTTTGGTTACGGGCCAGAGAGAGGCTACTAATCAGTGTGCAGAGGTCACCCACCTGCCCTCTGGATCATAGTTCACACACACAATTAATTCATTATGGGGAAAAGTCACTGCTGGAGGTTGAACTGCCCATTCCAGGGTTTTTTTTTAGGTGAATGTCCTGCCACTGACCTGGAGAAATAGCTCCATTAACTAAAACTCTGTTAAATCACATTTTCTTACGCAACTTTTATAATATAAGCAGCATAAAACAACAATTAATAGGAAATTTTGCCACCAAAGCAGGAACTGCGGTAAGATAGGCTGGATATAGAACATTGTGGAATTTGAGCCTCTCTTAGTCGAGTTAGTTTACTGTCCCTTTACAATATTGCCATGGAAAGCATGACTTGGGCATGTCATCTGTGCTAAATGAGGTTTATCACAACTGATTTACCATCTGCATTCCTGTTGTTATAGGCACGTATGTATGAAACAGAATAGGGAGTAGTTAAGATTCCTTCCGTTTACAATCTCACTTTACAAAACAAGTATTCAAGAACTCTGCCATGACATTTACGGTGGTTAAGTACTGCCCTGATAAGGAAACAGATACAGTAAAATAAAAGGGCGATGTGACAAGGATTTAGTCACCTAACTCCACTACTATGATTAAAAAAATCTACTTCAGCATTCATCTGAACCTGGGACCACCTTAGCTCTTATGTGTTAGGATCACCAGTGCCTCAACCACTGTTTTGTATGCAGGAGTGCTTTATCAGCATTCAGCACTGAGCAACTCTTTCAGGTCATCCCAGCAGGTAACATTCTGTAAGCAAGTTCCTTTCACAGCTTCCTCCGCTCTTCCAGTACCACTACTGCTTCTTTTCCCTGAACTTTTGTTACCATAGTCTTCTGAACATGCACCTCATACATAAAGATATATCACATATATAACACACTGTGATGTCCGCCTGTAGTGTTCTGGTATCCTAATTACTCTGCTTGTGAGTATGATCAAATCCAATTATCTGTCCTTTTCAGTCTAGAAATCTGAGCAATTATCCACACAATAACGAATCTTACCTCAGCTTGAATGTTAGATGACAAAACTGAGGTTTCATTTTCTGTTGTACTGCTGGTCGGACCATTGCTTGGGGAACTGGGACCTGATCCAGGGGAGCTGCTACTGACTGAGGATTCTGAAAAACAGATTAAACATACATGAATTTCACTCTGGAAAGGTACACATAATCTTGAATAATTATTTACTCTTTATAGTATAGAGCTTTTTTGCTGTTGAAAAATATCTATTGGTTACACTATTTACTTACATTGAAGACTCTTGATTCATCTTCCATTTCTTTGGTTTTCTTTTTACAACTAGCAAGGAAAGATACCCTTGATCTTTCCCCTTCTGATCTGTGTCACATAAGAAGAATTTAGTATTTATTTTTCCCACAAAGATGGTTATGATACTCAGTATCAGGCAGAGACACCAACACAGAGCTTGTAATGAGTAAAAGAAACTATTTCCTTTTTAATTGTAAGAAGTCCTTGCTCTGTAAGAGATGAGGCTTACTGCCATCCTTTCTGTCTAGGAAGGGGATGAGCCCACTGTGGACCAATCATTACATACAGAAATACTAATGGCAAAATATACACCTTCACTACATCTTTGACATAAATATGAATGAATATTTACAGTACGTAAAGATATTAAAATAGGATTTGAAAGGCTGCATGCTATCTTGATTTAAAGTGTCCCAGGTTCTCTAAGACAAAGGGGGAGAGGATGACCTCATTTTATGTTGTTGTATTGAGTTATTCTAATTCTACACTGATATAAACTATATGTATTTAATGGAAACAGTTAGGAAGGCTAATGAAGGAAGAGAAAGCCACTAGTGGAGGTAGGCCTCTTTCAAGGGATAGCTCTCAAATTAAAGCACTCAAGAAGTTACAGTAATTAATATCTAAATATGGCACCTAATATTCTATAGCTACTTCTTTGCTTGTTCACTCTTTATGTCTTAGTTCATATGCAAAAATATATTTTGACATTGACTGACATCACAGGAGGCTTCCTAGCTGTTACTTGAAGCTGTTACTCTCTTACTCTGATTTACTGAAATGACTCCATACCCAACTATACTAACTGGCCATGTTGAAGTTCTTGCATTGTATTTTCAATAGGTATCAGAGAAGTGGAGACACACAAACTTAATCTTTTTTCTCATTTTTTAAAAACTAAAATAGCACTTTCTGTATAAATACGCATTTAAATAAAGGGCTATTTTCAGTTAAGAGAATAAAAAGCAAGAGGAAAAGACTTCAGGCAACAATGTTTAACCAGGGTTATGAAAGATCCAAAATGTCATATAGCCAATATTACTAATCTGAAAGGCACCTGAAAAGGCCACTAATCTACTAAATATCAATGCAAAGTCAAAGCAAGAATTGCCAGGATGATGCCAAATACTGGAAATGCTTGTTTTGTTTAGCAAGCAAAATGATGTTTTGTCAGCAAGTTTCAATTCTGAAGTACCACCACTATTCTGTGAGCTGTGGCAACAGAATTTCCCCATTCTTAATTACCTGTCACCTCGAAAAGACGCTTCTTGAATGAACTGACATTTCCATCCTTCCTCCTGAGTAAAGGACTGCTTCTCCTTTCTGTCACCTTTTGTTTTAATCTTGAACGTACCTTCAAATTGGGCTCTGAAGCTGGAAATGAAGAGAAGAAAATATGTGACTACAAATCCAATTCCTGGCTTGTGTCAGACACCACTGACCCTGTAGGACCTCATGTGATCCAAGGAGGGTTTGGAGGCAAATATTTTACTGCCCAACCTTCTCAGTCATCCTGTTGCTCCTCATATAACTTCATTTTAGATTGGAAACTAGGAAAGAGTTGAAGAGACCCGAAGTGCTTCGGATTCCAGTATTTTTCTCATTCCACTGCAACTTTGAAGTTACCCATTAATTATTGTTACTACCATAAGTATTAATAATAAATGAATGAAAATTTAATTTACACTATTTTTATCTCTCTTGTAGGTGAAAACTTGGAAAACACATCTTGGAACTTGGAATGCTATAACTGGATTAAGGTCTAATTGCAGAAACAGAGATTAGCCTCCACTGGTGTCTTTTGATTTCTCTCAGAAATATAAATTACGACAAGCCTTGCTGGCAGAACATTTCTTGGTCAGTGATTTTAGGCCCAGAACTTTAATGTTTTCTGAGTAACACACCAAGCAACTAGATTTATGACAGTGCCCTAAGAACATTTACAGAGAAAAATATACGCTCTGAAAATGAAGAAGTAGTGTTGATTCCCAGAAAACCTAGGATTATATATAACACACCTTGGGCAAGTTCCACCTTTGTTTCCTTAATGGATACAGTCTTTTCATGTGAAGGCCAGCTCTGCTGTGCTTTTTATTTTGTAGTATTTTTAGCATGATAAAATGTTTCATGTAGTAATTTATTTGTTCTTCAAGTAAACCCTGTATCAAACAGACTGGTAAGAGCTAGTGAACGATAATTGTGGAATAGAATTTGTTTATATTTCCCTTCCTGGAACTGAGGATTGGCTAAGAAATATCTCAGAAATAGAGAGAGCTAGAAACTGGGATCTGTTCTCTCTCCCATAATGCAAAGACTTAAACCCACCTTCAAAGAAGGAGCAAGAGTTAGCAGAAAACCAAAATACATTTTATCTTCACTCAATTCAGAATTATACCATTTGTCACTTTGGGGCAGGAACTCAATCCTACACTTCTAATTCTAGTTCCTTCCCATCATGCCATATTGCACATATTTTTTCCCTCTGTCCCATCAGTTCCCTCAGAGATGAGGAGGCCAGAAATGGTCACTGGAGGGCAAAGGGGCTGCACCTCACTGCAGAGTTGCTGTGACCAGCAGTACCTGCAGTGACACACCGACCTTCGTCATGTACTGCATTGCACGTGGCAAGGGATGCCCTCTGAACACCCTGTGCCTTCACTACATTTCAGACTAAGATACATGGGCTAGAACAACACTGGGAATTAACTAGACATATTAACTAGAAAGTTATTTTTATCTTTTTATCTTTTATCACCTACTACCACTGTTAAGATGACTGGTTCTGACAAAGTACAGACGACTTGTTTACTATCTAAGATACCATTTGCAATGAAACTGAAAATATAAAATATAATAATGGGCTATGACTACACTACATGCTGTCACCACAGATCTTACCAGGTGTGATGACATTTGAAAGAAAAGGCACTCACTCTTTTTGCACTTCCATATATTTCAATTTGTGCTATTCTGTACTCTTTAAAATCAGGATAGTATGTCTGAACATATTCTGTCAGTGCATCTGTGACAGATGAATGTGATACAAATCCTCTGCAACAGTCACTGCATTTCTATGTAAATGTTTCATGCTCAATCACAGCAATTCTCTATTTTTACCAGATTCCCATCATATTCTACATCTGAATTCATCATATAAGCACAGAAAACAAACTTTAAAGTCAACATAAGAATTTATGAGCCATCTGAGAAGATGCATGAAAAAGGTCAATAATTTTAAAATGGAAATAATAAACCTTAATATTAAATGGCACAGAGAATAGTGGTTTTTAAATTATAAAATAAACCTCACAATACAAATCAAAGCCAATGTTTGAAGAATGTTTGCTTCAAATTCTGAATTTTGCTTCTTTCCTGATTTTTTTCCTTGAAACACTGCCAGCTCCTAACATGGTACTTACTAGGACTCAATGGCTAGCAAAAAGAATTCTGGTTTCAGTGGACAAAATATACAAATCTAAGCAATTTGAAGATGGTCCAATGAAAAAAATGCAGAACCAAACACTGGTTTCTTGACTCCCCGCAGTGGCTGAGACATTGGCTTGGTGTATGACTGTAGAGATCACTGAACCAACCTACTCCACCAAAGCTGGGGCAGAATTTTTGTTCACTGCAAGAAGTATGGATCACAACAGCAACCCTATGTGCTTTGGTACACTCCTGCATGAGGGCAGTAATAAGATATCTATAACTGTCAACTTTCTTCTGACAGTTAAAAAGGCAAAACTAAGTATTTTAAGCTTCAAATATGGAGTTGTGGATTGCAATTATAAATGTATATATGTATATATATACACACTGACTGCCTCAAAGCACATACATAAGATCATTTAGAAACTTTTTTAATCCTTTAAACTCTGAAATGTGAATATAAAATTTTCAAACCTTTTTTTAAAAATTAGATTGTTCCCATAGTATTTGCAAGACACTTGGAAAGTCTTAGTAGCAAATGGCCCAGAATTATTATAATTAATTTGCCTTATGTTTCAAATGAGTATTTGGCTCTATACTTTAACTAGTGGCTCTTAGAAGTGCTTCTACAGTGGGGTAATGTTCAAAATAACTGTTTTGCTTTAGCCACCCTGTATTTTTACTGCACATTATTTGCTCTTTTGCTCAGCTTAATTAATCCGTTGCTGGCTATGTTCATCACACAAAGGCATTCTCCAAGGGGAAAATTGTCACATGGGGAGTCAATGCCAAAGAATTTGAGGCTAAAGATTTACTCTCCAGTTTGCTGCAGAGTAGCTTTCTCAAGCAAATACAAGCCCCTAAGAAGTAAGCCCCCTTTTTTTTGCTACAGTAATACCACAAAATTATTGAAAAGACCATCAGGAAATCTATATGGTGATTCAACCATAAACCAAGAACCGGCACGGCCAGAAAATGAATGTGCATGGATAACGTTCTATATGCTAACCACCCCACTGGGGTCCAGAACTCGAACCTAGATTGATTCTACCCCATATAGCAGACATCCTGTATCTCACCTTCCTGAGGAAAGGAGGCTTCTCTAAGTGCTGGAGGTGCAGAATGGGTTGGGTTTTGCTGGGTTTGACAACTCCAACTATAGTGGATTGAATCATCTGACCAAGGAGCCCAAATGACACAGACGAGAAAGAGAAGAGCACGTGGCCAGGAATGTGGCCATGAGGACCAGGAACACAGGATGGCAAATTTTCATGGCAGCAATGTGGTTGGTTGGGCTGTGAATCTAAAATCTTACTAAGAAATAGTATACAGCTGATACTGGTTTAATTGCTCTTGGTTTAGCTAACCTCTTTGCTCCACAAATCTTTGCACTTCTATTATATTTAGCACTTTGGAAAAAGTAATAATCAATTGCCACTTGGAGAAAGTGAACATTTATTTTTTTGAAAATGTATTGTTGCAAAGAAAACAAAAGACACAGCTATTTTCTCTGAAGGCCATCAAAGCCCATGTCATTGTTCTCAATGGGAATCAGATACCCATTTGAGTGATCCACTTCAGAGGATTTCAGGAAAGACTAGTCTAAAAATTACTTTGTTTATGTAGGTGTAGCATAATTTGGAATAATGAGATGTTGCAGTATTATAGCATGTTCAGTTTTATTGCTATTACCTGGCTCATTGTCTTTTTAGCGCTGGTAATTATGGACTGGTATTACTCTTTAAATGATTCTAGGTGGGAAACAGGTATGAAAGACACAGAAAGGATTCGTTTAAACAACAGCAGAAGATATCACAGGCAATCAAAGGATTGATTACCTAACACTTCGCCATGACTTGTAATTGTGTCTAGAGAACTAAGAACTTTGGCTTTAGGTAAAGGAGAAAAATAGTGTCTAAATAAATTTTCTCATATTTTATAGTGGCTACATAGAGGAAAGAAAGAATAAAGTAACTGTACTGTTAAAAATGGAAAATATACAGGTTTCAATGTAGGTACACATGAATTTCATCACATGAGCTATCACTGATCAGGTGAAAGAAAGCTAGTCTCTCCTAAGAAATATGATGCTCAAATACAAGCATGAGAGATAGGAAAAATGATTCAGTAAAGTTATTACATCCTATACTCCACTTTGCTTAATATTAGCAATTAGCAGATACTAGCACTAAAGAATACAGTCTGGGGCCAGAATGCTCCCCAATGAGCTGAGGTTTTCTTGACAAGGCTTTGCTTCACTGTTTCTTGTTATTAAACATACAGAGATATTTAAGAAGAATACAGAGATATTTACGCATGGGGAGAAGACATGTATGAAGAGAATGTAAAAGACAATAATGCACTACTCTCTGATGGTTCCTGGAACACAGTAGTACTTTTGTATCAGAAGAGTGTGCACCAACTTCAAATCAGCATTTAATGAAGCCAGGCAGGAAATGGGGGATGGGAAAGGGTGCATTGCAAGCAGGTCCTCATCTTGAGGCTAAAGCCATATATAGGAAGCCTGAAGAACAGAAAGTAAGCTTTTGTCTAGATTCCAAAAGGCTCTAAAGTGAAAGCATTTCCTTTTCCTCACAAGCAGGCTGGCTTGGAAAAGCTGTGGGGCAGTGGAGGTAAATTATGCTAAATTTGGCTAAAAAGATTCCAACACCAGCATGAGCAACAGCAGCAAAACTGACATCCTACTCTAGAAATATAAACTGTTTGCCTTCACCCAGGCATCAACTGTTACCACTAAGATCCTTTTTAAAACAGAAGCCTGAACTTCCCTAACATAATTAGGTCACCAGAAACAATTAAAAACCAGACTTCAAGATTCTAAAGCAAATCTTCACAGGTATTCTCTATTTCTTTAGCTATAGGTTTTTAAGCTGAGAAGAGTCATATGTGATACTGATTTGAATGTATTCTGCACTGTACTCCATGCAGGGGTTTGAGCTTTTTTTTGCTCATACCCAACAAGTATCAGTAATTGAAGACACAGTCAAGAAATCTTGACTATTTATTTACATCACACAGGTTGCTTTTTTAAATACTATTGTACAAGAGACTCATGTACAGACAAGGATTTTGTTCTGTACAACACACAACCATAAGACTCCATGCCTAAGCTAGCTTAAAGTTACAGCACAGAATGATGATACACGGGTACACGCCACCAGAACGCAAAACAAACATTAAGATAGCACTAGTAAGCACAATGGGGGTATTGCCAGCATACCACTGGTTTATCCTTTGTCAAGTTTCTTTGTAGCACTCTGGCAATTGAATATTTTCAAGATACTGCATGTGGATAATGAGATAACTTGGAGATTTCTGTTGTGATTTATTCTGAAGCAGGAGGGGCAGAATGGGAAAAAAAACACACTCTGGAAAGATCTTCATTTTGTCAGGTCTATTGCATAGCTCAACACATTCCTGGGTGCTGTGGGCTCCCAGTCACCCTGGTAATACACAAACAATAAAGTAGCCTGCCTGCTTATGCTATGCCACGACCTGGAGATTTAGGAAAAGGTCAAATCCTACATTAATAATGCAACAAAACCAACTGGAACAGGCATATCTTAGGTTCCTAAGAAGCTGGTCTGAAAGCTGTGGGTTAAGGAGAAACGTCCGAGATTCCCCCTCAGTTGAGGTAGGCAGAATCAAATGCACAAGACAGCCTTAAGCACCACCAGAAAGGATAAATGTGAAGATAATCTGGATTTACTCAGAAAAACTACAGATGCTACCAAAGCCTGGCAGAAAGCTAGAGGGGCAGAGAGACACAGGTCAGGGACAAAAGCTGTTTCCAGCTTCCTCAGCTGTTTTGTGAAGAGTTTTGAATGAATCTCTCCTTCTGAGAGACCTGGTGGTCTCACAGCCTTTATGGTACGGGGTTCCCACAATCATGTAACTATTTTCTACTCTGAATGAAGTTTCTGATTGCTGCTCTGGCTTCCTGTAGGCAGCCACAGAGTGCTTCAGCCACCTCCACATGATTATATGAAGCATAGGCAAGATGAGAAGTGTCTCTCTGTCTTCATACATGACTGAATGACATTTCCTGTAGAAGGCCACATCCCAGTTGAAGACAATATTGGACAATGTACACATGGACATTCTCCCCACTGGATGACATACTGGAAGATGGTAGTAGTCTGCATATAACATAATTCTGTGGGTTCAATGACTTCTCAATTCTATGATTCAAAATGCCACTTCTGAAAGAGTTTTAAATTAGGTTAGTGAGAGTGAAAGCTATTTACATATGCCCTCTAAAGTTCTTCCAAGAACTACATGGACCTGATTGCTGGGGGGTCCCAACAAGGCAGGAGAACCAGATACAGCAGTACAGGATGGAGATGCTTTGTTTTTCTGGCTTGCATCACCTAATGTGTTTTCAGGATATACTGAAACTGTTTCCTGTCCAACCATTCACTTTATGGGGAATGCTGGTGATATGTGAAACCCTTTAGTCCTTTGTTTTATTTTACTTCTGTAAAAGGTAAAATGCTTTATTTTTTCAGACTAAGGTAAATATCCATTCCCTAAATAAAAAAACAGGTTTAGTGAAACACGTGGTAAAAGAGCTAACGAGATTAGAGGGGATATTGCCCTTCTGCTCTCTTCAGGCTAAGGAAACCAATCTAACAAGATCAGCAAATTTTCATTAATTTTGTAAAGCAGGTTCAAAAATGAAATAGTCCCTGAACCTACTTTGAATATCTAACTTTTCTTTGTTATTTACTGCAGTCTGTATGAAACATAATAAATTTTGCCTAGAAAGATAAAACTTTTTTCCATGGATAATGAAATAAGTATTTTGAGTTAGATGTAGAAATTACTTATTGTACTGCTTGGATTTAGCCAGAATTGGAGGTCTTGAATATCTGAACATTATGATGTATTTCCAGTTGATACATGTTCTTCATGAAATCTGTAAGGCAAAAGAACAGGTCCCTTGATGGAATTTTGTAAAAATTTGGGTTTTTAGCAAAGAAACAGCATCTCTTTGCATTTGCACCACAGGGTTATACAGCAGTTTGAAGGAGGCCATGGTTTTACTGGGTCTTATGAATCCTTGCTACATCTCAAGTCTGCTGAAACCATGACATTTCACTACTACGTCAGGTCCATCCTAATCTTCTTACAGGTAAAATAATATCCTTTTCTAATAATAGGTAGGGCATTAAAAACAAATACTACTATACTTCTTGAATTAAGGAACAAGGATAGTTTAAAATTAATTTTCATCTTCTCTGCATGTCGTCAAATTCTGTAATTTTATTACACCTTTATAGCACCTTCCAGAGCCAGCTCACATCTCAGTTCTCAGGAGGTGTAGAGGAGAAAAGGAGATGAAACAGGTGTTTGAATAGAGGGTATCCCTCATTTGAATGGTAATAATTCAATAAATAAATTAAGTTATGCATCACTGGAAGTCCTTCTGGTTGGATCTCCACTGGTAATTCTTACCCTTTCTTCTGACCATCTACACCAGTTGGTTCTAGCTGGGAAGAAGTAATGGGAATACAATATCTTACTTTCTGCAAATATAGCAAATCCCACTCTTCAGTCTAAATCCTCCTCCCAAATCCACTGAATCCGAAGAAAAAATATTCTGTTCAGTGAAAAACTGTCACAGATAATCCCCAAGCCCCCAAAGTCAAGGCTTTTGCCATGGTCACCATTTGACCCCTAGATACATGATCTATTTTTTAAAGAATAATCATGTTCACGATTATGTTGTTCCCCAAGCCCCATAGGAGAAGGAACTAGTTCATTGGGTGTTTAAATCCCAGAGATTTTAATCTAGGAAAATATCCAGCAGTGATAATTCACTGATGTCAAGCAAAACTACAGTCCAGTATTTCATCAACCTTCAGAAATTCACCATGAAACACCATCATCTTCTCCCCCAGTTTAACAGGACATCAGTGTCATGGGAAATATGAGCTGGCGAGGGCATCAGCTGTCATGGGTAAATGTGACTACTGAATCCTACCCTGGAGTTGTCCAAAGGCATGGTCAGAATGCCAGGAAAACAAAAGCAACCAAAACACAGTATATCTTACTCTCCTAGCAGATGAGAACCATTGGCCAAGTTCATCTCAAAAGTAGGAAGGCAGTTCAGCCCCGCTGAAGAAAAATGAAGACAAAATTGGCTCCAAAGTTGTTTGGAAATTCAAGGCACATTTGTCTTCCTGAACTTCTGTAGGCAAGGCCAACTTTGTGAAAGTATCTGTTCATGTTAAGAAAAGTGAGAAGAAAAGCCCCATGTTTGAAGTCTTAATTGGACATCCATACTACACCTTCACAACCATACTGAATTAAAATAAATTTACTTTTAGATAGATTTTTTGCTTGGGGATATTCCAGTCCCCTACAACTTAATTAGCTAAATATACATTGTAAACTTCCATCTGGTAGAGTAATTTAACAAGAATAATTGTGCACCACCATAACTCAACGAGACACTAAGGAAAACCATTGAAATGCTATTTCCTTTGCTTTGGAAGAGAATTATGTACAATTTCAGCATGCTTTGCATTTCTAACTGTTAAAGCCAACAGGGAGGTATCACTCTCATTTATATTACTTTCCCATGAGAAAATCAAAAGCAAAGTACAAAGCTTATGCCTTTGCTCATGAATGGCTCTGTAATACTCACTTGGCTTTAGCCACAACATGTTATTTGGCAGCTAAACCCCTTAATTAGAGTTGTGGGTTTGAATAGATTTTTCAGTGAAACTATGTTTTGCAGGATTTTGGAGAAGCACAGTCTTTACTAACCGATATCTTCTATTTTGGATGATCCCACACCATGTGATTTCCACTTTTCACTTCTCTGTTTCTCTCTTTTTGCCATCTTTTAGATGTTCTTGTTTACTTTTCTAAAAGTTTTCAACTGTGCCTTCTCTAGATACAGTGGAAGAAAAAATCCTAATCCTAGTGAACTCAAATAGGACAGTTTCTACTGACTTCAAAGAGTCTCAAATTTTATATGCAGTATTTTGTAACTTATTTATCCAGAGGGAATAAGCTTTGAAATACCCATTAAAACATTTCACTTCATTTTCAATGGACATTATGCTCTTAAAATGCTTTAGATTTTAGGACTGCTCCCTGTTGCTTATTGAAGCAGTTTCTTTACGTCCAAAAGTCAAAAAGGTGTCTAGTATCTGATTACTTAATTATCAAAAAATTATGCAAGGTACTTCTAAATGCTGATTTATAAGACATTTCTGAATACATACACAGTGTAAGAAAAGTTTTATGTACTTGCACGAAGGAGAACTTCGTAATTTAGTTTTGGTTATACACTGATCAGTAAAAGAACTAAGACAGTATTTTGATCAAGATTGTATAATCAGTTTAGTTATGAAGAAGGGATGGTAGTGTCATAGAATAATTACTGGCAAAACAGAACATAATATAGATACACAGAGTGGGATTTTTGCTAAAAGAGAAAGACACTGAATCCAGGAACAGTACATTTTTTACCCACTCACAAAAAACTTGCTTTCTGAAATTAAAAATGTTAAATAAAATACATTAGAGGAACAACCCTCCACTGATGGGACTTCATGAGACTATGATGACTTCATGAGAATGACTATGATGACTTCATGAGAATCATTCTGGTGACCATTCCTGGTTGAACCCTGGTGCAGGCCCTGGCAGCTTTCATGAACCAAATCATACCTATACAAGTGCTTTTCCCCTTGAGAGTGTCATTAAGCCGCCCCTAGCACTTATTTTTATTTAGTTTCAAGATGTCTCAAATAAATTCTCCTTTACCTTGAGCTCAATCAGAATGACAGGACAAGCTCAGCCCCAGCCTGGGAGGCTGCAGGGCTCTGATGGGCTGGAGACAGCAGCAGCGCTGCACAGTAGCTACAACCACATCACATTTCCTTGGAGCTGCTGGCTCCCCGGGCCTGGACACTGGTCTGGCCTGCTCATTACATGAATCTGGAAGCTTTGCCTCCAATTCACCCTGCAATTGCAAGTGGAAGCTTTTCCTCTTTCTAAAACCCCCTACTACCAATTACATGCTCTGAAGTTACTGATACTGAATTTGGGAAGGCTAAAAACTTTTGGTGATTAACAGGAAGAGGAGTCAAGATCAGAGTACCTTTTCTCCTTCTCACTGTGATAAGTACCAGTTTCTTCTGGGCACATTACCTAGTCCAAATCTGTCAAGATGGTTCACCAGCCCAGGAAAACAAGGACTCTGGAGACACAGGAATGCTTAGCATCCCTGGAAAATGGGATAATCTTAGGAGAATCATATGTTTGCCTCATTTCCCTGCTTCAATAAACAAAGTGCCTCTTCCATTTATTGTGCTCAATCATAAATTCAGAGAAAAATAGCACTTCTCTCCACTGAGCTGGACTTCTTCATTTTGGCAGACATGGTAATTGAGGGTTTGGGATGCATTTTTTTTTAAATGAAAACCAAAAGAAATCCAGCTTTTTCATGTACTGTTACATCACAAGAGTGTTTTCCTAGAAAATGCAAACAGAAATAAAATTTGGTGGCACAAAAGGGGAAAGAAAAAAAACCTTCACACACAAAAGCTTTTTCTTCTGATTTTCTACTGCTCCAGTAAATTACTGAGTCACTAAATACACAAAGAATTGTAAGGAAATATTCTAATTAATTTCTTTTAAAAAAAAAAAGTCTCATGAGTTCTCATTCAGGAATCTTTCATTCTCATTTATACAAGACCTACACTGTTATTCTACTGCCTAATCAGGTTAACTTAATATGGTTTTTACAGAGTGATCTTCATGGCTGTGCAGGACAGCCTTCTTCCTCTCTTTCATCACAATATTAAACAATCCTTCATCTCCTCTTTTTTACACAACTTTTCCCATTCAAGGAAGAACCTTGTATGATTTGCTATTAAAATAACCCCATGCCGTTTCCATTGAGTACGCTTCCAATTTTTAGAAAGCGAGCTACAAACATCTTCTCAAATTGTTATACTGTGAGAGATCTTCAGATCTCTAGTCATAAGCGTGCAACTCCATCCACAAAGAAAGGTTCAACTGGCACAAAAACAAATACTGATTGACAAAATCAGTAATTCTGATTGACATTCCCATTCTTCCATGATTCTGCTAAACTCAGGAAAGAAAAAACAGTTCATACTTGATATGATGTTGTCCCCAGGAATTTCTTACAAAAAAAGCAAAAACATGAAACAGAAAGCAGAAATTCCACCTACAGGAACACTTTTGAAAAAGTATGCTACTTTGGCCAGAGAGCTAACCCTTGTTGGAACTTACAGGCTTTTGTGGGTTTGTATCAACACTTGCATACAAAAATGAAATTTTAAAGATTGGAGAAAATGCAAAAGTTAAGGCCATTGGCCAGAAACTATGCATTTCAAAAAGGTAAAAGAAAAAATAGAAAAAAAATTCTTTGAAAAGATCTTCTACCCTACAAACTCATGTTGCTTATTGGTTTTTTGTTAGTTTTACAGTAACCTCATAAGAGGATAATATTTTTGTGGACGGATAGTCACAGAATAGAGGAGCTCGACAAGCAAAATACCCCATATTAAATTATCAGTTTTTCAAAAGTACATGGCTCCCATCAGAGCTCTTAAAACAGTCAGTATGAATTTCAAAAGTGTTCAGTAATAGGGAGGCATTTTCAAACCTCTCTGGGTAATTTAGATGCATTAGTCTCATTGAAAGTTAATGAGCCATATGCTGCTCAAGCTTTTGGGTGCTTTGCAGAAAACATGTTACAACTGGCATCCATGGGGCAAATTTTGGGGATTTTTAAAATTTTATCTTATGCTGTTTACACTAAATTCTGCTCGTAGCTACAGATGTGTAGCTTCTCCTTATGGTGTATTTATCTATCCAGTGAAGCAATAGGTCCCCTTGCTCTGCTCTTTTCAAAGTCTGTCAACACCAAGTATCTGAATGCAGCTGTGCAAAGAGTTGCATATCCTGGCCTCTAGCCCCTAGTACAGTCCCAATCCTCTGTGCAGCTAAACTTTCTGAAGCCCACTGCTGACAATTTCTGCTGCATCTAGTACAGAAAGGAACAATCCATATGGCTGAGACTTGTTGAATAATCACAGTCACTGCACGAGGATGTCAACTCTGGTACCTGACTGTAAACACTGACAGAGCAAGACTCTTAAGTCTTTCCCCAGTTATCTAAGCATTCCATCATTCTAGATACTAGAAGAGTAAAGGCTTCAGAAAATATTTTCCTTTGTACCATTCTTTCAGAATTAATTTTACAAGATTAAAAAGGAGATGCCACTTCAGGGCTAATTAGGCAAAGATTAAATGGATTGCTGAACAAGAAAGTAAGTAAGTAAAACTCATGATTTACAATGCCTGTGTGACACTTGGTGTTCCCCTAGCACTGAAAAACACATTAGGATGTCAGGGAAGAATCATTCAGCTTTGTTTCCCATTAAATCTGATCTTAGAGTACCTGATTCAATCAGAATTATCTTACAAGAGCATTTTATCAAAGTTGAACAGAGAGCTACCTCTGTATCTTGTATTTAAAGATTAAAAAAAAAAAAAAAAAGTAACCTAAAAAGCAAAACAAAGCTGTAATTAAAAGTCGCACCAGGTATTCCTTTCTAAAGGCTGAGAGGAATGTGAGATCTGCTTTCATATGAATTGCTGACTTCACACAGGTTCAGCACCACAGAGGGTTTACCAGGAGCCAGTGGCAATAAGCATTCATAGCCTAAAGGGAAGGAAAAGAGGTTCACCCCTCATGGCAAAGGTCAGATTTCTGCAGGCTTACAGCCTGTCCATATACATGAGTGTTCATGGGACATCTTTGTCTAGTAAGGTCCCGTGAGGATGACACAGGCTCCACAATGTCCCCTCTGCCTGGAGGATGGCCCTATAGCTACCCAGATCAGTTTAGGGTCATTTGACTTGTGTTGATTTGGTTCCTGTTACTTTTACACTCAACCTGATGAATAATCATTGAAAACTTTGTGGGGATGTTGCTGAAGACTGGAATTAAACATCTATAGTACACAGAGAGACTGGATGTGTAAACAGGATATTAACAGCTGTTATTTTCACAGATATTTTCAGGGATATCAAATATCCTCTGTTGGTAACATAAAACATGCTGTACACTTCATTTATATTTGCTTATCAGAATCACTATGTCAATGTCATAGAAACAGTTATACTAATGATTATATTAGTATTTGTCTATTTATTCTGTAGATATCTTCTCAGAGAGTCATCATGTCCTTTGTTCAATTTTGGAACTGATGCACTGCATGCCCAAATATTTGGAATAACATATAGAAAACATCTGGATTTAATTATATTATAGTCCTCTTATGCAGACAATGGGAATTGAATTAAGGAATATTTTGAAACCCCCACAGAGATATAAAAGTATTAGCAGCTGCACGAGAACTTTACTGTTACAAACTTTGAAAATGTTTTGTTTTACAGATCAACAGTCTGACACATCATAAATATCAATCATAATATTTAAGATACATAAACATGGAAGAAAAATTAAAGCTTGCTTTTAAAATACATGTAGATGAATTCAGAGCATTTAGAATGTGTAGAATGTATCCTTTTGTTCAAAAAATGAAAATGTATAGTCTATTGGCATAGAAAATATATGTTGTTCAGTGGTATAAAACAGAGAACCACATAATGGTATATTGTGATGAACAGCCTGAAGAAGATTTTATAGAATCTTGTTATATTGCCACCATATTGTACAAAATGTAATTCAGATAGAATAAATTAGCATTTTGCTTTTCATGCTTCCATTCCTTTGAAAATATATGGGGATATAATATGAGCTTAGCGAGTCTGCCCCAAAGTATTAGATACAGGCTGAATTTTCTCTCTGAATATATGCTGGTTCCAAATGCCACTTCTTTTCAAGTCAGTTTTGCAGTTAGTTTTCAATCTCCCAGTGGCTAAATCGAATTCAAAGGCTGTTAGCACAGTAGGGGGTCAGACTTTCTCTCTGAACGTAACTATATCACTCAACAGCAGACTCATGCAATAAGCGATCTAATGTTTTCCTTTCCTTTTTCCCCCTCCTCTGAGTGTCTCCCTGCATTCCTGGATACCAGTCACTGCACCAAGGTCCTGAGGCAACAGCCACACGGACTCCACCACCAGTCTAGCTTTCTTTATGGTGCAGAAAAAGCTAAGTCTACAGTTCACCTGCTGTCAAGATAAAATATTCAATTGTTAGATCTTCTGAAATATTCTAAAACCTTCAAAATAACATTTTCTGTGTGCCACAAGACGTGCAAATGTGTGTGTAGGGACACAGAACAGTGCTGGTAATGCCAAGGTCATGGGTTCAATCCCTGTATGGGCCATTCACTTAAGTGTTGGATTCTATGCTCCTCTTGGCTCTCTTCCAGCTCAGGATATTCTGTGAGTCTGCATACAAACTCTGACAATCAATGACATAAAATATAGTATCAATCCAATTCTTCCCTTTTCCATGACTTCCCCTCAAAATGCCTTGAAAACATTGTCTAAAAACAGAATACCATCTGAAGATAGATACTGTATCTACCTAGCAGGGCAGAGAGAATTATTAAAGCCAGAAGGAGAGCAAAGAAAATAAAGATCCATGAAATGATGACCTGTTTAGAAACAAAATTTATCAGAACTGAAGCCTGTATTAGCTGTAGCACTGGGAAAACACCGACTCTTGGTACCACGTGGCCAGGCTGACCATGGAAATATGCTGTCTGGATCTTTGAACTTACTCATAGTAGCATCTTGAACAGGATTTGTGGAATCAGATATATGCCTGCTGATGGACAGCCTGGTTAAAATAAAGGGTGGGAGAATTGCTGGGCAAGGGGCTCGAATAAACCACACTAACTCACCCGTTTTACGAAGTGGAAAATCATCCTTAGCATCCTGTGCTCCTGGTAAAGTGTACTTGTATGGTGGTGAGGCCCCACTCAGGGGTGGAGAGCTTTGATCCAGTGAGGTATGGTGGGCAGCCCTGCAGCAGACACAGAGGTCACAAATTAGCTGTCACTGAGTTGACCAGCAGTAACTATCCACACATGTTGTACAGGTCTCAGCTGTGTTTATGTTCTTGTTCATCTAAGTGTGCACAAACCACAGGTTCATGTAACCAATTTCACTCTTACAGTAAGTTATGGAACTCTTTGGGATTCCCAAAAACGCATTTTTTTTGCACTCATTACAGAAGTCACATAGGATAAGATGAATGTTGGTCTACAGACAGGGTCTGTCACCAGTTTGGGGAATTGACCATTTCAGGTGTTTGCTTTTTAATATAAATCAGCTGACAAAGTCATTTATGGCTTATCACATGCAAATAGTATATTGATCAAGCATTCTCTATCAAAATGTGTGGGATTTTCAGGGCAGGAGGGCTTGTATAAAATAACCAGAAATATTGAATCATTATCTCTTGGATACCCCCCTCACACAAATTATTTCGTGGACAAGGTAAATGAGACCTTGACTTCAAATTCAATTTTGTAAATTTTGGGAGCAAATCACTGTAGCACATAGCATTCATGTCAGCAGAGAAGCTCCAAGCTGAAGAAAGTTTTCTGACAACTACTGGATTAAAGAAATATTGTGAGCAGAGCTTTCAGAACAACCGTGTAGAAATTGCATCATTTGGCTCAGAAACAGAAGTTGGGGTTTGGTTTTTGGGTTTT
>WEIU01007447.1:96170-120910 GCA_013389925.1 Aegithalos caudatus
GTGTTTTGTTGGGGTGGGGGGGGGGGTGGGGATGTAGAGGTTGTTTTTCTTTTATCTACAGAGGGAGAGAGGGAAAGGAGAAAAACTTTCAAACTTTGTATTTATCTAAACATAATTTCACTTGGCCTTTTACAGACTCAGCTTGTCTTTCCAACACAGTGTGGTTAATCAATGTCATGAGAGGAAGTAGTACTTTCTGTAGTGTAGCAGAAGGCATCCTTTGCAGAGCTCCTCATACTCAGTCATCTGAAGGTCAGATTATTAGTCCAGAAATCTTATATATTCAGGAGACTTTTATGCATTATTTGGAAAAAAAAAAAAATTTTACTGTATCTCCACCTGACACAATGTAACTCTATATTAAATCATTTTACCAAAACGCTCTGGTTAGCTCAGAATGCAAACTCCAAGGCCCTACCTTCAGCAATCCTTTTCAAAAAGAGTAAGTAAAAGATGGAAACCTAGTGTAACGTATGCATTTGTTTGTCCTATTGAAAGTCAATGTGGATATGACATTGAAGTCTTTCAGAAACACTGACAGAGTTCATTTTGTTGGATTCATTTATGTGGGGAATAAAAACTGAAAAACTGTAAACGCTTAACATGTCAATAGACCGTTTGAAGGACTCAACAAAATCACTTGCTTCCATGGTCTAAGCAGATTCTTGTCGTGGCCAAGTTATCATAAGAATATGCAGTTCGGATACTAAAATCTATGAGTCAGAAAAATTAAATGACCACTGTCTTTCTCAAAATCCCTGTGTATTACTAATACCATTCAAGCAACTTCACTGGAAGCAAAGCAGCATCTCTTCAAGAGGAAATGTTTTGTGATTGAGTCAAAATCCGAGTAAGGCAAACACAAGGTTGTTTTAATGCAAAAATTTAAGATACTTGGAAAAATGACAGGTATACTTGTAAAATTTGTGAAAGCAACAGCTATAGATGCTACAGATTAAGTAGCTGAAATAAAAAAAATTACACATATTTTTGAGAAAGTTTTTTTCTATATAGTTCTCATCTCATCACCAAACACTGAATACTCTTCAGTTCAACCAGAAATATAACACTTCTGGCTTTTGCTAATCTTTGGGTTGAACTCCTGCCTTGCTCTGGAGGCAGACTCTCAACACCCCTGCTGGAAAAACATTCTGCCAAGTTTTAGCAGATACCTCAACGAGACAAGGAAGCAGCTAAATACTGAACATACGTGTACCAGAGCTTGGGGTGGCGGCTCATGGAATGATTCTTCCCATTTGCTGGAGAGTCTTTTGTAGCTGATTTACTTAACAGGAACTCTTGAAGTTTCTGCTTCACTTCCGTACTGGCCACCGCCCCTAAGAAACATAGAGATAAATGCATCTTATCTTTACTTTAAAAAATTACCTTTTTAATGAAAACAAACTCCAAAACAGAGTCCTTGCCTTATTGCTGGAAGTTTTGCAAACTATTAAAAAAAACTATTGGTGGAAAAAGTCAAAATGAGATAACATTTGGATTAAATGCTTGTCTGTGGAAGCCTGAAGTTGGCCATGATCCAAAAATCCAGTGAAGTCATAAGGAATATTTCAGCAGTAGATGAGGCCATTTATCCAGGGCCAGATGTATCTAAAGAATTTAAATTATTTCCTGATAGTTCGCAACAATCCAAATACAAAACCAACAACAGAACTAAAAAGACAGTAACAAAAGGTCAGTTTGAGTTTTTAGTAATGATTTTTTTTTCTTTTAATAAAGTAATATTAATAAAACAGCAAAACTCTCCTCTGAACACTGTCTTGGTTATAAGCAGAACACTGCAGAAAAAGCCAGCAGTGAGGCTTTTAAATGGAACCCTTAAGGGCTTCTACCTGTGATGTCTGGAAAACAAGAGACAGTGCATTTTGAACTCTTTTGGTGGCTAGCTCAATACAGAACAAAAAAAGTAGAGCATGTCATTGTAAGGTTAAACTGCCAATTCAAGCTTGCAGCATGGGACATGCTTCTTTGCTCATAGCCAAAATAGTGTTCATTAGGGAAAAAAAAAAAAAAAAAAAGTATGAAAACAAAAAGTCATTTGGTTTTCCATAATCAGTGACAAAAAAAGGGATGAAACCCCATTTTTTAAAAAAGTTGCAGCATTAAGACATATTTGATACTCTAAGTATTTGGTTACCCAACCCTGACACATCACAGTTGAGATGCTGAACATGTCCCACGTGACCCACTGCCCAGAGAATCCTTCTACTTCTCTGTTTCATACCCCAACCTCCCTCCCCTCTACTCATCAAATAGATCATCACCACCACCAAACTCTGGGGCTGGGCCTGGAGGGGTCACAAGCTGCTTGGCTGGCTGTTACATCCTGAACAGCCATCCAGCAAGCTCAAATTGAGAAGGGAACCATTGAGGTCACATCTCTGCTCTTCCTCTGGCAGGAGCACTGATAAAGCCCAACTGTTCATATGGAGGCTGACTTTTTTTATACTACTTAGAGGAATCTTTTGTTCCTGCAGTTTCCACACCTTCACATTTCTAGGTCAGCAAGATGGAAAATTTTTATGGGCTCATTGCTCTTCAAAGTACTAGAAGCACCATGGACACCTCAATTTCTAAAGCCTACGGCATTGTGCACTACAGCTGTTGAAGTGATATATTTTTCCTCCCAAGATAAAAAAGGTTTTTTCTGCTTTGGTCTTTGTCAGTTAATTCTTGTGCTCATTTAGTAGAGCAATTAATAGTATCTGTTTGTGGCAGCTTCATTTTGAATATCTTCACACTTCACACTTCAGATTTTCAAACTGCCCTTACTAAAGAGAATTATTTGTATCTGTCTCCCTCTAGTGAGCAGCAAATCCTAACAAACTGTTATTTTCTTTACAGCTATATATAAGCTAGAAATAACTCTTGGTCATGCCTCATGAAATGTCATCAAGAACAAACACAAGACAGTTTGCAAAAGCCCTAGCAAAATATTTAGAAGTCGCATCCTAAGATATTCTTAAATATTTAATTTTATTTTCAGTATTGAAACAATACTCAGCAACTAATTTAAATTTTTACTGTTTTATAGTGCTTTCTGCATTGAGAAAAAAGCTCTTCAGAAAATTCTCATGTGAAGCTTTACGCTTTCAAATTTCTTCATTTTTTATACCAAGAGCTTGACTCTTGAGATGCATATATACGAGTTGGTCAAACTGTGTTTTCCTGCAGTCTTCCAAGTCTGCACACAAACCAGAAATGTGTTTCTGAGGGTGCAGTGGGTGGCCCTGCCCTTCTCAAAGCACAGTCTTGACTTCTCGACCTGCGTACTTCACACAGAAATAGGCTTCCTTCAGGTTCCTGTTCATAGTTCATTTTGGCTGGAAGAATGCAAAGGGGAATAGATTCATTTCTTATTAGGATTCATGGTACATTGGCTCTTACTTTCTCGTCCTCTTTCTTTGCCTCGGAGGGGAGGAAGCTGTTGCTCCCTGCGATGCCTCTCCAGTTCCTGCTCTTGTCTTTGCTGCTCCAGTTTCTGCTCTTTTTCAAGGAGTTCTTGCTGTTGTTTAATGGCTAGGAGTTCCTGTTGTAACTTGCACAGAACAAAAAGACATGAGAAAGTGCAGTTTGCAGTGTTTTCTAGGTCAGTCCTGGTTAAAACAACCCCCTTGAGAAACTGAGGATCAGTGCTTGCTTTTATGCTTACACTTCTTTTCATCTCTTAACTGACTTTTAAGCAGCACAGTGCATTACTGGCTGTCACCAAACTGAACTCTAGTGTCAGGTAGCAGCCTGCTGCTCTGGTTTCACCACCTTCTCTCTTGCCAAAGATGCCTGGAAACTTCACATTGTACTTTGCCTGTGCATCACCCAACTCTGGTTCCTGTGCTGTGCTGCATTTGTCAGCTCTGTCGAGTGGAAGCTTAGCACAGCACCACAATGGCAAGTAGATAAGAAGGAAAAAATGAAATGAAAGGCAAGATCATAAATTTCCAGTCAAAACCCATTATAGCAATCTTGCTATAGTGCAGGCAATCATAAATCATTTTATTTTTGTATTATATGAGGCAGCTCAGAGAAGAGTGAAAACATAATACTATCAGGGCCTGCCTCTATTTTACAAATGCAAATATTATGCACTTGCCTATCAATTTGATTTGTGGTCACAAACTCAAACTGTAGCCCCAAAAAGCAATAGATTTAATATAGTAAAACCAGTATATACCAATAAAACAGCCACTTTGACATTCAGCTGAAAATCCAGGCTTCAAAATAGGTAGTTCAATTTTTTGTGGATGTGGTGGCTTCATGAGCTTCATGATTCTCATAGTATTGCTTTGGTCTGCTGTAAGCAAGTCACTGGTAGGTGCAAGCAGATTTGCTTTAAAAGGCTTTTATCACCCCAATACAGAGAAAAGAGCACTCACACACCATCTCTCAGTCACAGCAAACCTTTCAGGCATCTTTCCTTTCCCTGTCTGCTTAAGCATATTAATTTTGTAGATAAAGTAAGAGACAAATGAAAAATGTTGCTACCTTAATGTGCTCCTGGAGCTGGGCCTGATGCTGGCGGGTCAGGTTTTCATGCTGCTTCTGGAACTCTGCAATGAGCAGCTGTTTCTGAATTTGCTGCTGCTGCTGGATCAGGAGCAGCTCCTGCTGTAGCTGCTTCTCGCGCATAATCGGGTCCACCATGGGAACCATCATCCTGAGATCGGTTCGCAAGTCCAGCGGTGAGATAGGCTCCAGTCCCACGGGAACCTCCGACTTCACATCCACTGTGGGAACAAAGCAACAAAACGTATGCACATTAAATATAACAGGAGAAGGAGAACAGAGAGCATTCCTACCGGGAAAAAGACCCATTTCACTCAAAGACTGTTTCAATGTACAGACCTTTCAAAACATTTAATGCAATCTATGCTGTATGCCAACTTCAGCACTTCCTTTCCATACTCTGCAAAAATACTCCCAGATTAATATTCTGCTAAACAGGTTAACACACAACCCAGTTCTAAAACCATGTCATAGCCCAATGGAGCAACATTTAGTGAAAATCTCCTAGGCACTATCGATGCTGCACAATAAACACTCAGGGCACACTTCCTCAGGATAAGATGAAGGCATTGCAGTTCCCACTGCACTGCAAGAGATTTTACAAAGCCAGTGTGTAGATTTTCTGGGGATAGTGTTACACATGAAAAACTACTCAGTGCTACATGGGTATTGCATATAAATATACCTGGCAAACACAGAGGAATAATGTGTAACATGGGGAAATAATCTGACACACAAAATGAGAAGTTTTAGTACAGCTTTTGGAAAAATGATGCACCACGCATAGCACACTATATATGGCCTGTAAGAAAACAAATTATTTCAATTTGTCGTAGCGATGTTATAAATTCTTAATCCAGCATTAAAGTATTTAATGGAGGGTCCTGTATTTTCTATCTCCTAATTTAAATCAAAGGGACTAAAAAGCAGCAGAACAGAGTGATTTTATCACTTTCACAACAATACTTGTAAAGCTCTGGTTTGCACAACAAATGGAGAGTGGTGTAACCTCATCTGTTTCGAAAGAACAAAAGACTAACAAGCAGCATATTTTCAAGAGGAAAAATAATAGCAGCCGGAGGTCTCTGCTAAAGCCCAGCAGTTCTGATTCCATCCACAAGAGGACAGTGAAACACAAACGCATCCATTCCAGTTCCTATTCCTCCACTATCTTCATTGGAAAATAAGATTACTAATTGAAAACAAACATGCTGTCGGAAATGACTCGGGAACAAGATTTTAAGCATATTTTCTCCTTTTTCTCTGCTGCAGCTGTATTTATTTCTGAGAAAACCAAAACGAAACAGAAATATCCTAGTAAGCAGAGGCAGCAAAACTGAAGCAGTAAAAGTTGAAACTGCAGCAAATGGAGAGGACTGAATTATATCTCTAGGGTCAAATCTATAAGTAAAAGATTTTATAAAAAAAAGAGAAAAGGCACCAAATCTTTTCTATTGATCACACCTTGTTTTCAAAATTCTGAAAACATACACTTTTCTGAGCCCTTTTTTAAAATCCTAATAACTGTGATTGTAAACCTCAGAGCATAATTTGGCTTCTTAACCTGCTATCCCAACAGAATGATTGTGTCTAAGTGCTTACTTTTGTTCTGAGACTAATCACTAAATTATAAAAAATCACCTTTAACTTACAAAAACTACTCTTGATTATAAATAATTGCCACCAACCAAGAGAAATGGACAGGCAAACCCCCAGCCTTTCATCTCATTTATTCAGCGGCAATCCACATTCCATTTGTCTAGACTAAATATAGCCACGTTTATACAAGAAATCAATAGTGCTTGCAGAGAGCAGAGCAAAGACATGAATATTTCATCAAACCCAGAGAGAAATGGCAATCAGCAAACTGACAGCAAGCCGTGTAGGCTGACTGGCCCGCCAGATAAGTCTCCTGTACTTGGACAATGGCTCATTGCCTGCAAGTCACAATCTTATCATCAGCACTCTTCTATTTTTAACATTAATTGCATTGTAGGTGACAAAGGTTTATCATGTTTAAAGGGGAGAGATGGATTTTCTTACATCTCCTGTGACAGGATAATAAGCCTTACTAGGAGCAGTAACTGGAGCTCAGCAAACCCTGCAGGGTCTGGCTCACAACAGTGTTTGCAAACTGAGCCCCGCAGGGTCTGGTTCACAATAGTGTTTGCAAACTGAACCCTGCAGCTTATTTTGCAGATACTGGCTGAAAACAAACCTCTACAGGTCTGCACCGTGATTCAGGCTGATTATACTTCCCATCTTGGACCAGCATCCCATTTCTTCATTTTCAGAAAACATAGCATGAAGGGAGGCCTTTTTTTTTTTTAACAATGGAAATTTCCTTTCACTATTAGTAAAATCTGCAACTGAAACCAGTTTGGTAAGGTATGCATTTTCTAGAATTTTCACACACTCAAATAATAAATCTGGAACTGGAATATCTACTTCATCAAGTTTACCTTAACCTCATTCCTTAATGTGGGGGAAAATAAATATTAGGGTAGCTCTAAACTTGAATTCATAGAAACCAATACATAATATTTAATGTCATTTCAGTGCCAATATTTGCCAACAAATAAAAACAAGCATTTATTTCCTGGCATAAATATTGCTAACAGTAAGGTTATTACCAATACTTCTAATAACTGCTGACACAGGAAATCTTAAATTTTAGGGGTAATTACTGTCTTAAAAGTGAACTAAGTAATAGTTAGCTGGGTAATATTCAACCTCGTCAATGAAATTATTCTAAACAAGTAACTATAAGATCACCAATCAGACTGAATGGTTTGCTACTGTCTGTTTCACAGTCCTAATGCCACAGGCCATTTACATTCTTACTTGCTACTAGCTGACAAGAAAGGGAAAAAGCAGCTCCGTGGAGCTACATCAGTGTGAAAAACATGTAATGGAGCAGAGAATCAAAATCAGTGTCTTTAAAAGCTGTGACTTTTAGCTCAAGCATCTTCCTACCACCAGCATGCCATTGCAATTTTAAGGCTCTGGAGAGCAAAGGTGATGCAGAATGTTTACTCTCATTGGGGCTTTTTATGTTTTTTAACCCCCTCTACAAGGAAGTATATATATATATTCTAAAAGTAAAAAGGTAATGTCCTAATTGGTGCCCTCAACTTCAAACATCATAAGGAGCAGAGGGATTCAGGATCTAAGCAACAGGATTCATAAAAATATTAGACAAAGAAGGAAAGGGATGGATAATGAAAGCAAATATTAATCAGAGTCTGATAAAGGCTAACTTCACTTATTCTTCAGGATTTTCATACCACCAATGGATTTGTAGCAGGCACAGTTCAGACCCTGTCCTCACTCTCTCCCCTGCAGTCCACAGCAGATCCTTCCCAACCACTCTGCCAACTACAAAGCAAGCCTGGGATTCCTCTCTAAGGTTAAATAAAGACAAGCTCTCTGAGCTTATGTCAGCTGTGGCGAATACAACAGTAGGCTGCAGAATATTAACTAAAAACGTTACTGAAAGCTCAGTGATTCCAGGAAATATGCCAAAATTTGAGTAGAAAAATATTTAATTTTCAGTTACAACACATTGCAAAAGGCATATGTATTTATTTTTCCTATAAGTACTCAACTGCCTTTATCTTGAAACACAACAACAAAAATAGTCTCAGAAGAGTGTCCATATCAATTATGCTCCATAGATGGCACTTCCCACAGGGCTTTTGAAATTCTGCGGAAAGAAAATAAGACACTGGAAAAATGGCATTCTTGTTGAGTGATTTAGATGCTTGGAGCATGTGTAAAAAGAGGTAAAGGAGCTTGCTTTAACTCTCAGGCTGTGCATTTTGAAACCATTCCTTACAAAGGGAACACTGACCAACTGTTAAGTCTTCCACTAAGAGATGGCATTTCAATCTCTGTTTCTGGTGACTGGTTTCAATTCCTGGTGTATTAGAAACACAAATCTTCCAAATTACAAATGCTAAAGGAAAACATCAGAAAATAGAGCAGCCCACGTTCTCACCACCATCTCCCAAGAGAGGTAACCTTCTTTTTTGTTGTCAGTTACCTTTCTTGGCAGACATTTCTGCCACCTTTAAATCCAGGAACTTAAACAAAGAATGCTGTCATCAGCTGAACAGTTGCCATTCCTGATTTAATATGCAATAAAGAAGAATTCCAGTAGACTTGCTTATAGACCATCTTGTCTAGTACATTTATGATTTTTACATAAGAGGAACTGTCTGGACTGCTGGGACTTCAGGGATCCAAGTCAACCTTTCCTCAAGGGAATGTCTTGGTTACACTCTTGGGCTGGGACAATAAAAAAGGCTGGAGATAGGAACAGGGCATGAAGCTGGTGAGCCTCCTTCTCCTCCCTTGGTTGTTCAAGGCAGACTTACACAGAAGAAGCAGTTAAGGTTTATAAACTGAAAAAAGAGGACTACAGAAGTCAGAACACTAAATTAAAACTACATCTGACAAAAGACAGATGACAAGTTTCTCCAATCAGCAGTATTAGGTAATAAAAACATATTCCTGAAAACACACAAAACCCAAGTAAAATCTAGAAGAACCAGTATGCAAAGAAATGGCCAAAACTTAGCCCAGAAAGTATCTTGGTGAAGTATTACAAAGAAAAGAGAATAAGAATTTAAACCAGTGCTACTCTTTTGAACTCTGCTCTACAAAAAAGAGCCCAAAGTTATTATTAACTTGTACAGTATTTTTCATAGTTTTCATATGCTTTTCATAAAATGAAAACAAACCAGAATAATTTTGCACATTTTAATGTAAAGGAAACTGGCTCCATTTGGCCTCTTCATACAAAGAAAGTAAAAACCTTCACTTTTTGCAGAATTAGCCATCAGTCAGTCATGACATAATCAGAGCACTAGGAAATTTATAGAGAAGAGCCCTAAATGCTGAGAAGAGTGGAAGATTCACCCCCTACCCCCTCCCCCAATAAAGATAATACTTTTAATTAACTCTACAATTTAAACCTAGAATTTTTTTTACCCAGATTTATGTGCCAACTCATTCAGGACTTGAAAAGCACCAATACCTGAAAAGCTATGAGTGCCCTTGAAACAGATTTTTAAAAAATCTTTGAAAAGACTGAAAAGATTAAATAGTGTAGGAGGCTGAAAGTTTCAAGAAAAATGGAACAGAGGGTAAGAGGGAAATTTTGGCAGCCATGTGAACCACAAAGTAACTGGCAAGAGATGGGACAGAGAAGAATTGGCCAGGCAAAGAGCAGAAGATGAAACACAGGAAAAGGAGTTAAATTTCTGCTCTGAGAAGCTGCATTAAAGGGACACTGCTCACTGTAATCTAAGAGCAGCCCTGGCACAGTGATAAGGTGGCAGTGAGGCCACGGTGTAGACACAGGAGCGATGTGTTCATGGTGAGGATGCTGGGAAATTAGGCAAGCAAAGTGTTTTTGAATAGGCATGACTAAAAAAGACTGAGACTGACATGAAAACTGCCACAGCAATTGTTCAGTGTTCAAGAGTGCAGAAAATGTCCTAATCTGGAGCCTGTTCCCTGGAGGAGAGGTGGTGCCACAGCAAGACCTGTACAGCAGGAGCGAGAAGCTGAAAGGTTAAGAATAACTAGTGACATCAGAAGTACAAGTCAGATGATCAATAAACTGTGAAAGGTTATGTTACCTCCCATGGGATGCTTTTATTATTTCAGCTCTGGTAGCTCAAGTCTTGCACCTCAATTCTCAGCTGGCATAATCTGTCATTCCTCTGTTAACTTCAATATGGGCAAAGCTTCTTTTGCCACCTGAGAAGCTAGACGCAGAACCTCTCTCAAGAGAACAGGGATGAAAGAAAACAGCCTTCAGAGCATCTCATTTCACCATGGGGACAAAAGCATCCAAATTTAGGATGACACTTAACAGAAGTTTTTTGCAATATATAAAATCAGCAGTTTCTTTCTCCACTCTCAACTATGCTAGGGAGTGCACCAAACTGAAAAAAAGTGTCACCTAGATTTCACTGAATGTTATTAAATATTTTTGATTCATGATATATCCTCAATCTTACATTGGATTTTGGTTGTCACAGGCAAGGAAAGCAGAAAAGCTGCAAATGAAAATGGAAAACTTCTTTCAAAGGTAGCACAATGACTTTTTTGAGCCATTAAGTACTCAACTGCACTTTGCAGTTTTAAAACTTCCTCACTTGGAAAAGAAAAAAACCACAAGAAATTAAGACACATTTCAGAACAGAAAAAGTATTTTCCAGTTATTTTGCTGGAATATCTCTCAAGAGTCAGTAATTATTTTAAAAAGCACTATCACTGAATTTGAAGTATAAGTGAACTGTCAAACTTGATGAGGCACTCAATTCAGTTTATAGTATTAAGGAGAAGTGTAATAAATTAAACTACGAAAGTATTCCCCTTTGTTCTAAATAAAGGGATCTTATCACGATTATACCTTTTTCCTATTTCTTTTAAGTGTTTGCATACATGTCATAATGAGAAGTAAAATAAATGCAAACAGCGATCTGGGCTTTGATTTACCATACTCTTATTTCCCCAGGGCCTGGAAAGGAAGCTCAAACAACCACAACCTTCTAAAATATCAGTGAGAGGCCTTGAAATACCAACACTGAAGTTACAGTTAGCTGGCTTTGGTAAAAAATCAAAGGCTTTATTATACTGATTTACTAAAATCAGATTCCTTCTCTCCAAATAGGCTTTTGAGTCAAACACTCATTACAAGCTCAAACATAAATGCCATCTAATTTGTTATCGCCAGAAAGTTTTTAAATGTTACCATGTTTGCTGTTTCTTCTACACTGAATACATGAGAGAAAGTTCCACTTATGAGCCTGCCAGAGCTCATGCAAATATCAGGCCAACCACTTCTGTCACAGGAATAAAGGTAAATGTGCCCAGTAAATCACATCAGAACATGAAACACTTTTAAACACAAACCTGGGATGATCTGTTATCAAGAAATCCAAGCTGAACTATATTTGGGTTCTTGAGTGACTTTATTTATATTTCACCTAAGAGAACCCTTACATACATGTTTCTTTACACCCATCAGCACACAGACGTATCTTCACTTTCCAGAATAAGCCTTTTTGATATAAGGAACATGAATACCATAAATTCTAGATACCACTGCTTCAGGCAAGATAAAAACAGGACAAAATAAATGCACATATAGTTAAAATGTATAATTTCTACGTAACTTTATTCTCACTTCCAAAATCTATGATATACTGATGATTCCATTAGATAATGGTAATAAATCAGTGTTAGTTATGGCATCAGGTTAACCAATTAGACATTAATGTGCCCTCTGCATGGTATACATACACAAAAAAGTGTCAGGGAAGAATGTAAAACAGCATTCTTTTGGCTGTGGATGTTCTGTGCACAAATCAGTACCACTGCCAGTGAGAACCCTGTGAAGATGCCAACTCAGGTTCAGTTTGGTGGCAGCACCACTTATTGGTTAAAGAACTATGTAGGTACAATGTCTCCAGGGCAGCAAGTACCAGTTTATCAGTATCTTCCAGTCACTTCAATAAAAACTAAAAATTAACTAATTAAATTGAAGGCTCATGTGACATAATTTTGTCTGTGTACTTGCATACATACATAATTCTTGCATCATAGCCTGAAATACTAAGAAAAATCATGGAGCAGACATGATACAAAAGGTTCTCCTCACCTCCCTTTTTAAAACAGGTATAATGATAGGTGCCACACCCACATGATGTGGATGTGATACAATTTTATCAGTATCATTCCACATAAAAAGACCATGTACCAACTCCCTCAAGGCTGCTAAGGATGACTGAAAGCGCACTATGGAGGGTTCTAGAGACCTGCAGTCTTTGTCTCATGGCTGACCCAGAGACAATATGAGGCTGCTACAAAGGGTACCAAATACATCCAGAGCTTAGGATTTTCACTTACTTTTCTTTCATCTCTTCTCTACCTGCGAATGCTGCAGGCACATTTGTGACATTGTTGTGTTTACACCTGCTGAATAATTCACGGCAGTGAGGCTACCACTATTCTAATCTCAAGGTGTTGACAGAGAGAGAGGAGAGGGGGAAATAGCCCCTCCTTGAAGTGAGGGTATCAAAACAGCTACCATTTAGGCATGCCAGCAGGTATGTCCTGAAGTATCATAGGGCAGCATGCTCCAAGCAAATAAGACAGTGGGTGGTAGTTTGCTGAACAAGTATCCCCAAATAGCATTGCTATTTCAGGGGTGTGACAGCCAGTGCTCCAAACAAAACCCTTGGAAGGCAAGATGTAGGGCAAATCTTTCAAGGAACTGTTGGCAACTTTGTTTTTTAGAAAAAAAGATGACTGACCCCAAAAATGCATTGAAAACAGTATGTTCCATTTCCTTTTTTTGTTGTTGTTGTTGTTGTTGTGGAAGTATATGCTCCCCAAAATTCTACAATAATTAGGGGTTTGTTTTTTTCTCCTTTTTACTGCATAGCAAAATCTAGTATTTACACATAACTTCTTAGGCTTACAACCTGTCTATTATACCCAGGAAATCAAGAAAGACCTTCTATTATTCCAGTGTTTCTGATAAATATTTATGAGACATCCTGATCTTGGACAAGCATTGGGCTAAAAATGGTGTTGATTCTAAGCACAAAAACAGGGAGGACTGAACAGAAACCTCCCCCAAGAGAAGGGGAAAAAGAATCTTTCTAATGAGACAGTAAATGTCATGCCAGTTGGAAAGTAGCAACACAATATTACTTACTGTGCTAGCTCAGAAATAAAGCTCCTGTGTATTTTATGCAGAATTAACAGTTGCAGATGTTTGTTAGCAAAGATGCATCTGTTTGTATTATACATTTTGTCCTATTCTGCTCCCCTTTGTACCAAATTGCCTTGAACTGCAGCACACTCAGGGGACTCTTTCTCCCTCTGCTCACATAAAACAGCAAGCATATTTGCACAGAGACTGAAATAAAATTAATACATAACACTAAAATGCTGGCTTGCTGTGTTTCAGAGGTCTGCCTACTGGATTACTGATACCTAGCAGCAGAAGAGTTGACAAGTTTTCATAGAGAAAACACTGTGGGTAAGTCAGGGAAAATTAATGGAAAAGACTTTCCCAGAGATGATGCAAAGCAAAGGAAGGGTAGGGTTTATTAGATGGTGGCATTCAATCAGGAGTGGCAGAACATGAAAAGCAGAAACAATGCTAATACAGCTGACGGGAATATTAGGCAGCAGTCACACCCCAAAGTTGGATGGATAACGACATCAGTAGGCAAAGAAGACAGGCTGCTCTACAGAAAGGTAAGGAGGAATTACTGAGGAAGGTCCTTCTCAGCTTGAAGAAAGGACTGTGAAGGTTTTAAAGGTCTTCATCCAAATTATTTTCTGCTACAGACAGAGTATGTCTTTCAGGAAACAACCTTGACTACCGACCATGCAGATGGCCTCATTTCCATTACGGAGACTTTACATAAGGCAGGCACTCCAGTAAGAGATTATATAAAATATACGAAAAGCATTATGAATTCACAAGCAAGGAAATGTCAGTCTTCTAGGATGATTTCTTATATTTTTGTCTCATTAATGTGAAGACAGTTGTGGTTTTGTAGGGTATAGATCCAAACCATAATCATTTGCAGTAAGTAATCACAAAAAGTCTCTCTCATATTTTGCCAATTGGGATTTGGGAGAACTACTTGAAAAATGGAGACAGACATCTCAGGTTCAGAGCTGTAACCCAAATATTGAAGAATTATTCCTTTTATACTAAAAGGGTGTCTTGACAAAGATAAACTCTAAGACATTTACTTTTAAAATCAAATAATGTTCTCAAGATGAAAAAAAAATCCCAAACTAGATATAAAAGACCTTGTTCATGTAATTGTGTGACTCAGCATCATTACTATTACACTACTTATCTAAATAGCACCTTTCCATTTTTGCCCTTTTCACCACAGTAAATCATTTCAAATCTACTTTGTCCATATCTGTTTACTTTGACAATCTACTTTGATTTCTTGAAAAAGGAAAGTAAATCTCTGCTTGAAATTCAAAACATAGCAATACCAACCTACAGCTAATGCTACACTGTATGAGAGCAAGAGAAAATATTTCTATGGTGTTTCATAATGATGTAACACTAAACTTAGAAAATATTATTCATGATTTGTGCTCTCCAGAATGGAGGGACCTCTGAAAGGATCCCTTTGGAATGCAGAGGCTTGGTTTCAACCACCAGAGGGAGTCAACTTGATGTTTCAGGACAACTACAAAATCAGAATGAACAGAAAAAGCACTGAGAAGTGAAGAACTAACAAACACTGCTATTTAACGCAGATTTATGTGGATACCAAACATAATGTAAATAAAGTTCAGTTCAGGTTCATTTCTGTGAGATAAGAAAATCATCTTTTTCACTTCAAGTGCTCATTAACAAAATTCCTATTTTTCTTATACTTCAGATTAACAAATTTTTAAAGATTAAAAATGTAACATTTTACATAAGAAAAATACTTATATTTCTATGCAGCCTACTATTCTTTCTCAAGTTCAAGACAATGCTGTACTCAAAAGTCTTTTTACCCGCTGTAAATACAGCAGGTTTTCTTCAGTTTATTTATGGTTCAGCCAACTCAATCATTAAGTAGAGTTATGGATTTACTATGGCGAGTACATGAAACAAACAGACATGTCTCCTCACTCTGACATACATTTGCCTTTGTAATTTTTAAGAACTGGAAAAGCAAACTATAGAAATTATTATGATGACAGCAACTTTCTCAGTACATTAGCTGGAGATACTTTCTGTGATTATTATTCTAAATAAACACTGAAAACATGGTTCTGCATTCTGTAATATCCCAGATACTGATATAACACTTCTAAAAATTCATCTGTGATGTCAAAGAAAAAACATTGAAAACTTCTAGGTAATTGTAATGCCACTTAGCAAGTGCAGTTCAGAAAACTGAAAAAGCCAAAAGTTATTACCCATTTTTTGTTTTCCACATTTCAGCAGGTCCATTTTTCTTACTAGTGGGTCAGTTTTTTCTCTCTTCAACTCATCTGATATGATGAAAGGCAGTGGGCATTTCTTCAGTTTCAAATGAGAGCGTCTTTCTCAAGTAAGTTTTCCAAGAAATTAAATTTCCTGCTAAGAAGTCTACAAAAAATCAGTGGGAACTCTTCTCAAATTTCAAGCTCAAGTTTTAGAAACCCAGAGATCAGGCCTGGAACAGGCACACCAGACTAATGGAGTCAAGCACTAGAAATTACTCTTCAAGAAACTCTCTGGGTCCTTTGAGAATGTCAGCCTAATCATTTAAATAAATCCTAGTCATATGGAAACTCCCACCCCCCACTCAGCACATTAATCACTCAGAGCAGAGGTTCCCTCTCACCAGACCTAAGATGAACAACTCTCAGCACATTTAGTTCTGTTAACTGAGCTTTTGAACCTGCCTGGAAACATCATTACAACAAGCTAAAATTCTGCAATACAAGAGGCAACTTGCAAGTAAGTGTTTAAGTTCTGCAGTCTAAGCAGAACTTTTTGTCAACACTGAGATGGCATCCATGTTATGGAATTATTGCATCAGGCATTGCATATTAAGGACTGGGAGAAAAAGGCAGCGCAACTAGTTGAAGGTTAGCCATGGAAAAGCTCTAGTACTAACTTTAAGATGAAACACCGAGAGTAGTCTTGTTAATTAAACATGTTATTAAATTGTTAATAAAGAATTTATTAATATGTTTGCTTTGACATGAGACAAACTGGAATCTAGCCCGAATCATCCTCATCAAGGTTCTACACTCACTGAAGTACTGCAGAAGGCTGCACTAGCAGCAGCATACCTTAGTAAGTTCTTTTAATCAGAAAATTTTCTTTTTTCTCAGAAATGTGAAAATTCTTCCTGACTGTTTCCCTTCTTATGGTTTTTATGTTTGTGCCATGCACACTTATATCTTAGGGTTATGCTGATAAGAAACAGGAGTTTATTTTGGCAAATGAGGTTATTTTCACTAATGTTTAGATTTGCTTGTGTTTGGTTTCTTCCCCTTAATTAGGATCTGATAGTTCATACCTGAACTGAAATTTCTATATTGTTATGTATTTCCCAATAGCCAGCCTTGGCCAAGCACTCTCTCTGCTGACTGTAAAGTTCAAGTAATTACATGAATGCTGAGACCATGGTAGCATCCATAAAGCATATTTCACACCATGTCCTAGGAACTGAAGGTGATGGATACCCCCCATGAAGCTGACTTCCCCCTGCTCAGCAGCATAAACCACCACATCCCAGAACTAAAACAAAATCTGCACAACCACTAGCTACTCATCACTCTGGACAGAAGCACTCTGCAGAAACACCAGGAATAGTAGGATCTGGACACAGCATATACAGGGAAAGAATGACCAAGTGTCAGCCCACCTGCAGGAAAGGATATCTGGAAATGCAGCCAATGGAGATGGCAGTTGATTTCACTCATTCCAAGTATGTGAGTACTATTCTATCAGTTGAGAGCTATACATCTGATGAAACACCTCAGGGAAAAACTGACACCCAATGGCATTATCTTTCACTTTCTCCACAAACCAGAGTCCCAAAGTGACCAATGGATGCTCTTGGTTTAGAAAGAGCTAACTTATGCATCCATAAAATTCCATTTCATTTCCAATCACATTTACATCTTCCAGACAAAAAAAGAAAACTGAAGTTGCTAGTCAATGTAAACAGCTTCTGACCTTAAATTACTTCTGAATACAGTTAAAATGAATGGCTCAACTGCCACACCAGAGATGATTAAAAAAATAGCATATGATCTTTCTTAAAAAATGTGACAACCAAATGTCACGGTCCATTATCATCTTTATACATCCATTTCCAGAATTTGTACCACCTTTATACAATTTGCTCCACCTCATCTTAGAGGACATTCTGATAAAGTAGAGAGTTGAGAAATATGTCTTTTTCTGAAATAAATGTTACTTGGTTCTAAGAATTTGCACAATTCACTTCCTTAGCTCTTCCTTGACAATGTCTATTTAGAAGAGATCTATTTATTCCTCACCACATTTCACAGTTCCTGTTTCTAAATGAGAATCATATTAACAAAGGGTAGAGAGAAACAAACATGATTAAAGAAACCAAGGCTGTTTTTTCTAATGTAGGTACAGTGGTGTTTCCAGAGGGGAAAAAATTCCAAAACCTTCTAAGATGGGCTTCAATGCATTTTACCTTTCAAGACTTTCTGATCTTGCTGAAAAAGAGTGAAATATAAAGGTGTTTAAGATAAAATGAGTAACTGTAAATAACTGTATTACACTGTAAACAGTTTCCAGTTTATGGTTCATACATGTCAAAACTGACTTTCCAAGAAACAGATCTGTACCTATTTCATGATAAATAACTGTCTATTCACCATTATTGTCACATTGGATTACAAGCACTTCTTCCTTTCTGTAATACAGTGGACATCATGTTAAAGTAATTTCAAGATGATATATGGTATTTTCAATAAAAACCCCTAATGAGTGAAAGGAATCCACTTTCCAGAAATTCACTCTGTGCATAGTTGTAAGTCTTGTCTCATTATTTTCTGCTTAAACTAAATTATCTACATCCTCTTTCATACTGCAATATTTTCAGGGGGAAAAACCCTCAAATACATAGAAACCTGCTGAAAGAATATGAAGATCACAGCACAGACAGTAAAAAGAGCAATGGAACTGTGGAAAAAACTCCAGCCAAACAAAACCATATTTAAGGAGATCATGTAGCAAAATTCAGATTTTTTTCTGTGTGTACTTTGAACAGATGGTATATATTTTCTCCTTCCCATGCAATTTATAAGCTCTTCACCATCCTCTCCAGGTACTACTTTTGACTATGGAACATTTGCTAGTACCTCCTCCTGCTGTGAGACTTCTCTGGTAGGGTCATTGAAACAGGGGTATATGTTGGCATGGGCATGTGGAGCTATTCTGATCCCTTCCCTGCGGTTTCCTTTCCCACAGTAGGCTACCCAATATTCCAAGGCACAGCCTGAACCAGTATAAACTTCCTGCAAAAGGACTGTGGTTCCACTCCTCAGCCCAACCTAGGGGACCAGGGACTGACCACAGTCTCTTAAGTACAGATGTATCAACATGCTACTCGAGTTCCTGAGTAAAATGATTAATGTATTGAAATACCTGTATTTGCTAGCACAGTATGTTCTTAACCATTTTCTTGACTTTTTGGAATCAGTAGCTTGCAATGCCATAAAAGATTAGAATAAAACAGAACCCACGAAGGTTTCTTCTCAAAACACCTTTCGAGCCACAACATTAACTCCATTGCATCCCTGTGTGCCATTAAAGTGAGTAATCTACTTAAAACCAATATTAATTGAAAAGTATCTTGAAAAAGGGAAACCCCTGAAATTTTGTTCCATTTAGATTTTTTGTAAAACTACATATAATTTTATGTTGATCTTCATTTAATTTAATTCTTATTTTATTTTATTTTACTATTAAAACATGCTACAAACAGTTTATTCAAAAACTACAGATGCATTGAGGTCTGCTATCATAAATCAATCAAGGTAAAAAAGAGCAACTGAGAAAAAAGTAACATTGACTTCAACTGAAGTTTGCATTTTAATTTTATATATAAATATATATATAAATAGCTATATATACAAAGAGAGCTAGACTAAGAAACGGATACTCTAAGGCCCTGCCAAGAGCTGAAAAATAAAGAACCATTTGGACCATACTAGAAAAGAGTATTTCTTCTTACATAATGTTCCAGCTAAGGGTTAGTATAGAAAGCTAGAGAAAAATGGTTCAAGTATAACCATTATTAAATCCAAGAAGAGCTTAAAATTACACCTCAGGGAGCTAAGCTGCTTCACGCTGTGCATAAGCTGCACATCTCCTCTCCCAGCAGTTCTCGGCAGCCCTCCCAAGCAGGGTGCAGACTGTAACAGATCTGCTGCCATAATCCTCTCCCCGGAGGAAAGGAGGAGCAGGAGCTCTCTCCTTTCTGTCTTGCTTTAGGAAAGGAGATGAGACACAGGCTGAAGCCACTCTGAGTATGTGCTGTTTGAGCCTTAAAGTGACAGTCACATGAGATACAGCCAGTGATAGGCTTGATTGCCTTAATATACCTATATTTATAATCAGAGTCCATGAGAAGCAAGTGCAAGAGCTGTGAAACAAGCAGGAGCTGAGCAAGCAGGGACTGCAAAGAATTATTTCTTCATGGATGAATATGAATCCTATACTCCACACTAAGCTAATAAAACATAATCCTGTATTTAATATAATTAAGCCAATTAACACCGTATGAACACTATTTAAAAACTTCTCAGGTTGGATAGCCCAGCGCCTTGGGAACAGCCTTCATTCAGCAATGATAAAACCACTTTTACATTAAGCAGAACTTTTGCAGCAGAGGAGGACCACTCACCAGAGGAGAACAAAAAATAGCCCATGATAACTGATATTGGCAACTTCCAGTAGCAACCTCCCAGACATCTCAGTGACATCTCAAAGACAGAGCCACCAACATGAAGCCAATAGTCTTTAGCCAGTTTCAAACTAAGTGAAAAAAAGAACTGTCAGAAAAACTCAGCCAGACAGCCACAGGGCTGCTTCCTGAGGCTGTCTGCCACTGGAGTTGTGAACTAGAGGCAGTGGGATGAGAAGGGGGTCTGAACTGTTAGACAAAGCTCTGCTCCCTCCAGTGAAACATCAATTTTCCTGCTGAACCCTCTTTTCTGCTATTCCCTGCTGGATGAGTCTGTGCAGTATGGGGCAGGAACAGTCAGGTAAGGACAGAGCAGTGGAAATCACACTCTTGGCCTAAGACTGCTTGTGGCCCTCTCCCTGTACTTTCCTGCTCAGAGTTGGCTTCATAGCACCAGCACACATAGTAAGACAGAGGAATGATCAAAATAATTTCTTCATTTCCTTCATTATTCATATTGGCATACAGTAAAAAAGACTCCTGTAAGTGAGGTGGAGAAAGGAGCATGATAACGTCCTAGATTTAAACCAGAATAACTGAAAGGGGCTGCCAACTCCAGGTCTAAGGCTGACAGCTCTAATGAACCTCTGCACTATGGCAGACCTTGAAGTCTGGGTCTGGACTGAAATAATCCATGTCTGCCAACTGCGTACCAGTATCCATGGGCTTGCTGCCAATATCCTTCTGTTGTGACTTTTACACGTCTTAAAGGACAAGGAGCTTTAAGTCTCTCTTCAGTCTAAATATGTAATTAAAGATCACAGGTAAAATACCTGTTGCTTTCAAATTAAAGATCACAGGTAAAATACCTGTTGCTTTCATTCTTTCAGATTTTGCTTACATCTTTTGGTCAACTTCTGGCTGACTAAACCTTACCAGAGTATTCACCTGTATAACAACTCTCTTAGCCCAAGAGGCATTTCACATTATTTTGCTGATCTATGATAAAGCAGGTAATTTCAGAGAGAAAAACTCAAGTGGGTGAAAAAGCACTGAGGGAAGTCATGCATTTAACCACACTGCATTAAAAAACAGATGTGCAGAGATCTGTAAGTTTTTAGAGTTTCACAGAGATAAAAAGCATTCAAAAGAAAATCTGTGCCTTTCATGTTAATTACAAACCTTTCTCCTGCCTCCTTTGACCCATGCTTTCAGCAGAGTCCTGCTTAGAGTCAGTCTGCCATTACTTTCCACGCCATGGCAGTCCCCTAAAAGTAATGCTACTCAGCATGTTCAGAAAAGGGGGACTGGCAGGCTCCACATGGCCAAGCTGGAGCCTCTTTTCTGCTCCCCACACTCTTCAGGGACAGAACAGAGAAAGACAGTGACAAATCTATGGGCAGAAGCCATTAGATATTCACACTGTGAGCATACTCTCCCTCATTTGGACATATTTGGCAATCTCTCTTATCTGGACATGTATATTTAAGCACATACATAATAAAACCTGATTGATTACACTGGAAATTTCCCTGTTACTACACCTTAGTATTTAGATTAATAAATAAGAATTTGCCACCTCTTGAAATTATCTTCTGAAATGTTTTTCTGAACTTTAAACTGCACTTTTCAATTACCAGTTTAATCTATTAATGCGCTAATGCTGCAGTTTTTGTGAGTGTTGCATAATCCTTTAGTCAGAAATGCTACAATGTGGTGTTATTTATATGACAGTCCTCTCTAATGCCAGTTTGCCTTCTGAAAATCCCCATGCAATTTGCTTTTCAGATCATATTAATTAATCCATCATTGGATTGAACTGCTATCATTTGTTATTTGTTACGCTGTGAGCAAACTGCTGGGTCTGACTAACTTCCGTGTAGTTTGTGTACAATTTAATATCATCTCCATTACAAAATGCTTTCAAAGCTTAAAAAAATGGTCTTTAATCTGAAAGTCCTGTTGCATGGCATGATTAATTTATAGGCACTTTCATCTGTAGTCAGTATTTTCCTGCCACATTTTTGTTTGCAATTTTGATGGCAAACTACAGATAACAGAGCAGTCAGCTCTACATGAAAGTAAAGACGCAGAGCAGATATCTTCTGCTTAGACAAGTATGCAAAAGACAGCAGCAGTTATGTACAATTCAGAGCACAACAGCTCTTTGTGGATAAATGATGAAAGATACGATCTCTTCCAGTGAGTGGTAAGTATGCATAACAAATAGCTGTACCACTGTTTGGTTTGTGGGTTTTTGTGTTGCCTTTTTTTTTTTTTTTTTTAATGTACCACAAAAGAGGGAGAAGTACATGGCTGGTATCCACACTCTTTACTGACCATTTCAGTAGTGCTTCTATAAATATGGCACATGAGCAGTTATAAGGAAGTAGATTTAAAAATAGGTCATAGGCATTAGGAGCAGATTATACTGTACAGGTGGGAAACAATGATTTCTGGCACAAATACAGATTATGTCTGTGTCCAACATGTAGGAAGTCTCCATCAATACAAATCAGCTGCCACCAGTGCTGAATGAGCTCATGTTATTGCAGAGCACAGCATAAATCTTTGACACAGCTCTATTGCCTTCCTTGAGATATTTCTATCTCAAGGGAGTAAAAAATCAGAAAATAGAAACATTTTAATGTGGGTTGTGTGAATACCTGTGATGTGTGCCTATAATAAAATAAGATTGCATATTCCTGATAACTACCAGTACTGGATGAAAAACTACAGAGAAATACACAGAAGAGAGAGACTTGCTATTCCTAGAAAACAGTCATAGCTAGGGAAATTCAGGAATACAATACGGTGAATTTTCCAAGGGAAATCTTGTTTGTCAATGCAAAAGAGAACAGTGTGGTTGAATGCTCTTGAGAACCCTAATTACACAGCTCTTCTTCACCTAGCTGAAATGGGATGGGTACCAGATAGGCTATGACCACCACTATCCACCAAAGATTGCTAACTACTTCACTAAAAGGGATAACAGAAGAACCAGCCTGGCTGTCTGCATCCTCCTGAGACTCATCTTTTGGACACAGCATTCTTCTGTTCTCGTCTTGCCAGTTAGTTCTGGAAGGAAACACTAAGGAGAGTATGGTGCCAAACCAACCACAGGAAAGTAGTCACATACTTGCCACACTTCTTACAGATGGCAGTGTCTTTAATATTTAAAAAACTGTACCATCCTATACAGTTCAATATCTTGATAATCATGAAAAATATGACATATATCAAACCCTTGCTTCTCAGTCATAGGGTTTCAAAACAGTAGATTTTCCTTTGCAGATAGTAAGTTATTCCTCATTCCTTCTGCTTTCGCTGGAAAACCTGTACAAACAGTACTTTCCACCACTGAAATGCCCAATGCCCAATATAGGTTGCACACAGACTTCCAGAGGAGAAACTGAAGTTTAGATTTGGACTCAGAGTATAATATAACTTTGGCTTCTTTTTGTTTTGTTTTATTTTACTTTGCTTTGTTAGGAAGAAAAAAGGGAGAGAATATGCAGAACATCAAGAAATCAGTATTTTCAGAGAACTAAATCACAACAGATGTCTAATTTACACCTAAAATTCCTAACAATCAGTTGAAATCATTTCTAGATTGACTTCTATCACAGATTCATATGAATTCACAGAACAAGCCCCATTAGGAACATCTCTTGGAAGAGTAAAAAGATTCCCTATACTGGTTCCAGTCTCTGGCCAAAATGTCACAGCCACAATCCTCAGCAGAAAACCCCACAGGGGAACAAAGAAACAATAAATATTGCCAGAGATCAAGTTCCACTTGAAAACTTGCAGAGAGACAAAATTTCCCTTTAAAAATGTATCTTCATTCATATGGAATCCAACTGAAATGCCTTAAAAGGCTCTTCAACAGAATTCTTTGACGTCTGTAATAATTCCATTTAATGCAATATATTGGCTTTTTTGGTTATTGCTACTAACTATCCATACTGCTAATCATCTTAACATTTTATTTCCTGAGAAGTGAACTGGTATAGAGAATGCAATGGAAAATGTTAATCAACTGCACAGATATATATTTAAATAGGATATGGTTATTAAATTAGATTTTAAATTGGCACTAACTTCAAGTAGACACTCAAGAACAGGAAAAAGTAGTTTTATGGCTGTTAGTCTATATAAAACATTGAATCACAAGTGCTTGTTTTTTCCAAAAGGCTTTTTTCTCTCATCTGCTCCCCAACTCTCTCCACATTCCCTGCACTAAGCTTCTAATTCTCAGTTCCTAGCCACCAATACAAGCTAGTGTTCCAGTTTATCCTGTCAGGTTTTCCTCTTTCCCACCAGGGAAAGCAAGAAGAGTAACTGAGCACAGGAATGACAGATGTCCTTTTGGTACTTGGATCCAGGTTCAGATTCAGCCCACAACAGCCAAGAACCAAAACAGCTGAGCTCTGATATGGAGCAAATTCAAATGTAGATGAGATGAAATCTTCAGGTTATCTACACAGTTCTACAACTTATATCACACGGAAACTGCGGTTTTATCAAAATCTTTCTATTGGTCAGATCTTTATAAAAGAAGTAGATAAAATGCATTTTCTAGTGTGATAGTACTAGTATGTTCCTGCCGCAGCAAATTCCCAAACTTTTGCCCCTAAATCTGTACAGTCCACATCCTCTTAAAGATCAGCAGAAATTTTAATATGAGCACTGTATGTGAGCCATGGCAGCAAAGCAGGTAAGGTGACCCTTTATGGGTTTACTTTGTTCTTCCCCTGCCATTCTAACATCACC
>WEIU01007449.1:363-12007 GCA_013389925.1 Aegithalos caudatus
TTGGGTAGAAAAAGGGACAGAACAATAGAGCCAGGGGCATTCTCTTGGTGTTGTACGAGGGGTAGGATCTCCTTACACTGTGCACGGCTTATATCTTTTGTTTCTGTATTATTTTCTTTTATTTATTAAACCCTTTGGATTTACAAGACACTCTAGACCATGCTGTGTCTTGCTAATTTTTATAGCCACAAATCTGAACAGGCTGGACCCTGCAGATGTTATGGTAAGGACCACCATACTGATCCTATTCAAATTTTAAAAAATAGACATATGGAAATTTCCAGGTGAAATAGTCTTAATATCAAAAGATTTTTTTTAAATGAAAATCTCTGTTTCTTTTATTTTTACTGTCTAAATGAAAAAATGGTCCTATACAGTGGCTAATATTGAAGTTTGCCCTTTTTTATGCAGTGAAAAATGACCTTCAATAGTGTAGGCAGGAAATAGCACATCCACCCACACATCCAGGCACGCAGGCATTCACTCAGCTATAAAAACATGACCTAGCTTCACTTTGGTGCCAGCACCACACCAGGGAACCCAGGTTTTCCTCTAGCAGGGGACAGACTCACTCTGTGTAAAGCCTCTCTAAAGGAACTATTTTTCCACTATAGAATTAAGGGTAATTTCAGAATGCAAGTGTGCAACAGACTATGTAATAAAATACAAAAGCAAGCAAAAAAAAAAAAANGTCCAAGATTACAAAATGAAAAAACCCCTCAAATATTGAAATTAATTATCATTCTGAAGTCAACTGATTTATGATTATTTAAATTACAAAAGTTTTGTAATATTTTATATGAACAACTATTTTAATTACTGATACAATTCTGCTGTTAGAAATTCATTAAAGCATTATTATTTTTACCTCAATTAATTGAAATAATAAATGGTGATGGGTTCAAAATTATCAGTACAAGATAAATGTATTTTAATATGTACTATGAAACACAAACTTTGTGTCAGTGATCCTTGTTCAATTAAACATTACTAATTATGATTTTGCTCATGCTTGATGTAAGAACTACATGTATCAATTACACACAGACATATTGAAAAGTGGTGCTACTCCAAAATGTGTGCAGTCATTATACTATAGCCTCTCACTCTGTGATGAGAAATGGAGAAGCCATAAATAAGATCATCTTACGGCAGCCCACATATTCTCCTATTGGGAATATCTGAGCTATGCTAAGCAAAAGTGGATTTCATTGGTGTGAAATATCACCTTTAGTTAGGTCTCTACAAACAATTACCAGCTAGAAGCACCTGCACAACCTCTTCTGATTTTGTAAGTTGTAAAAATATTTAGACTGGAAGGAGTTTCTCTTAGACAACAAAATGGCTTGAAGGGTGTAGCACTAAAATTATTCAGCCATTCTGTTTTGTTTAATTCTTTCACTCTCCAAGCAGAGACAGCAGAAATGCATACAGATTATAAGGAAAAACTGACACTGTCCCTTAAAACCACAAAACTGCACTGAAAGCATGAATATGGAGGATATAAAAAGGGCTGAGTCCCAAAGGAAGTCTCAGGGAAGTTCTGGATAGTTGAATGATGCAATCATTTTAATAGTCACAAGTGTAAGCCATATTAAAGTGTGTTATTCATGACATGAAGTCAGACAAGTCCCGGGGGCTGCCTCTTTCCTTTGTTCATCTGTCTAAAATCAACTACAGTCTGTCTTTGCTTTGATTCAAATCCATCTCTGAACTAAGCCATATGTTAAAAGCATGATTGAAAAGCACATTCTGCTTTAGAGTTTGTGGCTGAGAAAAATACTAGATTCTCAATTTTATAATTTTTAATGAAAAAGTTTCCAATTTGGAGGAGTTAAATGCTTACTTTCTTTGCTTTGGAGACAGCTTAGGAAAAACCTCCATTTTCCTGGTCACTAGTGCTTCTCACAGAGTTCGGTGCCCAACCCAACAGGCTAATCGGAGATGCTTTTTTTCAGCCAGTTTTGATAATGGAAGGGAATATATTGATCAGCAATCTTAGACTTACAGGTGTTCATTATTCCAGAAGAGAGACGAGTAAAAAGCCAAAAGATCTTGCAATCAGTGAAGGTTTCTATCATTGGACCAAATGTAAAATACTATATAAAGATGTTCGAAAGATGCTCTAACTTTAGTCAGCTGTCTTGATCCCTTGTGCTCTTGTGAAAATTTTTTGATCCATACTGTTTTCCTCTGACTGCTCTCTTTGTCGGCCTCAATGATGGGGATATTATAGAACAGGTTTCATTGATCCTGTGCAGTTTTTGGATTTCTTTACATTCCTACATTTACATGTAGGTATAGTGTCTTATATATTGTCTTATTATATTATATAGTGTCTTATACTGTGATTTAAATGATTGTGTGCTTCAAGTGATTTCGATTTTAAAAATAGTGTCTACACATGAGTTTTCACTGTGCTTAGAGTTTACTTAAAAGCTGCTTAAGAATATTCTATGGGAGTTTAGGGGAAAGAAAAGTAAATCTTTATTTATAATTGAGAACGACATTGGGTTACTTTCTGCAAGTCTGATATTCAATAATACAGATTACGTTAGAATAAAAAGTATTGATTTGAGCATTGATTTTTTTTCCAATTTCTTATTGACTACTAACCACACTTCTGTTTTTCATTTTTTATATTTTTTTAGGTCTGTACTTGCAGATGTTTAGACAGATGCTGTTGTCAAAGAATATGCAGTCACCTACCTAGAGCTCTATACTGTTAATTTACTCTATAAAAAGATTAATGTGATATTTGGGGTAGATATGGATTGTTTATAATAACAATTTGATTGTGAAAAATTGTTCACTGTTTTTAGCTCATTAATGTTAACTAATTCATCAATTAAATCTTAGAACTTCACAGAATATGTTCCTTTGGTTCTGGCAGCTATCATGCTTAAAATTTAATTAATGTGATATGTATGGTATGCTGTGAGGACTCAAGCCAAAGACCATAGGATATCTATGCCTGTGCTGAGATTTTCCACCTTGGGGACTCTGGCTTCAGTGATTTTTAGGGGCCAAGGAGCCAAGATGTGGCCAGCACCTTTTCTGGCTTTTGAATATTCAGCCTTTTCCTACAGTGGATTTTATATTTCTTGTTTTCTTGGTACAACCTCTTCCAGTCTGGACATTTAGACAACACAGAATTGCCATAAACGAGAAACAGTGCCCAGAGATCATGGTTTTAAGGGATTACATTATCAATAAAAAAAATAAACATGTGGTTTGAGAAAGGACTTACGTGTATTCAAGAGGAATGGAAAAATAAATTTCAGGGACCTACATCTCAAAGGCTTCCCAAGTGCTTCAAACCAGTTCTGAAACAAGGAGTCTTATAACCCTTTTTTCTAGAACAGTATTGCCTTTTATAATGAGCAGTTTTAATGTCTATTCCTTTGATTCCTTTTTTGATGTGGATTCTAGTAATGTTTCCTCATACTGAAAGATGATTCAGCTATTTCTGCATATTTTTGATAAAATGTGTATCTTTTTGTATCCAGTGAAACAAAATTGAAAAAAAAAATTTAGATGTCAGTACCAGTTTATTAAGCCTCTCAGACTGGTAATTTGCTACTGTTAGCCAAAACCAGTAAGATTCAATACCAGTCTGGGGCCATTATTTGCCCTTTTGCTCTCTTACAACCACAGTGATGTCCTGATACTCCTAAGTGAGTAGGGCCATTTAAGCATCAATCTTTTAAATGACAGAACTGCCTACTATTGCTTTGAATATCTAAGAACTTTTCTGGCTAATTTTTCTTTGAGAAAAACAGATGAGGAAATCAACAAGTTTATCATAAATCGTGGATGACACCCCCTCCAACAAAAGAGGCTTCCTTAAGCTTTTTAAAAGAGTAATGCTATGAATAGTCTATTAAAAAAGCAATATATTTTTGTCTTCTAAATCTCAGATCTGGTTTATTTTCAACTTTTTTTTTTTTTTTTCTCCAGAGAACTTTGACTCTAGAGAGAAATGTGTTTTCAAAGCACATGCTACAAATAACCATGTAATGCTTTAGGGAATCCCTGCTGTTTACGTGCTTTTCTGAGGTGCCCAATTCCCATTTTGTCAATAAAGCTGAGTGCCTCAGAACACAAATGAGTACTTAACTCTGAAGGTCTTAAAATTTTACTGCTAGATTTACCTATTAAGGTCATAACTTGTTCTCAGAGGTAGCATATACCAATGCTCCAAGCAAGGAAGAAAACCCAAGAGTCACCTAATGAGACTAAGCCCATTACACCTCACAAATAGGGACATGGACAAGGCAGAGGTGTTGAACATACTCTTTACCTCAACCTTCATTATGGGTGATAGACTAAGGGGCTCTCATTGCCCTGAGATGGAGGATCATCGTATGAGAATGATCAACTCTCTGTTGACTCTGAAATTGTGCAGGATCTGGTATTCCAGCTGGAACTCTACTAATCTACGGGGCCTGAAGGTATTCATCCAAGAACCCTTAAAAAGCTGCTGATGTCACTGCAAAACCTTTTTAAAAGATTTTAAGCAGTCTAGGGAATTCAAAGTCCCACCTGACTGGAAACTGGTAAACATTGTTCCAATTTTCGAGAAGAACCCTAGACAACAGACCTGTCAGTCTCACTTCAGTGCCTGGCAATGTTATGGGGAAGGTTATTTTGGGAGGTATTGAAGAACACCTGAAAGACAACACAGTCATTGGTCACAGCCAGCACAGCTTCATGAGAGCAAAGTCCTGCTTTTCAAACCTGATTTCTTTTTATGACAAGGAAACCCACCCAGCTCACCAAGGGAAGCCACTTGATGGATTTCAATAAAGATTTTGATACTGTTTGTCACAGGATCCTTCTAGACAAAATGTCCAGCACTCAGCTGGATAAACACTTTATGTGATGGGTGAGCAACAGGTTCATGAGCCAGGCACAAAGGGTTACAGTGAATGGGGTGACATCAGACTGGTGACCTGTCACTGCCGGGGGCTCCATCCGTGGCCCTGTGCTCTTCATGATCTTCATAAATGACTTGGATGCAGGCCTGGAAGGGATACTGAGCAAGTTTGCAGACAACACAAAACTGGGAGGAGCTGTTGACTGCTTTGAGGACAGGGAGGCCCTGCAGAGAGACCCTGACAACACAGAGAACAGGGAAATCACCAACCATATGAAGTTCAACATCAGAAAGTGAGGATTCTGCACCTGGGATGGGGCAGCTCTGGATGTACAGACAGACTGAGGCATGAGATACTGGAAAGGAGTGCTACAGAAAGGGACCTGGGGGTCCTGGTCTATGGCAAGTTGAACCTGAGCCAGCAGTGCCCTGGCAGCCAGGAGGACAACCTGTGTGCTGGTGTGCATCAGGCACAGCATGGCCAGCCAGGCAAGGGAGGGGATTGTCCTGCTCTGCTCTGAGCTGGGACAGCCTCACCTCGAGTGCTGGGGGCAGTTCTGGGTGCCACAAAATAAGAAAGATCCAAAGCTATGAGAGAGCATCCAAATGAGGGCAACCAAGATGGTGAAGGGCTTTGAGTGGAAGCCTTTTGAGGAGTGGCTGAGGTCACTTGGTCTGTTCAGCCTGGAGGAGACTGAGGGAAAAACTCATTGCAGTCTGCTACTGCCCCATGAGGGGAAGAGGAGGGGCAGGCACTGATCTTTTCTCTGGTGACAGCGACAGGATTTGTGGGAATGGCCTGAAGTTGTGTCAGGGGAGGTTTAAGTTCAAAATAAAAAAAGATTCTTCACCCAGAGTGTGGTTAGGCACTGGAATGGGCTCCCCAGGGAAGTGGTCACAGATAACACCAAGCCTGACAGAGTTCAAGAAGCTCTCAGGCACATGATGTGACTTTTGGGGATGGTGTACTGCAGGGCTGGGAGTTGTACACAATGATCCTTGTGTCTCTCTTCCAGCTCAGTTTATTCTGTGGTTCTATGAAAATCCATCCATCTGCCAGATCAAATTTACCACAGCATTGCCCTTTATGCTGCCTAGTTGGTCTAGCTTTCATTTATTAAGTATAATTAATATTCAATCAGTAGCTGGTAGATATCCAGCTCTGCCCTTTCTACATTCCTAGGTATTCAGCCTTTTCTGATGGAAGTGGTTGGAAACAGCCAGTGTCGTGAGTATTTGGGGGCATCATGTTCGCTGGCCACTATAATATCACTATTTTACAGATAATAAAAGAAAACTTATTTTAAAATAAGAGCGCATTTTGGGTAAGTTGTCTGTATGATTTCATTGTGTCACAGTGGGTCTTGAAGAGGTGTAAATATGACTTATGAGACAGCATCCCAGAGACAGTTTGCCATCTTTTCCCAATCATGATCTTTGTTTTCTTTTCCTTTATTTGAGTTGCAGGGTATTTAATTTTTAAGCATCCTCATTCAAGAACCAGCATATATCCTGCTGGAATAGCTTGGCCTTCCAATGTGAAAGTCCTGTTGCTGCAGCAATGGAACTTACCTTTTAACTTTAATTCTCTCTTCATATTCCTGATGGAGGAATTGCCTTTTTTTTTTGTTTGTTTGTTTCTAAAGGATAGGGAAAAATTATGTGTCACAGCCACCTGTCCTGCCTGGAATGTTAGGCTGCAAAACTAGTAAAACCAGTAAAAAATGGAAGACTTCCATCAAAAGTGGTATTATTTTTTCATGTGTCACAGTTCCTGAAATACTGGAAAGTAATTACTTCAAGAAAGCAAGCAAACATGAAAGAAAAGCATCACACAGAAAGAAAAGGCAGCAAAATCTTTATTTTTCCCTGTAGAGTTACCCATTTCTGAAATGGTTAAAAATTCACTGTCATGCAGAGGCAAGCATTTACACTGAGGAAGTTAACCTGTTTGTTATTCCCTCTCAGTATCTAAAAGACAGCGTTTAAAAACAAGATAATTGTGACTCCTGCAACCCAGAAAATTACTTCTGAAACTTCTCTAGAAAATAAACATTTACAGGTTTACATTTCCTGATTTAAACAATGTGGCATGAAACTTGACCAAATTCAAATACACTGAGACAAATTCATTTACTGATCATGCTAATTTACAAATTTAAAATACAGTGGGAGAAACTATGCTTTAGGTTGAGAAGAATAGTGGGTCAAAAAGAAGACGCTGCTACATAGTACACGCACTTGTTTGTTTTATTTGGAGTGGTTTTCTCTCTGAGATATGGACAAGGGTTTGACCAATTGTTCTTACTTCGTTTTCTGAAAAGGACAAAAATACAGGAATATTCTGCTAACTTTGGCTAAATTGCCCTCTTTCTTCTGAGATAAAAGAGGATACCACAAAATTCCATCAGGAGTGTTATATGTTCCAGCTAAAAAACTGCAAGAAATCTCTGAGTTATATCCAACTCTTCTGGCTGTGTAAAGACAGCAGAAAACTTTAGAAGTGTTTCTAAAGGATTGCTTGCATAATTGGAAAGATATCATTGCTCTCTATTCTTACCATGCTCTGTATGGACAAACATCAGATATTTTCATAACAATTACTATGAATTACTCAATAAGAATGTGGAGTCAGATCAGTAACTAAAATGTTAGTTTCCTCTAAAAAAAAGGATGTGGTGTAAATCCTGAAATCAACACCTCCAGAACCCAGATAATTTTGTAGATATTGTTGATATTTTTAATATTTTAATTGAAGTTGAAATTCTGCATAGATTGAAAGAGAAGCCAGTCACAGAAAGTGTGCAGCAAGACCAGGTTTATGCATTGAAGTGATAAAAAGTAATTTAAAACAGGGAATAACCATTGATAAGATTCAGAAAACAGTGAACAGAGTACATAGTAGAGGAAGTACAAAAAGTGCAACAGAATTAGAATATTTTGCAGACACTGGGGAAAAACCAGAATTTATATAATCTTGGATTTTATCAAAAAGGAGACGTGAATACAAATACAAAACTCCACAGAGCAGAAGATAATTCCTAAGAGAAATATTTATGTGACATACTGAATGATGCTGACAACTTTATTTCTCAATATCTGTGCATATATAATATATATTTCTTTGACCTACCTATAGTGTGAGACTGTGCCATAATAAATAGAATATCTATGCAAGTGGCAATGAAATATTCACTAAGGCAGTTGATACTTCTGAGATACAATCCAAGGTTAAGAAATGTGTAACTCTGAGACTGACAAAAAATAAAACTAACACAAAAAGACCCATTTTTGTCATTTGAAATAAATTTTAAGATCCATAAACCTTGAGTTATTGCTTGCAATTCTTAATGAATGAACTATTTTGCTTTCAAATGCAAAAAGTATAACAGTAGCCTTGTCTTCTACACTTTAAGTAGGGATAATGGGGAAACAATAATTTACATCCACTGCTGCCATGTCAAATACATTACAAAAGACCATACTAGTGTTTTGAAAATGATTGTAGAAGCTCTTGAGAACAGAGATGGTTACAAAATGCAGCAGACACATTTTCAGTGATAACCCCCTCATTATTGATCATAATACTCTCTTCTAACAGTGCATATAAAACAACAGTTCAGCATTTCTTTATGCTCATTTGACCTCATTATTTAATACCAAATCTTCATGAACTTGAGATTCTTTTGCTCTCACTGAGACATCTAAGAGTTAGGCATCCAGTTCAAAACAGATTATCACAGATTTATTTTATAATCAATGGAAACAGATCTCTTTATCAGGCAATTCGTCTTGCTGTCAGCAAAAATGAAGATTCAGTTTCCCCAAAATAGTTATCTTGAGCTCCTGGAGATCCAAATACGTGCATGTGCTTGTCAGATGGGATGCAAGACAGGTGGGACTCCCATTCCCATATGATATGCATCCTGGTAATCTGAAGTGCCAAAAGCGACAGCAGACACCAGGATTCTGACAAGTGAGTCCTCGCCTGAGCATCCAATATAGTGGTCACTCTTAAGGGCTCTAGCTATAAAAGGGCTTAGGATGATGACTTAAATGAATGTTTATAGTTTTTAGATACTTAAATGGGGTCCCACCTTTTTTACTAATATTTTTTTCCTATGAGTAATGCAACTCACACAAAGAAAAAATTCTCTCTGCTTTATATGGTTGGCTTGAAGATAATCTTTATCAAGAGAATCTGTCCAAAGAAATTTTCCTCAGGTTATGTGAGATTTACCACAGCAGAGACTGATTTGAAGGGGACAGGCGCTAAATATGTATCAACAATACCTATTTTTAGATATAGAAAAAAAAAAAAGTGAGAGAAAGAGACAATAGATATTGTGGCTGAAAATATTATCTTTTTTCCTGCTTTGCTCTCCAAGATGTCATGCTGACCACTATTGCCCAGCTAAGGGCAGTATTACTTTATGTGCTTAATTTAGGTCTATATAGTAAGGGGAGAGAGAGCGGTTTAGATCAGGTGCCTTCGTAAAATGCTCTGAGTTGCCATCTAGAACAGCCAAACCCATGCTTTGACCCTAAACACCCAAGAGGAACAAATCTCTCTGCTAAGCCATGACAATCCCATTTCATGTCAAACACAAACACAGCTTTACCTGCTCCTTTCTTTTGCCTTTTTAATCTGCTTCTCTGTATGTTTGTGTAGGTTACAGAAACATATGCTCACATCCTCATTTACCTGCTTTGGGGAACAGATTAGAATTTGCTTCTTCAGACAATCTCCTCAACCGTGTAGTATGCGTAAAGTGAATGTCTATGTATTTTTCCCTGTGGAAGGGGTTCCCTTTGTACAATTAATTATCCCTGGAATTATGACTCAGTTCCAAGATGCTTACATCTGACATGGGCATTCTGTTATGTAAAATTTTGCTATTTGTTTCCCTGGTCCAATAAATGCTGTTTTGAGATATACATGGGAGAAAGGAAAAGACATGTTTCTCAGCCTCATTCCTTTGAAAGTACAAAATGCAAATTCATGTGGATTGTCTTATATTGTAACTAGAAAATTAAAATTAACTGGTGTCTCCACAGGCTGTTTTGCTTTATGCCTTATGAAACTACATTTTTTGTGGCTTGCTAGCAGGTAGCAGGCTGATACAATGATAATATTATTGATATATATGCAGATCCAGAGTCAGACATTTACTCATTAGAGAAGTTATCTGGTGGAAAATTGGGTGCTTTAGATAAGGTAGCAAATATTTAACAACACTCACAAGGTGGGTCCAAGATGTGAAGCCAATTTAATGGTTGGTAGACACCTGCATAACACTATGTGTCCAAAAATTTATGACAGTCTTTTGTGATAGATGGCAGATGGCTCTTTTGTTGTAAAGCATGCATGTGAGAGATGAGTACAAGTTAGTTATTCATAAAGTCAGCATGGATATAAGTATTGGGTTTCTTATACAGTTTCACCATGTAGTTTGCATAAAATTATTTAGGATGATAACATTTCATTACAGGAATGGTTATGCTAAAATGATTCTTTGATAGAATTTGCATTCTTTTAAGTGTCTGCATGATAACAGCAACTGTAATGAAAATAGTGGGGTTCAGGATTTTTTGTAAATAGGCTAGAACCAGCTGTCAGTTTTGGTAATATAGATGAACAGCACTTTATAGAGCCAGGGGTAGATAATTTCTAGGCAGATTGTTTCTTAGTTATTCTTAGAAGAAGCATATGTGCTGCATATCAATGCCAGGAAATCACTTGCAGCAAGTGTTTTAGTAGCAAAAAAATACTGCTATTAATTGACACTTATAAATTTAAACTACTCATATATTTTAGCCAGTAATACTACAAACAGAATAATTTAAGTAAGGCTGGAAATCTAGTGCAAAAAAATTATCTAGGTTTAAGTGTTAAAACGGGATTTCTGAGAACTTCCTTTAACAGTAAATTTTGTGGCAATACAAAAATTATGCGAAGTTAGTTCTACTGATAGAACTATTTTAGTCTCTTGGTGAGAATTTCAGTGATGGTTTTCATAGAATGCTTCTGGGTACTTTGGAATTCAGAATAGCATAATTGCTTAAATTTCATTAAATGATGCAGTTTAACTGACCCAGCTCCAAATTTCCAAATTGGATCATTAGTTTTCTCATGGAGTCATAGGAAGTAAAAAGTTAGCCTTCAGAATTAGCAAGGATACACAAGGTAGGTGTTGCAAGTGAGTTAGGAGAAAACCTAACCATAAGATGGATATACTGAGAGTTTGTCCTTTCCCACCATCTCGGTATTTCTGCTCAGAAAGCAAGGCTGAGTGAACACTAAAGCTGCTTTCCTCAAACTGTGAACGATACACTGCAATGATTCTTGTCTCTAAAATGCAACCTGGCTTCTTATATTCTTAGTATTAGCAGTATTCATAAGGAGTATTTCTTTATTTTTCCCTAGGCACATGGAGAATTTCTTTAGCAAAACAAACAAAACAACCTTGCATGTTGCACACCAGATTATTAAAATATGATTAATCAAATAAAATAATTAATTATTTTAAATAACCACAACATGTTTCTATGTATATATGCTAATAAAGGTAATTGGAATGGCGAGATAGGTTCTTCTGTGAAAACTGTTCTTTCTTGCAATAAAAAGCCTGAGAAAAACTAAAAGTAATTTTTCAGTCTTTGAGAAACTTAGAGACTGTACAGAGTTCTGAAGTATTTTAGTGTTTAATATAGGGGAAGCCATGGTCCTGGCTTTATCCCACTGACCTTCACTAAACATTAAAA
>WEIU01007452.1:0-12722 GCA_013389925.1 Aegithalos caudatus
AAAAAAATTACCAATTCTGGACAATTACTATTTGTTTGAGTTGTACACAATGACAAACTTTAAGCCTCTTCCAGTTCCTCCAGCAGATTACACAAAAGATTGTGTTGCCTGTAGGTTTGTGTTTCACAGACTAAACTTATGGTGACAAGATAGACCTTGCAAACTTCCAGGCAATATCTTTATCATATAACTTTTTTAAAAGTTTCATTGTTAGAGAGCATTTAGAAAGATCAGTTGTTGGAAAGCAGCTTATACATCTACAGTAATTGTTACATTTAGATCAACAAAACCTATTCTTATTTCTCCTTCTCTACAAGCACAGTGAGTGCAGAGGAATTCCAAGAAATTCAGTAAAGTGATCATGAAAATTTATAAAGAAACCAAAAATGTCTTTCTCTTTTTAACAAGAAAAATACTTTCTTTTAAGCTTGTGTATTTACAGACTATCTAAATTTATATGAGAATAGAAAAATAAAAGGAACAAAAGAAGGAAAAAGAAAAAGAAGGAAAAGGGAAAGAAAAAAAAAGGAAAAACATTTAAAGGTTAAAAAAAAAAAAACTTAAATGGAAATAGATTGACTACTAACAATAGGAAAATTTATATCTACTTGTAGAGTTAAAGACGTGGCACTTGCACCCATGATGGAAAAAAATGCCTAATAAGTAGTAATGNACGTGGCACTTGCACCCATGATGGAAACAAATGCCTAATAAGTAGTAATGAACAGAAGAAAGAGCAGTTGTGCTACAAGATAAGCAATCAGTAAATGTCACAGTGTGTCACAGCATAGCTATGACCTAGCTAAAACAAACTATTTGATTAGTATAAGTTATTTGTTATATTCTTTTTGCCACTGGAGGCAATTTGCAATAATTTGGCACAGAACAGAAAAGCTGGTTTTTTTTCTTCCAGAAAAACTCAAACTCAAAACAAAAATCCTCTAACAAAACTTTCATATTTCCTGTTGAGCCTAAAAACTCAATTTAAGCATTTCTTTTACACTATACCTTACGTAATTAATGAGTGATTGTTAATAAAACCTTTACTGTAATGTTAAGGTTTAAATCATATACCTTATGCAGCAAAGGGAAGCAGAAGAGAATCTATAAGGATATATAGTGTATAAATGTTTTTAAGAGGGCAAATGAAAATGAAATAAAAAAGAAGAAAATTTCCTTGACACCCATGAGAGTCATGAAGTGTTTCTAGTTTATGCTTTAGCATATGAAAGTTCTTGTTGCTTCATTATCATGCAAAATATTGTTATGTGTAGAAATATAAATGTCTTCATTTCCAGACACAGCTACAACCAGTAGCCAGTGAAGAGACTGCTACAGATTAGAATCTCTCAAAGTTATAGGAAATATAAATTACAACCCAACTATGAGTCTGCAAACCTGTGCACTGTGCATGCTTGCCCTTCACATTCCTGTTTATTTCTTTCTGCAGTCCACGTGGTCAGTATTTTGTGCTCAAGCTCTTAATGTCTCCATGAAATTATTAAATTATTTTTAAAGTATGCTGAAATATTTTTATTTCATTTTCAAAAGTCTCATTAGAAATAAACTTTAGATGATTGATGAAGGTATGATTAGAACTGTCTTAGCTAGAAAATGCCAGACTTCTATTCTTTAGAGACTTTAATACTCTGTATTTGAGTCTGCCCTGAATGACATCAGTACAATAATTTGAACTGAAAAACAGTATTCTAAGAAATTCCATATTTCCAAATTTCCATCTACATTCAAGTCAATTTAGATATGAGACATATGCCTAATAGACACAGCTTGCTAGGACACCTGGAATTAACTAAACAGTAACCTTACTGCATGTCTTAAGAAGCAATTTTTGAGTAGAGCATTGCATCATGTACGTTTTTTGCACTTGCAAAATTATGTAGGGCCATCTGTCCTTTTTGCAGTGTATCATGTAAATATTTGGCTCTCTACTAAAAAGAACAATTTAAAAAAATTAACACTTTGAAGAGACTGCAAGTCTGCTGCCATTTTCCTCAGTGAAAAAATGTTCTTTAAATTCTTTTGCTTTATGCTGAGGACAATTCAGTCAGAGGACGTAGTTCACTACCTTACCAAGGTTGTAGTTCACTACCTTACCAAGGTTACAGTTCCTGTATTCATGATCACAAGTGTGAATTCTGACAAGCCGCAGTCAGGTTCTCAGTGGGCAAGAGGGAAATAAGCTTGTCTGATGGCACATGCAGCCAAGATCAAAGCATATACCAGTATCCTTCTCAATCTAAACTGATCCCAAAATATATTTAGGTAACAATGAATCCACTGCTCCTTAAAAGGCTCATATCTCTTCTCATTAGAAGTATTATTTCTACTGAAAATTATTTTCAGACCAGAGCAGATAAGTCTGTGTGGGTCCTATGTGCCTGCCATACATAAAAAGTTGTAATTCACAGCAATTTGAAAGAAAATTGAGAGAGCCTAGGTGGCTTGTACTGCTGGATATGGAATCTCATCCCTTCATGGATAGAATGTCAGAATTTGACTCAAAACATCAACTTTTCAAATACATTGCACCAGCATTCATAAATAAAATTATGAAGAAACTGGAGATGGGATAATCTTATTTCATCAGCCTTATATAAGGAGGCATACACAAAATATATAGATTTCCAACATCACCATCCCCTCTATCCAGGTGTACACTTACATATCACCCTCACGGTGATTATAAAGTGCCACCAGTACTCTGCAGAAAAGAACACACCAGAAGTTCATGCACTAAATACAGTTCACGAGCTAAAAAAGGAAGGTAACTTCCACTTGTGGGAGGCATTTTTCTCTACTTTATATGTAGATTTCCCAAAGGTTCTTAAATCTGTGGGGTCATATTTCTGTATTTCTCATGATAAGTTGAGGACAGTAGGGAGTCCAGCTCCAGGCTAACAAGTGTTTGGCAGCTCACAAAGGTGTGTCCCATTCCTCTTGGCCAGAAGGACCACAAGGGCCGCAAGGATGCAGGGGAGAAAACAGAGAAGACAATTCCTCTGGGGTTCCAAAGAAGTCTTCTCTCCTCAAACATAAATAAATCAAATAAACATGTGGCTTTGGCATCTGTGTGATGCTTTCTGAAGTCTAAAGTGCAGGTCCAGCTGATGACTCTATGTTGCAATGAGTCACCACTGTTCACTCCAACACCATCCAAAGCACTTGGAATATGACTAGAAGCAAGGACCAGTGTTGGATGGTGTTACTTATGACAAGAATTTGGGAACCGTCTGCATCCAGATATAATTTGAATCAAACAGTACATTATTTATTTTTACTGCTGCCTGACACTGTCTGTTTCTCAAAAATCAACGTTATTAGAATCAGCCTCAGAAAAATTCTGCAGAACAAAACTACCTCATAGTATAAAAATGTTTGTATTAGCACGAATTTTCTTCTGCTGTTAGTAAGATCTGCAAAATATCTTTATAGACACAAGAGACAAAGGAGATAATACCTACTGATTCTTCACTACTGCTAAAACTTTTTTCATTCTAGACATTTTGACTGAAAGGTGATTTAGTCAGAGACATTGGTCACAGTCATTAACATAAACATGCTCAACAAAATTGATACGGAATTGTGGTTGTGACAAGCTAATCATATACTCAAGACATGGTCTGTAGGAGAGATTTGTAAAAGCTCTGTTTTCATTAACCAAATTCATGTGTTATGGTTTTCAAATTCATTAGTTCTTCATGTAAAGACCCCAGATGGCAGCTTGCACAAGATAATAACTTGTAATAGCATGCAATAAAATTAACAACTGACTCATATTGAGCATGGTGTCCACCAGCACCTCCAGATCCCTGTCTGCTGGGCTGCTCTCCAGCTGTTCGTCTTCCAATTTATACTTTTGCCTGGCATCACTCCATCCCAGGTGCAGAATCCAGCATTTTTTTCTTGTTAAATTTCATCCCATTCATGATTTCCCAATGCTCTGTCTTGATCCCTCTGCAAAGTCTCTTGTCTCTCTAGAGACTAAACAGCACCTCCCAGGTTGGTATCACCAGCAAATTTGTTAGTGATGCACTCAAACTCCTGCATCCAGATGGTGGCTTAAAAGTATTGAACAAAACTGACCCTAGAATTGGCCCCTGGAAAATGCTGCTGGTGACCCATTACCAGATAGACCCATTCACTACAGCCCTTTGAGTTCTGCCTGCCTTTCATCCAGTTCTACAAGCAGCACCTTGAACTTACCATAAAACTAGAAAGAGGCTTTTTCCAAGGGCAAGTAGTGACATGACCAGGAGGGGATGGCTTTAACCCAACAGAGGATAGGCTTGGATTGGATATTAGAAGAAAATCCTTTACTGTGAGGGTGGTGAGGGACTGGAACAGGTTGCCCAGAGAATTTGTGGATGCCTCATCCCTGGAAGTGTCCAAGACCAGGTCAGATGGGGCACTGAGAAACCTGGTATAGTAGAAAATGTACCTGCTCACGGGAGGGTGTTTGGAACTAGATGACATTTAATGTCCCTTCCAACCCAAGCCATTCTATGATTCTGTGCTACATCTTTAGCTGTAGGCATCTTCAAACAGTACATTTCATGTTAAATGTGCTTGTATATTTCTTATATGTATATGCAATGTATATTGCTTATACTTAATGTAAAACATTGCTTGATAAATAGAATATTTTATCTGGAACATAGTGGAATTTATGTAAAAAAACCCTGTTATTGGATATAGATGCCTTTTCAGATACTTTCATTAATACCTTAAGCTTCTTGGTTGTATGGATATCAGAAATGTGCCCCAGCATTCCTCCTGGGTCATTCTTTCACTTTTAAAATCTTGTTTTAAAAAGTCTTTTTTTGCACCACCTTTAGCTTATGCTTAGAATATTTTGTGAATAGAATTTTACATTGAAAAGCCCTTCAATTATTATAGTGTTTTGTCTGCACAATCAAGTAGCTTGGGATGACGGCAACAGGATAATTCATACCCACTTTCACCTGGAAACATGATTAAATTCATTAATAACTCCATTCATTTTGCTAGGATTAATTGCATTCTTAACATCAAGAACATTGCTGGATTAAGGTCAAAGAGTTCAGGAAGTTTTTTTCTGGGTATATTATAGCCATATAATTCAACTCATGAAAGGAAAACTTGGAGAACAGACACTGCTGGAACATGAGACAGGGAGACATAAAACAAAAAAATGACTGGATTGAATTATCAAATCTGTTCCCCATAAAGGAAAAGAAAGGTTTCTAGGAAAGCTAACAAGTTCTGAGAGTCTGCAAATTAGAAAATTGTCAAAGTACTAGAAACAGTCTTCATTTTTTACACTCTCTCCTTTTTATACCGTCATGATGAACTTGCAGTATAATGGAGAGGCAGCAAATATACATATGTCGTAAAAGAGACTTCTGCATGTAGTGGGGGAATTAGGAAGGAAAGAGAGACACTGGGGATCCTTTCTGCATCTCAACAAGAAAGGTCCAGCAACAAATGGCTTAATGAAATAGAGTTTTCATAAGATGAGTAGCAGTAGTTCTATAGATAGTGAAAAATCTTCCATCCCTTCACATGCTGGGAGCTCCTCATTTGTGCAGCATCAGACAGACTCCAGCAAGGTTTTTCCGACTGCATGCTGCACAGATTCTCTCCACTGAGAGGTCCTCTTCCCCCCCATGCCACAGTGCTCCTGTTGCATAACAGACAGAACCAGATATCTCCCCCTGACAGATGAGACACATCAGAACTCGTTGGATTCCCCTGTCACGGCCCAGGGGCCCGCGGTGCACACCTGCAGTTTCACATGCAGTGGCTGAGCTGGCTCCGAGCTCAATGCCCAAACCAGCAAGCAGAAAAAGCCTGTTCAAGATCATTACCTCCTCGAATACAAAGTCATCTCTGAGGCTGCCAATATAAACAATTGAATCAGAAGTGCTGGTATGAAACTACAGTAAATATTTATACCCACTGCAAAACCAGGAACAACTTCCTTGAAAGGAGATTTGAGGTGCTGAAATACTCCAAAAGTGGCAAGGAGCCCATATTTCAGCATGCTTGTTTGGACATGAAAATTCTGCAGAACACACCTATATTGACAAGAAGACATGCTAGAATAAAGAGGTAGAGGCCTTTCCTTCATGCTTTCCATAAGTTTTAAGCAAAACCTGTATTTAGCACTGACTGTGATCTGCACAGTTTTTAAATAAACAAGGAGCTATGATGCCGTCAGCCTATGTAAGACTCTTGGGGAGGTGGAAAAGAATTGAAGACCTTGCTTAATCATGAGAAGAAGGATTACTGTAGTTTTTCAAAAAATGCTGACCATTGTCACTGTAAGCTCGCTGCATATGCACACCCTGCAGCCACCTGGATCAAGGATTTTTATCTAAACTGTAGATAGATTGGTGCACAATTCTTCACAATTCAGAATTCTTCACAATTCAGAAATGTGATGGCACAGTGTTTTATACCTAAGACTGGGCATCCTAGTTCCTGAAATAACTGTAAACTTTCCAAAATTGGATTTTCCTCTGGCTGACATGCAAGCACCTTGCAATTAATCTTTTGATGTACCTCGTGGTAAAGACACAAGCTCAACCAATCTGGCATGGTATTATTTTGAAAGATGGGAGGGTGGACTCACAAGGCAGTAGGGACTATAGGAGAACAGGAGCCCTTTTCATTAGCTGGCCTTCACTTGGATCCAATGAATAGGCCTGCAGTTAAAATCTTTGCATGTTTTCCATTTTTCTCTTATTGGCTTTGAGGGACTAGCAGTAAAGGTTTACCTCTCTAGTAGGACTCAGACAGCATTTAGAAAGATGGCCCCACAGTGTCTTACACAGTCAGAAGGGAAAAATAACATCCTTAACATGGCTCCAAGGCTGAAAATGTGAAAGGTGGTGAAAATGAAAGAGATCTGAGGAACCATTCTGTTATTATGTGAAACAGAAGGACTAATAAAAGCTCTTTAAGAAATTAGTTTCTGTATTCCAAAGGAAAAGGAAAGATGTCACTCCTGGATTTAGGAATGATGACACTTCAAAGCAGGCATCATCATGTGTGGCAGCACCCAAGAAAATTACATAGAATGTCTCCCAAAGCTTATCATAGGGAAAATAATCCACCATACAAAACAAAAGCTTTCCAGTCTGCTTCATCTAAACAAAAGCAAGGCACATATAAGCAAATTGTGAAGTTAAAAATCTGTTAATGTAATTCATAGTCCCCACATATATTTGTGTTCCCATGCTGTGAATGGAAAAGCATCCAAAATAAAAGTGGTCTAGTTGTCCCAAACAGCTAATTCTCCCTCTGGACACAGTGGGGTTTTTTTGTTGATTTTAAAATGCACACAATTTGGAGGAAAGAAAAACAGGAAGGAAACAAAAAATCCTCATAATGACATGTGGTTGTAATGTTTTGAACTTCTTTCATGTGTCATAAACATCTACAAGATGACCTCTATGCATCTATGGGTGCCTCTTATAAACTACATGAAGAAAGAAATGCACACTTTGTTATAACTCTCTCAAAATCTTACCTGCCCTCTCATCGTGTTGAAAATGCTTAGAGAATAACTTCTTCAACCTGTTTTCCTAGGTAAAAAGATGCGGGATTAAATAATCTCTTTTTATATCTATGAACGTCACAAATAATTTTGGAATACATTGGTCCAGTTCAACCAGATTTGACAGAGATAAAGACCTCAAAAGCATAAAATTTAGGCATAAATAGTCTGGTATACCTTAAGGAGAATATAAACATCTTTAATGAAATAAAGACGGCACCATCAACTCACTATTTACTGGACAACAAAGAGTCTAAGGGAAGGGAGATGATATGAATGCTTTAACTGCAGACAAAGTTTTACCGGACACAAAAAAATAAAAAAGGGCAAACATAACACAAAAAAAAAAAATCTATAAGCAAACAGATTTAAATAGATTCATTGTGAAAAGGGTCACACCTGAGACTTAGCAGAAATCCATGACCTGTGTCTGAAAGCATCCTACCAGTTAAACACCTGTACTGCATCTGTGAAAAAATTCTGTCCTGCAAGGGACACCAAAATTGAGATACCAAGCCTTCACAAGCATTGCCAACTGAAATCTGTGCTTTAGTGAGAGTAAGCAGAAATCTATTTCCCATCTTTTGTGGTCTCGCTGCAGACCAACCATGTCAAACTTGTCTTCAAAGCCAGCACTGCTGCCATGGATAATACATTGGCAAGGTGCAGGAGCCAAGAGCTCCCTTCACAGGGAAGTCCATCATTACAGGTCATCTGCTTCATCAGCAATGCAGGTCCTGTCTCACCAGCCACATCTGACACACCTGTTAAGGAGTATTTGCAGCATCCTTCCATCTGTGTGCAATATAGTGTGGTACAGATATGGACTCCTGGAAAACTATTTTAACATGTTATATGTGATGTGAAATAGTATAAAATACCTTTATGGTTATTAAACATTACACAAATGTAAGATATTCTGGGGGAAAATAAATAGTTGATGTATTTTTATAATGACCTTAAACATTACCCTGTCAAACCTGAACTTGGTGTTGATCTATTCCATCCTACTCTTTTCCCATTCTTATTTTCATATTACACAGTCAAGGAAAAAGTTACCTAATATTAGGTTATTTCATGAGTCATAATAAATATTGAAGCCAGATAGAACATCTTTTCCTTTTTATTGAAATTAAATAGGGAAAAAATTAGTGTCTTGCGCTATGATAAAACTTCTTTAATGCATATTGTCTTTTCTTACTTCATTGCCTTCTGCTTACATACACTCAAATTTTAATTGAGGCAAGATATATATTTTAATTACTACTATTAATATTATTATTATTGTGCTAACGGTTTACTCCTTTAGTAAGTAAACTGATTTTTTCATATTTATGAAATATTCTACTGTAGTTAATACCTTTAAAAAGATAGTCTGATTAGAACTGAGAGAAAGAATTCACCTTTAGCACATACCTCCTTCAGAGAAACATTGAGTAAAATTACAAAAATTACTGGAAATACAATGTCTAAGTTCAACATGAAAGTAAAATTAGCCATAAAACTAGAATAATACATTTTAAAAGCACAAGACATTTTTTGCACTTCCACAGCATGAGGAAAGCCATACATTGTTCTCAAAACCTGTTTGATGAAACCAATATCACTACTATAGATTGAAAATTTTCAAAAGTGATTAGTAATTATCTTTCTCAGAGCCCCTGCTGTGTTCACATTTTTGGAAAAACATGCATGGAAGGAAGTCTATTAAATTGTCATTTAATTAAAACTCTCACCAGTCCAAGTTCACTGTGTCTGTTAAAGGCCATTTTGAGTCTGTAAAGTAAATAATACACCAGTGAAAATGTTGCTGCTATTAATCAAATTCCATACATTTAGGGTTAGTGCAGGTCCTAGATCACACTAAGTGCAAAAGCTACCTGCAGTTATAAAAATGAGAGCATCTATTACTAGACAGCAGTTCAGGAGTCTTCCTGTGTCCAGATGAGACTGCCTTTTCTAAGCAGAATTTCCAAGACAAACTTATGATAAGTCTAAGCTGTCTGATTGAAATTCCCTACTGCCTTTCTGGATCTGACCCAAAGCCCATGTAATTCAGCTGGAGCCTGTCCACTGACTCCAGAAGGCTCAAGTTCAACTCCCCTATAGTCTACATAGCAATGAGATATTACTCAAATTTGATATAGCTTAAAATACTTTCAGATTTCCCACCATTTTTAAATTTTTTTAAAATTTTATATTACCCAATTTTTTTTAAATGTTATATTACCCATATATTAATATGGGGTAATAAAACATCCTTACTTCAGGAAATACTGCCTTTCTGTTCTAAGACCAATGGTGGGAGAGGGTCAGAGAGTCCAACACAAATCTTAGCAGAAAAACATCTGGAAACTATCCAGTACCTTAATTCCTATTAGCTTTCCTGGGAAATAAACACATATAAGCTTTACATATATATATATATATACATTTTAATATATAATCATTATGATTTTGCTCAGACAGTCCTTGACATCACCTTTAACTCCTGTTGACTTCAGTGGGTGACTGAGGCTTCAACAGCAGACACGATAGGCTGTCTGTGTCACCTGTGTATTCAAAGCTAAAAGCAGATAAATAATATCCAGCAGTGATATGGTTTCTCCATTTTTCACATCACAAACAAATATGTCCACATTTAAAAATACTGTTGCACATCTGCTCTGGGTGCCATATTTATGTTTTAAATGCTTTCAGACAACAGTCTTTTAGAAATATTCAGAAGTGTTTGTAAGAATGAAAGCCAGGTTTAATGATAAAATGGATTTGATTCAAGCAATAGCTCTGCTACAGAGTAGGGGAAAATTACTTGTGGTGTCTGCTTCTAATCCTCTTGCAAACCCTTTTGTTGCTCCTGCATCTTAGTCTCCTTCCAGAATTTTTACTTGCTATCTTAATTTCACAGATGTTCTCAACAAGTGGTGGGTTGCAATTGTGTTTAGATAAGCATTTTCTGACTCTGTGGGAAAGATATCAGATACTGCAGCTATTGGAACCAATGGGAATATATCACTGTGTACCCATCATGGTGAAATGGACTGGCTTTTCCTTCCTTTTGGAGAGGTCTCAAAGGAAAGGAGTGCAGCTGTGTGTTTCTGACTCTACAACAATGGGAACTTTATAAAATATGTGGTTAGTGTCTGCTTCCAGGCACAAGGAGTATTTCATGTTGTAGCTGTGCAGGGTTCACTATCATGCAGAATTTTCCCTGGAGCATGCATCCAGCACAGCTTTCCTCAGCTTTCAACCATGCTGTAACAGGAGAAAATGTCAGACATACTTGACGCCATCCTCCTGAATTATGTTGTGTCTGGGAGGGATCTGAATGAAGACACAAAGACAAAGAAAATTTAAGCACCTCAGAATGCCTGTGGACCTCAGAACTAAGAAATAAAAGAAAGGGATTTCACCACAAAAGGATATCTTAGTTCTTGCTGAAGCAGAAGAGATACAGTTGATAATGAAACTATTTGTCTATTCTGATGGACACCCTCCAGTCCTTCAGCAGCTGCAGCATGCAGAAAAGCTTCCCAGGCCCTATAGGGTGGACAGAATAACTGGATTTTTTTGTTTTCATAGTGATTTGCTGTCCGCAGTCAACTGTCTACCTTCTCCATGCCTACTCCTCTCTGTAAGAAAAAGAGACATTGTGTATTTTTAATGCTTTTTTCTCAGTTAAGAAGACAGTGAAACAAAAAGGAATAATCATTAGGTGTGGGAATTTTTTATTAGGTGGGGCTTTTTTTGTTTTGACAGAAAAATAGTTTTCTCTGAAAGCATGCACACTTCTCTGAAAAATATTTTATTTTTACTGGGAAATTGTTGGCTTTAAGTTCTTTTCTTGAATTTAAATTATATTCACATTAATAATGCAAATTTCAGAGACTTCTATCTCCCCTTAGTGGATGGATCTTTCCTTGCTTTGAGAAGCAATACAAACAGAGGGGCTTTGGTTTTCCCATGTGAGCATTGCATAATTGCAAAGAGGTTTGTTTTCCTGTTTGGCCCTTCTGGAAAGGAACTTCTATTATCAGCCATCCTACATGAACAATGATATAAGCAAATTCTGAGGAAGTTCTGGTTCAACTCACCCTGTCTCAATGGGATAAGAAAAATACCACTGACCCTTCTCAGCCAACACACATGAATACAGAAGGCAGTGTACTCCATTCTGTTCCAGAGTGTGAAAAAAAAACCTGAAATATGGGCAGGCAGAGGCAAAGAAGTTAAAAAAATAGGATTCATTCTAAAAAAAAAAGCTTTGAAGCAGAGACACAAAACAAATCCATGTATATAAAATTCATAGTCTTATAAGTACAGAAAAAACATCAGAGTCAAGAATTGGTATTTTCTGTAGACTGCTTTCTTAAAACCCAGTGCACCAAGTTTCTCTTGTTTTAGAGAATTATGATCTACAAAGTCAGATACAAACCCCATTTCCTAACTTCCTATCCTTGGGTTTTATTTGGATACTTCTGAAAGACACAATCTCCAGTGTACCCTGGGATCTTGATCTTAGCAGACCTCACTCTTAACTGTTTATTGAACAATCCTGGCTGCCCACGTTGTACTCAGAGCACTGAGTCACACACTATCGTGGGTCCTGGAGAAAAGATCAGCAAGACAGCTTAAACCCATGACCACAGGAGTCACCTCAGAGGGAGAATTCTCCTTTACCCCAACATTTTACCTCAGCAGGTCAGAGTTCACAGAACATGGAATACCAGATTTACAGATTTACCAGATTTATGGCTTTTTCCCCTGTTTTTTCATACAACTTAACACTTTTTTCTCCGTGATCCTGCTTTTTACTGGACAATGTTAAATATGTGATATTTTCACAGAATCTCCAAAATTATTACTACATCTTTAAAAACACTTCATATCTGTAAAGTCTGCAACTATTGAATTAGTCATACAGCGTATGAATTTCAATCTTTGTTGAGCTGGAAGATCTCATGTTGGATGAATAAGCAATGGTTCCCTGTTTTTGTCTAACTTAGCACCCTCCTTTATCTCCTTGTATCAATGACTGGTGCAGGACAGCTGCTATGATTCTTGTCTTGACACTATTCACATACACAACAGCCCCAAGCCAGTAGGATTTAGGACACATCACAGACTGAAAATGTAGACTTCTTTTCTTCTCATCACCCTG
>WEIU01007452.1:26417-49622 GCA_013389925.1 Aegithalos caudatus
AAAACACCCAAAAACAACAAAAAAAACCCCCACGTAATTTGAAGAAGAGGGAGATTTAAGGAGATTATCTGTTATAAGCAAAATAACCACCAATCTTCATGGATGTGTGTGTATGTTTCTGCTTAAATAAGCAAGATTCCACTTTCATTATGATTAGAATTATACAGAAATGTTCCTATACAGCTTGAAAATAGAACAACCTGTCTTCTAATGTTAGAAGATGAGAAAAAAGAGCACATACATACTTCCTCACATTTACTTTTGCCCTTCTCAGATGCAGTTTTTGATTGATCCTCTTTCTCAGAAAGTAAAGAAAAGGCATTCTCGTGGATAGAAGATAATCGTACAGTTTCATTTGCTGAATGATTGTTTCAATTTTTAACCTGTGGCAACAGTACTGAAGAGAAATCACTTCCTGGGTTGAGTTAGTTTTGCAGAAGAAAAATCCATAACACCAAAGGAAAATAATTTCGCGAAGAAGAAGAAGAAGAGGAACAACAACAACAACAACAAGAAAAGATTTCAAGAAAAGCACTTGATAAGGAAATATTGCCCATGCTGTCCCAGAACAGTGAAGAACACAATGAAGAAACCATTTAAAAGATCAACAACTTTTCAACATCATCCTTATGGTCCAATGTGTCAGCAAACAAACACAGTAACTTGGCTACTCTTTTAGGGTTTGGAGCTAATTTGTTAGGACAAGCTCAGGGAACGTTGTATCATGTTTAATTGTTTTCAATCCTGTCCCTGTCATCAAAGACTCTCAAGCAGAGAATGAAGTGACTCTCTAATGGTTTTCTCCTCTCCATAATAATATTTTACTCATTTTCTCAAGAAGAACTGGATCACTCCCCAACAAATCAGCAGGTTGATCCTGCTTTTTCTCCAAAGAGACCTTGTTAAGTGTTGGCACAGAAAAAAAAACCACTTAGCTAAGGTAATTCAGTGTTTCAGGCATGAGTAAGAGTGGTTTTCTTCCCTCTGTTAGAATCTACCTGTGTGACTTGCAGGGCCAGAGCCAAAAGAAATCTCTTGTCTCTTCTTTGTTGAAATGATAACACTGCAGACCAAACCAGAATGAAATTCCTGAAGTGCAATTAAGGCGGAGTCTGGGCACATCAACTCAAGAAGCTAGTCCAAAAGTCCCTGCCCAACTGGAAGGCACATGAGATTCTTCTGGCCCTGGTGCCTGAATTACTTCATGTCCAGGAGCAAGGTCAGCTGGAGTGACCAAGGAAATTTACTTATGATTAAGTTTTTCAGTAGCCATTGACTTTTATATAAATCAAAAGTATCAGTTCACACATGTCATTTCTGTATGCTTCTCAGAAGCTAGTGTTTGCTTTGTGGCTAACCAGCCCTGGACGTTTCTTAGACCCCAGTTTTACACAGTATTTGAGAAGGAACTGTATAATTTATTTTGTTTTTTTTCTTCCCCATCGGACATGCTGACTTCTATACTCCACCCATTTGCCAAGAATCTTCAGAAATCTAGAAATTACAAGAATCATAGAATATCCCATGCTGGAAGGGACCCATAGGAATACTTAAGTCCAGTTACCTACTACTCACAGGACTACTAGACCAGGGGACTAAGTGCATCATGGAGATACACCCTGAGCTCTGACAGGACTGATACCAGGGCCCCTTTCCTGGGAGGGCTGTTTCAGTGACTGACCATCTTCTCAGTGAAGAACCTTTTCCTTATATTTAATCTGAACATCCCCCAGCACAGTTTCATCCCATTTTTTGTGTCCTCCTCCTGGTTGCCAGAGAGAGGAGATCAGCACCTCCCCACATCTTTTCTTTTAGTTCTGAAAAGAAGACAGAACAGTAGATTGAGTGACTTTATAGGTTTATTTCTCACTGTAATGGTTAGCTGTGGAAAAATCACTCCTCATCTTATAAAGATGGCTAGAGAACCTGAATGATGGCTTCAAGCAACAAATGTTCAAAAATATAACAGAGGGAGTGTAACTAGAGAGAGTACAAAATACATCTAAATTTTAAGGCTGAATCTGAGATCAAAGACAGGATGTGTGCTTACTAGGAAATTCGTAACTAGAATTGAGCAGCAGTCATATGTAAAAGAAGCTTCCTCTTTTTAGGCCATTTCATTGTCTATTAATTTAGTGCGTTTTTAAAAATAAATCAAAGGATAACTTGAAGTGTACAGGAAAACTCACATTGTCACCTATGGGTTTTTTTTTTTTTCATTTAATCTGAGCCCCTCCCAAAATGAGGTCAATGAAGTAGGGATATGTGGTTTGCTGTGGTCCTCATTATACACACAGAACTGAGTAGGAAAAAAAAAAAAAAAAAAAGCCTGAGTGAAGGACAGAATAACTTATTTAGGTGGGAAGACAGTTAAGTGACACATATTGTTTGAAGGGATATGCACTGAAAATTACTGCTGTGTCCAGATGATTCTTGTCCAGCTGGGAATCTGCTGCAATCTGCAGAGAATCTCACATGGCTGTCTGAGGTGTCTGTCAGAGGACGTCCACCTCCAGGCAGGCAAGGGAGCCTTCGGGGAACAGTGACAGCAAAGGTCCAGCAAAGCTCTGCTTGGCTTCTTGGTGAGCATTGCTGGTCTGATCTAGACATTTTTTTCCATATAATGTTCTCCAGATGGAGTTCCATTAAAAGCTTTCTGCTATGATAAATCCCATAGGCACGGCATGCAGATGGAGGGCTGCTTTTGTTTATTTAGCTAGCAAAAGAAATTCAAAGAAAATAATTTCTAAAATATGTTCAGAATTAAATATATCCTTCAGCTATTTAGCTTATTGGATGTGGAGATTGAAACATTCATCTGAGAGACTAAGATCTTGAATTAATTTTTCAATTTTACCTCAGATATTATCCATATGAAACCCTACTTCTCAGATTTTCCTGAAACTGAAAATTTAGTCATGATCAAGGATTGTTATATTAAAGCAAAATACACCAAAATTAAAATTAGCTATTAAGATACCTAAAGTTCACAGAGAAACAAGCCATTTTTGTAGTGATGCCTTGGGAAAGCTGACCTGAAACAGAGACAGAACACAGGTATTGAATAAAGTAGGTAGCTATTGAAAGGTCTTTGAGGGTACACCTTGGGCAGGAGGCAGGACAGGAGCCTGACCAGGGCTACACCCAAGATGGACAAAGAATGGTCAGAAAATGGCTTTCAGATAAAGATAAGTTCGCAGAAAGATTCCTTCTTGTGTCACCTCCACTATTTAATCTCTTTTTATAGCTATCATTGCCAACTGTGGCTTCATGTTCCATTTTTTTTTTTTTTTTTTAGTCATTTCACTTTCCTGTTTTTTCCTCTTGGAAAGTTCTTTAGTTTTTTGGTCTCTTACAAAAGGCTGTACATTTAGTTTTATTGCACATCGAAGGGATGTCTTTCTCTTTATTATAAGAGACTTTTCTGAAGTATTTTTCTTCTGAATGACACCATAATGACATTATTTTCTTTCATGTGCTATTTAGTTTGGAAAGCTCTGGTTTGCTTTCTGTAACAGAACATGTCCTAAAAATCTGAACATGTACTAAAACCTTTAGCAGGAGCACTATATTGACCCTAAATATTGCTTCTTTTCCGGTTCCTCATTTGTAATAGTGAGTTCTTTTGCAGTGGTCTTGGCATTACCTCTTAATTTCACACTTCTTATTTATAGATTTATCCTGGTTATGAAAAATATATTAATAGTCTCTTACATGGAGTCTTATCAATGTGCTTTATCCCTAACATAGCATCTGCCCAGCCCCTTGACCTGTTTCAAAAACAAACAGGATTGGGCTAATCCTCTTTCATCAGCAGTTAAATTTCTCTGAACATATTTGCTGGAGACTCTGAGCAGTCTCGGGTAGTTTTAGGGCCCTAAAAGGTGCTGAGGACTTGGCAACCAGCAGTAACCACATCACACAGACCTTTTTTCCAAACAACAATTTGAGAGCTTTTAGTAAATAAATTGCATCTCTACATATGATCTGAATAGAGCTGAGAAAGGTAGACGACTAATCATCATTGTCTGAAAATGTTTTTTTCTTCTTATGACACATAAAGCTTATGACACACAAAGCATTCATAAGATCATAAAGTTGTTTTACAGTCCTTCAATTCATGGTGAGTTGCTCAATTTACCAGTAGAGGAGTATTATCCCACGAATACTTCATTTAATCAACTGCTTAACTGAATTAGCCTGCCAGAAATGTGCTTGTTAATGATGCTATTTCTACTGATTCTAAGGCTGCTGGATTTGCTTTAACAGCGTGCAGAATCTGTGTCCTGTTAAAATATTTTCCTGCGGTTAAAATGTTTGTGTGACAATTGTCTCTGTTTGCATTTTAAGTTTCCACAATTATATGGTTTCCATGCACACAAATGAAATACTAGTGGTCCTGTATTAACCGTAGATCTATGAATTAAACCCTTTCTTCCTAACAAAACAAAATAGTTTGTAACAAGACAATGGGCAGAGTTAAAAAAAAAATCCGAAATGAAAGATAATAGCAAAAGCAAACCTGTACCTTCAGTAAGTGTTTTTGTAACACCTCTTAAAAATCCATATAAATATGTGTTTATATAAACTTAGACAAAGATAATTATTAAAGATAATGATAGGCTAAAATTCTAAGCTTTATTGCCGAACTTACTTTAGAACATAGGAAATTGCCCCTCCTATCCATAACCCTAACACTAGTCCCCTTTTATCCCTGAGTAAACCAGTTCAGATATCAGCTGGGCAGGCTTGGCTTTCCATGGAGATCACTGCCTAGTTTGCCCACGAGTAGTTTTGTCAGGATCCACTCCAGCTGATCCATTATGGTAATCTTAACCATATCCATTATGGTAATCTTAACCATAAACTCACAACTCAGCAATGTGAACAATGAAATGAAGAAAGAGTAGAGAGCATAAAACTTGAAGGTGTAAATGTGCCTTTTGTGAAATGAAGACCAACTGATAGTTCATCAGCTTCAAATTATACAGGGATATGTATGTCCCTGTGGAGAAGTATTTCCATAAAGCCTGATTATTTTCAACTTACCCAGTCTGAATTCCCATGGACATGTCAGTAACTCACTACACTGAAGCCTCATTCAGGTTTCTACTTCTCTGCTTCCTATTGACCCTAACAAAATGTCTATAGTTGGTGGTAACAAATAATGAGTAAAATAAAAATCTGTCTTGATTTGTGATTTAACCCTACATTTTGCAAAAACATACCAAAAAATGAGGTTTTTAATATATTAACATGTCTTCCAGACTGAATTGAATTCAGACTCTGTGGTCCCAGAGTTTTGGTTCATGGATGTATTTTATAAAATTTAGTGAACGTTGTAACAATGTTCCCTGAGGGAGCTTTTCCATTCAGAGACATTAAAAATAAATACATGAGGATTCATTCCAGTTCTTTATAGAACTGAAAGCCTCATTAGAGACTGAGATAAGATATTCTTTAACTACAGACATTTACTGTTGTAAAGCTCCTTCAGCCACCTTCTGGCCAGTGATGATTTACATGCTGAAGTAGAGACACTCCTTTCTCATACTATCTCACATGTAGCTTACACTTCTGCTAGTTGTCCAGATGGAAAGGGTGAGGCTAGAATTTCTCGTAGGAAGTAAATAAATATTTGGTACTGAAAATAGAATAATGCAAAAAATTGGCATTAAAGTGTAGACTGGATTTCAGTGAGTGTAGAAACAAAATAAGTTGTTAAAACTTCATTCTCAGACAAACAAAACCTAGACATTTTTACAGTTTGACACAATAGCAGCAATTTATTTTATTTCAAAAAATAACTTGTCATTAACAAACCATCTGTACTTGACAGAAAACTGGCAAATAATATATTATAAAAAATACTTAAAAATCTGTGCACAAGGTTCCAGAATAAAAGCAATACTGCCTATAAAATCAAGTACTGAAAAAACAGCATCTCTGCTATTAATTGTAGATTTCAGTGTGGGATGATTAAAAACAAATGGGTTTGGAGGAGCAGTTCTTTAAATGGAGACATCAAGTCTGTGTTTGAATTCGGTCATGTTTACTCCAAATGTCAGAAATTCACTACATCTTTAAATGAGATTGTGTTGTTACTGAGTTTAATATGGATTGAATATTTATTCTAAAATGTTTATCTAACCATTAGGTACAATAGCTCCATGTCATATCTCTTCTCAGTGTCCCAGTTTGTGACTATACCCTGGGTCATTATGGCACACTTTTTCAGATTTCATATTGAATGTTATTTTTATATGACAATATATATGTATCTGCATTTCACACATATTTGTGTATCATTTTCCTCTGTGCAAATTAAAAAACACAAACCATGGGATACTGTAAGAGTTGCAGAGACCATGCCGACTTCTACTCAAAGGACAAAGCCTTAATGGAGGTGCAGTGGAAAACAATAGAACTGCCTCCACTTCCACAGGACAGACTGATGACCTGACTGTCCTGAGAGGCACAAGATGCTGAAGATGCTTGATCCCTTTCCAGCACCACATCTGGGCATGAAGGTGTTAAACCGGTGCACATTCCTCATGTTAGAACTAAAACCCTCTCTTGTCAGAATATCCCTTTCATACTTTCACATGAAAAATCTCGAATGCTTCTGTCGCTATCTAGGTGTCTAGAAGGCACCTTGTGGCCTGTGTACTGGGGTGCAGTGTTGAGGTTTTGGCAGAGGAGGGCCTGCAGGGTTGCCCCTGTGGAAAGAGACCAGGGGATGCCCCATGCTGTACATAGGCAGCTCTGAGAGACCCACCACCACAAGACAGAACAGAGCCCAGCAGACAAGCTTGTTGTGCTCCAGAAAGACACATTTAAGAATGGGCAAAATACAAGAAAGAGAGGACGAAGGAGAAATAATCAGGGAGAGGAGAACAGAATCTGAGTGATACAAAAGAGGCAGCAGGAAGAGGAGATGCTCCATGGCAGAGTGGGTGGCAGCCCATGAGGGTCCCAGAGGAACTGAGATAGAAGGGAGTGTCAAAAAGAAACCTCCACATGCAGACCACAGCTTGCATCCTGCAGCACTTTTTTTCTGGTTGAAGGCACTACAGAATGCAACCTGTGGCGACAGCAAGGGGAGGAGGAGTGGTGTCTGAAGGGAAGTTGAGCCTGGGAAAGGAGGAATGTGTTTTGCCTAAGTGTTCTAAAGTTTGTGTCTTTTTTTTTTTTTTTTGTTTCCCACACCCAAATCAGCAATTAAATATTTGTATTAATTGGCAATAAATCAAGTTCCTTTCCCGTGAAATAGTCTCTCTTTCCCCTGACAGTAATTGGCAATTTATTTTCCTGTCTTCATCTCAATTCACAAGCTTCAGAGCTCCTGTCTTTCCAATCCTCTCCTCTATGCAAGAGCAAACTACTGGTTGAGGTGCTGGGCTAGCAGATGGCTGCAAGCCACTACAGCTATTTAGCCAGCCAGAGGATAGCTAAAGGCCAAGCAGGACAATGAAAAATGCCAGCTCAGAGGACTGGAAGGGATTTATGGGACTAACATCTAGCACTGGCAGACCTATACCCTGGTGTTAATGGCTATGTAATACAGAGGAAGTGAATTCAATCTGTCTGTATGTTTTCCCAGGACATGAAGAGGTTGCATGAGCTGGAAGTATTCAGGTTCACAGATTCACAGGCTTAAAGTGTGAGAATACATAGGAAAGATGGTAAATACACCTCCACGGGTAGTTAGTGAAGTAAAAATCTCAAGATATGTGTGGAAAACAAACTTCTAATCCTCCTTACTGCACTCAGATAGCCATAAAACAGAAAAAAAAGATCATGAAACTTGTCCTAAGAGCTAAGCTAAGACCTAAGGGCTGGAACAAAATGAACTACTAGGTTCTTTTCATCCCCTAACAGAGCCAGGAAAGTCAGCCAGCTGTGCAAAACATCACACTGCCTAATAAGGTAAGATTGCAACTACTTTCTCTCCTGAAAGAATCACAAAATAAGCTGAGTTGGAAAGGACCCACAAGGATCACTGAGTCCAACTCCTGGCCCTGAACAGAACCATCCCCAAGAGTCACACTATGTGTCTGACAGTGTTGTCCAAATGTTTCTTGAACTCTGTCAGGCTTGGTGTTGTGAAGTTAATCCTAAAGCAGTTATGTTTGTAAAAGGTAGAAAAATACCAGGCACAGACAATAGAGTTATCTTCAAATTATCTATTTTTTTACGCTAAGAATGAATATGTAATTTGGGACTACAAAAAGCCAGGATTCTCTGGTTATTATTTTATCTAATCCTAATTTATCTAATTCAGCCAAAAGTCCAAGTCAAACAGTCCATGAATATCCTAAAGCAATGTCTACAACTCATAGGCTGTGATTTCCACATATCTAGGATGTATTTGGTCTACTTTCCATATTTCTACGGGCTATGGTCATAATGTTTGCACTTGCAGTGGGACCTCAGATTAATTTTGCATGCTGCAAATTCATTTTATGACATGGACATATGGTGGGATGCCTTGAACTCATTGTTCCTTCTTTGAAGCTGATTTATCCTCACATTGCACGTCCATCTTGCTCAGGATAAATCAGAACCAAATAAACTAGCACAAATCGTCAGTGTGCAGTAGGAAACAAGATCTGTATGTCTCAGCCACTTGGCATGAGCTGCATGGCATTCGCATACATATTTCAGCCAAAATAGGTCAGACAGGGAAACCTCAGATATCTGAGGAGTAGATCAAATTATCAACTCTACTGTTTCTGGGATAAACAGTTTTTTCTGTCTAGAACTGCATTGTGCCCTATAAGCACACAGACCACACAACATTTCATCATGTGATAAACACTGTGAGATAATAACTTTGTAAGTTTTAAAACACAGAGACCTGTGTTTGATTTTTGGAATCTTTTTTATGCTGTAAGTGCCTCAGGATTCCTACTTGCAGCAACACTTTATGTAGCACTCAGTGTTCCATTCTTGGTCTTATTAGGAAAATAAGAGGTGTCTGCTTTTGGACAATAAAGGCATGAGTAATAGATGAGTGCTGCGGGTATATTTGAGGCCTCCTTTTATCACTTGATTGCAGTAATACTTTCTCCCTTACTAATATTTTTTTTCATCCAAACATATTTGTAATGCAAGATCTTCAAGTATCAAAAAAATCTGAGGGCATTAGTCTCCAGAGGAAATATGATGTTAGAACTGTAAAGCCATCATATAACCAGTACATTTCTATTGTAGATAGTGATGATCTGAAAGCTAAAATAGAAAAAAAATGTTTGTACAGAAAAAGTTGTTCAAAAATTGAATTTATTGTGAGCACATGATAAAATCAAAATAATGAAAGGATACATTTTGTGATGGAGAAAGCCTACTGCTTATTAATATATCCTCATATATATAATTACCAAAGATGCTGCTCAGAAGTAACATACTGTAGTTGCAACTTAACAATGACAGAAGTGATTTTATCTTTTGAATATTCATATCCTCTTTCTAATATGAGATGTAGCAGCCAGCATCCTGTGCTTTAATAAGTGGGTGCCAAATTTTTTGTAGAGCCTAATTTAATCTTTAACGTTGATAAACATGTCTTTAGTGCATCTTGAGAACATCAGCATTCCTGCTCATGGATGCTTCTCACCTGCCTCACTTGCTCACCTCATTTTGTTTGAGCATATTTCTAGTAGGGAATGCCAAAAAGCCAGCAAACATTAGAGGTATGTTTTGTCTGAGATTACTTCCTGTGCTAAATCCAGGCACACCCTCTGACTGGCTGAGCAGATAACTGGAATACACAGGTGCCTATTAGTTCCATTAAAAAGCTTAGACATTTCAGACTTACAGCAATCTCTATTTTGCCAGAACAAATGCCATCCTCTGTTAAGCTCTTCCTCAGAAAGGAAAATCTGGCCAGTTATAGCTCAGATGAGCCAAGCAGTCGGCATGCCAGGTCTGCAGCTAAAAATCTGGAATTATCTTATAACAGCAGCAGGAATAGTTAGGGATGAGCGATTGTAGGAACCGACTCATGGGACTGGCAGTGTTCAGCAGGCCTTTGGCCAAGATAAACACCAAGCAGAAAATGCTCTTCAGTCATTGAAGCAGATTCCCAGACCCACTTCTGTCTACACAAATGTAACAAACTTAGTTTCAGACCTAAGGAATAAATGTCCAGACAAACAGATCTTCACATCCAATTCACAACGATTTCTTTTCTTCCACGTGGGGTGCAAAAAGAGTAACAAGGAGCAGCTTCACAAATGGCTCCAAGAAAAGAGATACTGATCAGTGACTTGAGAAGGGGACTGGAGACAATTCCAGTGAGACCTCTGTCTGTGGGTCATTACGTGACCTTGAAGTAATTCTGAAACAGCAGCTTTCAATCTGTGGTCAATAAAGCACCACAAGTCCAAGGACTTTTTATGGAAAGGCAAATTTATCAAGGCAATTCTCCAGAAGGAGTAATTTGATATGCCACTATCTACAGCTTCACTGGAAAAAGATTTAAGCTCTGCTGACAAACAAAAAAACCCTGATGAAAGCAGCTGTTCTACAGTATCTGATCTAGCCATCTTCTGTAGACACAAGAATGTTAAAAAGAGAAAAGAGTAAATATAAAACTTAGCTGGTTGTTACTCAATCTGGAAAAGTAAGTGGGTGCAATTTGCTAAGAAAAGTAGCTAATAAAGATAGGTAAAACTGGTTCGTGACTTTATAGGGAAGCATGGAAACAGGTCTTTGAGGTTTTACTGTACCCACAGACGCAATTTGGAAAGGAAAATACAGCTATGGAGTCACCTGTGTTTTTTCCACATTTTCACACATCCCAAAGATTAAATTAATTTTCTTTAATGAGCAAATCTTATAATTTCTGCAAGTCATGCCACGGTGGTTTATCACATAGTCTACTAGTACAGTAATTTTGACAGAGCTAAATTGTAGGCATATCTGAGAACTAGTGCAGAGTTCAGGAGGTCATCTACTTCATGGCACCTCTACCAAACAGTGCACAGAATAAGCAGCTTTGGACATGCATTGGCTCTCTAAAGTTGAAAGGTATTATTTCAGGCATCAGTTTTGCCCCATCCAGAATGGCTCAAAAACTGATTCTCCCCATTGCCATACTTGTACAGGTATGATGAGAGGCTGACATCTATCATTATGCTGATAGATTCAGCAACAAAGGAAGAATGTGGCAGAGTGCTTTGTGTAAGGCCACCTGGCATTTAGAGAGAGGATTTTTTCTTTCAGACTTAAATTATGCTCATTTTCTCACCTTTAAGACATACTGTTTACCTGAGCTGAAGAAATATTCAGTAAATTGCTGCTTTAATTTAGCCGATAATAGATACGGGACTCATTATTACTCTATTGGAAGTCCTTTATTTAAAGGACTGATTTGAGGTTTTGTGGAAATCAATAGTCATCAGCATCTGCATTATTAGGAAAGAAGCTGTGGATGTTGAGTACTGTATCAAAAACAATATCATTTGTATGTCAGGAAATTGTGAGGAAACATATTCACTGCCTTGCTTAGCACACGGTTTAAAAATTGATGTTTGTACTATTTTGAATCTAACAAACTCACCTTCCTCTTCACACTGTCTTCTTCATATGTAGAAGAACTTAAATAAAATATTTTAAGTCCTTAGCTACCAGAAAGTAGAATTTCATTGACTGTGACAATAATCAATTTCTCAAATTGTGAAGAAGACTAATTAAACTAGTTAGAATTATCACCTTTTTCTAGGCCATTTTCCTGGATTGTGACAGAAAAATAAGAGAATAAATTCTTCAACCAAAGAATAGATCCACAAGATCACCTAACTTTTAGGTACACCTCAGTCTAAACGTATCTCCAGCACTGACGAAAGAGCCTTCATCTTGAAGCTGAGAACTTAAAATTGTAAGAAATTTGATGTGGCCATTAGTAAGTAGTACGGGACCTTGTGCTTACTACCCAAAGGAAACTAAAGGTGGGACAGTCAAGCAAGTTACCACAACTTCTCTTGAGCAGTTCTGCTGTACCTGGAAGTCTCTGTGGCAAACATGAGATGAAAGACTTAAATTTCAACCAAAAAAAGAAGATTTTTTCTCATTTGCCTCCCAGCTGTGAGATGAAAGAGATGAATTATCAAAGCCCATCCAACATGCCCTTGCTCATCAAGCCATAAGCACTCACCAGTGGATGTCAGCCCTTCAACCAGTGTTTCAGTCAAAGAGTTAGACATAAGCCCCAATTTCAAACAAGTGGTGGCAGCTCCTAACCCTCTTCACAGCCTGCAGCTTGCTGGTCAGGAAAGAGTTGGAACCTGTGGGGATTAAATCCTACTTTCAGACAAACAAAACTCATTCTTTTCAGGGTACTGAGGACCAACAGCTGTGTGGCAGAAGGAAAAGAAGTCCCATTGAAGGCAGGCTACTTTGGTTGGTTAGTTAAAAAATCTTCTCGACCTGAGGGATGCAGAAAATTAGGTGAAACAAAATGATCTTATAAGCTGATTGATAAGAGATGGACCTACATTTCTGGTCCATGAAATTTTCATATAAAAGATTCCAATAACATTTTGAAAGCAGTTATCAATCTCTCAAATCAAAGTAGGCCTACCCTTAAAAGAAATTATTTTAAAAGTGGAATTTACAAAGAAAATACCGAGTAAAACACTTCCAGCAAATTAATTTTTTTTTTCTTTCTGCTGTTTTTCACTCTGGGAATGATCCAGGGTATTAATAATTGTGATGTTATTTCATTGTGTGAGATGAATGTACGGTGTGAGGGATGTTTTCCACCTCCTGTGGACCTACACATAGGACTTTGTGAGTCACCACATGGTCACCCTGTATGAGGTGTAGCAGAGCACAATTTCTGGCATTGTCAGCTAATTTCTTTGAACCGAGGATGACTGCACACCTTTCTTCATATGGTGCTCTACTGTGCAGTCAAATGGCAGCTTCAGGCCCCCCTCCTTTGTTTGCTGCCTTTGGCTGATAGTGCACAGCCAGTGAAGAGCCAGATGACTCCTGACTTTGGAGCTTTCCTGTCTTCCAGCCTCTTGGAGGGTTCACTCAGCTTCTGACACCCTGCAGTTTCAAAAGGAGGCCAAGCTGGGGACACACAGATAGTTTAATTGCTGCGAGTTCATATCAGCCAAATGCATGTGGAATTTAAACCTGTGAGGGTGAGGGATAACGTTTAGGCTGGGTGCCATTAGGCCAGTTTGTGTTCTAGAGATGAGGTATCTGCACACATTGAAGATCTATTTCTGTGGATGACACTCCCAGTGGTGTTTACAGAGAAGAGCAGCTGTTTGGAGAGTTCCCATGCCTCAGCATATTTGTTCTCCAAAGACAGGCAGAGACACTTCCTTACTGGCCTACTGGCCTCCTTGGGCTGATTTTACCTAATAGTCCCTCAGAATTGGAGGGATTTTGTCCTTCAGAACACTCTTCTGTGCAAATTTGTGTGGTGACATGCATGTATTTCTTGGGAAAAAAAAAACAAAAAACACCCCACCAAAGCAACAAAGAAACCTCCCTGTGCATAATAGTTTAATCTGCAGATTCCAGTCATGCAAGCTAAATGCTAATATGGTTACCAACAGCTAGTACCTTTGAGAGCCCTGGTTTCCTAGGAAGCCATGTTTTGGAAATGAATGTACATTCCCAGGTGTCTAGTACACACAAAACTCACTTTTGCAATTGGGGTTACTAGTAAAAGCTCTCTTGGCAGAACTTAATATCTCTGATACCTCTAATTCTTTGGCCATGGTCTCAGATGTTGTTAGATAAGAATAGGAAAAGAAAACGAGAAAGTGGGGTGTGTATAGGTCCTGTCTTCCTAAGAAACCAGAGGTTTCTATGCTATGTCACGTATAGATAGATCGACCAAGTCCAGATTGAGATGGAAATTTCTTTTTCTGTCTTCAAAGACATTTTTGCTCCTCAAAGTTCCACTCCTAGAGAGTATCATATTAAGCAGAAAATCTAACAGACAGCTAAAGAACTCTCCTGTTGACAGTCTCACCAAATCTGGTATATTCATACAACATATTTTGGTTCTAAGTGATTTTTATTAAAAAGCTGAATGATTGAAGAAGTCTCAATAAGTTGTAGTTTGGGAATGATTATATTTGGATTTTGAAAAGAAATTAGTAGAAGAGGGTAGAGATCTGTTTTAGCAATCTATGAAGTTTTGTGCATATATAAACATACAAGTATTTTCTAATAGACAATTGTGCATATTTAGCTGCAATCAGTGATGGCTAAATAAAAATAAGATAACACTTTATACAGACTGACAAATTTTATCACCTCACAGAGGGATTTTTTAAAAAATTCTTGGGGAAGACTCTTTGCAAATGTAAACAGAAATATATATTTCTTTCAATGGCCCAGTGTGTGTATTCTGTTCCTCCAATAATCTCCCCCTCACTAGTGTTCACTCATTTTCTTTCCATATCATACATGTAATGGGCCTCCTTCAGGTGGGATGTAATCCCACACTTGAAAGCAGTATTAAGGAATGTATCTGCTGCAATACACATACAAAAACTAGACAACTCCCTTAATCTCACAATTCAGTTTGCTACTCAGAACTCTTAGGTTTTGCACAGAAATTTTATGAGTAAAACTACTCAACCAGACTGATTAGAAAACCAAATTATTTTCCACCCACATGATGTGGGGGAAAAAGATATAAAATGGCAAAGGCTTCAGGAGTAGACTTAAATCTATTTTTTATTTATTTTTCATTCCCTCTTTCTTTTTTTTTCTTTTTTTTCTTCTACTTTTGGAACAATGTAACATTTATGTATGCCAGATACAATTTTTAAGAAGATATATTGGTGGGTCATATCTTTTCCACCCCAAGGCAAGAGTCATATATTCATAATACATTTTTCATGACTTACTGTGATCCTCCTGAATAACAGACTGAAAAAAACATGACTACAGCATATTATGAAAAGGTTTTCCATCCAAGGAGCTTGTCAAAGAGGATTCTGAAAAGATAAGACACATAAATTTTAAGTCTCTTAGGACAACATGCTAATTCAAGCAGATAACATTTAGTGTTCAAGTAATCTCTGAAAATATGTACCAATTTAGAAAATTGTTTGTTTGTTTCAAGCAAAACTTTTCAAGTAAAGCGTCAGAAAAATTCCTATTTCATAAATCAGTTTGATAGGTGCTGTCTTGCTTTCCTTAGTTGTCGGTAAATACTAATTCTGAAATATCACAGTTTCTCAAGGGTGACAATTCCCAGTTCCAATAATTTCTTGAAATTACATAAAATTACTAATGACGTCCCATTTCCTTCCCAAAACTGTGGCTTCCTGATCTCACCTCTTACAAGTACATCAAGTGTATCATCAAGTACACAGGGTTGGATCTGATAATGTGTAGATATACCTAGTCTGCTGAAAGCTCAGTGAGGGAAATCAAACATCTAAAACTATATGTGCATGACTAATTGCTTTCTAGATCTGATCTGTTAACATGAAGAGAGCTGAACCACTTGTAAATTTCCTAACACGAGGACTTCTCTTTCTATAGCAAAACACTGCACCCTTTAGAGCAATACTAGAACTAACAATCATATGTACACACTTTCCAAAAAAAAAAGCAGGTTTTAACTTTGTATTTAATACGGAAAATTTAAAAATATAGATAAGAGTTGTCTTAATGGTTTTGTGGGATATTAAGAGAATCAACTTTTAAACCCTATGGAAGGTAGCTTTGTAAATCAAAGACTTTTGTGGTGAGTTTTCTGCTTTGTTTCTTCATATTTTTTACATATGACTTTAATATAAAGATGTGATGACTAAATAAACTTACTATGGATATGTTTTAATTCTGCTAAATTTTTTTATAAACTTAGCTTTAGAACCATGTGGTATTAAAAAAACTGGATGGCCTTTTTATACAATTGCTTTGCTATGCCTTTATTTTTCACTTGGTATAATTCTTACTGAGTGTACTAAGATCATGACTGAGATCTAAGATGCTGTTTTGAAAACAAAATAAAATAAAGCAGTTTATACACACACAAATACATATATGTAATAGAAATATATATGTACGTATGTAAGTATATAGCCCAGAAAATCTTCACAAAAATTATAAATTTCTTCTTTACAGATGTACTATGTCCACATGAAATATTTACAAAATTATACTGTTGAACACAGTTTGCAATGTGTGTTGAGTGTATTGCAGCCATACATAATACCCACCCAAGTATTTGCAGATGTTATTCAACTTTGCCAAGGAGTTTCAACACTCTGAATGAGGTCTTGAACTCAGATTTGGCTGATGCAATGTAACCTACAATATTTCTTCCCCAATGTAGGAAGGAAAACTAAATAAGCTGTGGTTGCTCTGCTCAGTTGATTCCCTCACATTCATTTCTTGCCTTTTGGAATTTCTGTGATCAAAAATTATTCTCTGAGCACCAAAGAAGGGGTCAAGAGAACTTTTTCAAAAGCCACTGTAAGTATACAAAGCTAAGTATCAAGATAAAATATCAGCTTATCCCACACAGGATCAATACTCAAAAGGATCCAGGAAAACAGGAAGAAACCCCAATCTTTTTATCTTATTCCTGTTAGTAAAATCTATTCCTTGGTAAGAATCTAATTCAGTGCCTTCCAAACACAAACTTCTAAAGAAAAATCTCTAGTCCTTTGAGTAAAAAGCACTTATTTACTTTCAGTTTTTCTTATTATGCTTTGCAACCTAATATAACAAAGGAAAATTTGAGAGAATATCAATAGCTAAGTAAAAACATAGTCAAGTCAAAGAAGAGTAAACAAGAAAAAAACTGTTTCATAAGTGTTTCCCAGTGTTGATTTTTAGACCATTGAAAAGATAAGTCAGCATTTGTCTGTTGCTAGTAATGGACATGTTCATTCTCAGGAGCTTTACCTCACCCTCACTGTTCCCATCTCAGAAGAAAGAAAAACACACACACACACACACACACACACACACACACACACAAACACAAACACAAAAAAAAAAAACAACCCCCCACTACAGTGTGGTACTAGCAATATTTCAATATTTTCTCCCTCTACATAGTTTGAAACAGAAAATTCTATATGGAAAAAAACTCCTCTTGTGCCACTAAGCTGCCAGAGATTGGAGTTTTACAGATCATCAATTTCTACTCACTTATTTTCATATTTGCTTTGGTGTAGGAGTTCTTGGGAGGGTGTCTTGTAACTGCTCTGAAAAGTCCACATCAGTTATCACTTTTTACATGTAAACCTTCCAACCTTTGAAAAAATCAGGATTCGGGAACAGTCAGATGCTTATAAAGATACAGCTGTAAAATAAATGCAAGTCATTTGAGTTACATTTGTGAATTTATACCATACATACATATATGCTGGGGGAAACCCACACATAAGTGTGCATCACTAATGGGAGTTTAATTTTCTAATAAAATTTATTTTCCTCTTCTACTTCCTAATATATGATAACTGTAAGACATTAGGTACTCTGCCTTCAATGACACTGTAGCCTTCATGTTCCTCCCAAAAGTGAATTGGTTCCTAAGTTTTAATTTACTTACTTGGCACTCATGCTCCAAACACTGTGAGTTACTGTATTATTGCAAAGCAGAAAATGCTATTTACCCTTCAAAATTATGTTTGAGGGAGATCAAAATGTGACAATTCAATAGCTAATTGGATGTTAGATCCTCTCAGAGATCAGTTATTTCAAGATTTCATTTTAGCGGCCTTGTGTCTTTTCTGAGGAATTTCTGCATGACTTCCATTGACCTATTTTCCACTTTCATGTTAGACAGCTGCAATTGCTAAACCATCAGAGCAGATAGTAAAAAAGTGAATGAAGCCAGAAAAGACACACTAGGGAGGACAGTTTACTTTTACACAGATTCTACTGAATTGTCTTTTTGAACTTGCTATCCATTACAAACATCAGGGATTTAAAAACTTTTATAATAGCAGCAGTTAAAAATGCTAGTGATTACTGTAAATTACTGTTTAATTTCTTGTGCTGATTGTTGAATATGAATCAGCAAGGAAAGCCAACATTCTCCTGGGCTGCATGAAGCACAGCACTGCCAGCAGGTGGAGGGAGGAGATCCTGGCCCTTTATCTGACAATGGTGAGGCCACACTGCTGTGTCCAGTGCTGGGATTCTTAGTACAACATGGACAGAGTGGAAAGAGCCCAATGAAGGGCCATGAAAATGATGAAGAGACTGAAGCACCTCTCCAGTGAAGAAATGCTGAGAGAGATAGGACAGTTCAGGTGTCTGAAAAGAAGGCTGAGTGAGGATCATGCACATATATCAAAGTACATCAATGTACACACCCTTTTTAGGAGTTCAATTTAATAATAGCTTCATGCTGCTTGTGCATGCTAAAGGGCCCAGACTTTATATGTTCCATCTAATTTCAATGCTTTGGTACGTGAGAAAAATCAACCTGCAGAAGTGTGATTCAACATGACACATTTTGAAGAATGGGAAGAGTTGGGAGGTGTACAGGGAGGGAAGATCAGAGTGCTTCTGAAGAGGATGGTCTAGGCAAACCACACATTTAATGATACTCTACTTGATGGTGACAGCCAACCAATAATGTGTGCAAACCAGGATTCCTCAGTACAGGAAAGCTACTTAGAGTGGCTTACCCCACAGTGTCAGCAGTGCAAGTAACCACAGAGCATGCTGGACAGCAGTCTCTCTCTGCTCCTTGAATTGCTCATCAGGTTTGGATCTCCTCCACTGGCAACTGAAGAATCTCCTCCATTAAGCTACAATGGACAGGGAAAGAAGGGGAAGTGCCAGGTACCCTTATGTGTCCCAACAGCAGCACGTGCTTATCTGGACAAATGTCTCTGCAGTGTAAAAAATACATGGTGTGACTATTAACACTGCCTCTGCAGAAGATAACAGTCAGGGATGGTGTTGACCACAGGTTGGAAAGACACCATAAACCCTCCTGTGCTCCTCCAGGTGTCTCCTGATGTCTCATAGCTCCTATGTTGATACAGGACTCTGCCATGTTTTATATCAGAGTAGTGGCCACTCCTCTCTTTTATTGATAATACATTTCTTTTGATAAAAATTGCCAATCCTTTTCCTCAGAAGAAATCCCAAATCATGTCACATTAAAGAAACTGGAATTGGCCAAACAAAATAATTTTTTTAACCCAAACTATTTTATTTTCTTTTATCATAAAAATTGGGGATTTTTTTTTGTATGCTTTTCTGTGTGTTATGGTAATGGGGTGTGGGGGAAGGGGTGTTTACCCCTTTTCTTTACATGTTTTTAATAAAATTCTTACATTTTTTACAAATATTACATTTTCAATTAATCTGAAATTAATTTCAACTTCCCTTCCTTTTTTTTAGTTAAGGCAGCAAATTTATGGCCTTTAGGGAATAAAAAAATTATCCCTGTTGCTTTTTAGAAACGCAAATCAAATTCCCTTAAATAATTTTCGAGTACTGCAGGTGCAAAAGGTTGTTGTAGCTAAAACAAACATAGTAAAAAAATTGGCATTTTTATTGAGAAATAAATCTATTATTTGCGCTAAGGAGAACAGTCAAAGCAGCTTATCTGTAAACCTTGAATATGATTGTCTTGAACACAGGAACTTACAGGTTACAGGGAAATATATTTTTACTTTTTCAGACTTATGTAAACACAAGAGCAGAAAGATGCTCTAATTCTGTCAGGTTTCATTTCTCAGGTAACAAGCAGATAAGATCTGCTCTAGTTTTGTGGGCTTTCCCAACATACCAATCATCCTAATTTCCTATCATTTGTACCATGACTACTTTGACTCATACTGGTTATATGTTCTTGCAACACCCACCCCCTGAGACATCTTTTGTGGTATTTCTAATATCAGCATTTGGCTGTTTGTTTGTTGGAAACCTGTGTGATTTCCTTTGTACTCCTGCAGTTTGTTTGAGGGTTGTTTCTGCTCCTTCTGTAATTACATACACCTTTGTATGTTTATGTTAAAGAAGTTCAGGTCCAGGCAGGACTTGGACAGGTTCAAATATTTTTTTCTTCCTAAAGGAACTCATCTCACAATCTCTGCCAGGGGGAATAAGAAGGACATAATTTTTACAAATATCCTTTGCATTATAGCAACAGATACTTCTAGGAAATATCTTCTACAAAGCATGATTCTCAGTAGAAAATGCCAGATATATTTTCCAAGATACACTGTCAGAGAAAAGGCCATGAAAGTGTAAGCCTAGGTAGGATTTAAATAAACTGCACTTATGATTTTATATAAACATGGCTGGGTGTTTTATGATCAGGAATGCTGCCCCCTCTGACATTTCTGACCAGTCATTGGACAACAAAGAGAGCAATATCTTCTCCAATTTCCTGAATACCTTGTTGAATAAAGCAGGTAACTAAAATAAATAAAATAATAAGAATGTATAGTTAAATCCTTCAAAAAACAGATTATTTTCTTATTCTAATTATCTCCAGGAAGTTTCCTTCTCATTGTACCGAGCAAGGTGCAAGTTTGCAGGAGAGTAGTTCTAACCCATAAACCAATGTTGCAGTCACTAAAGCTACAAAATAAATGGCCACGATGTTTAGTAGCTCCCAGCATTTGAGATTCACCTCTCAGCCCTCACTGGCAAAGCAGCACACTTGAGCCTTTCCTCTGTCTTGACTTCTTACCTTATAAGCTTTCCTTTGTAGGAACTACTTCTCCCTATGTATGTGGCAAACCACCAGATTCAGTCCTAATGGAAAACCACATGGCTCACACTGTGGTTCATCGGATGTTTCCCTTGGCAGCTCTTCTGATGTAAACAGTTGTCCCTGCCCTTGCCCAGAGACATTCCTGCCTGCTCCCATGCCATCCTTTTCAGTGTTACTGTATAGCTGCTTGCGGGACTGTGAGACAAACCAAACCAAGGAACTGATTAAATGACTCCAGGGTAAAAATAGCCTTGGGAAGCAGAGTTTAAGGCAGTTGTTCAGAATGAGTTGACCAATACATGTGTGATTAGTTAGCAAATCATATTTGCCATGTGAGACCATAAATATCTCTGGTGGCACAAATGAGGAGATGATACAGAGACAGGAACATATATCTACCTCCCCTTCCTTTGATGGAAGGGGAGGTAGATATAAACAGCTCAGACCAGCTTTGTTGCCAGGAGGAAAGCCTGTGGAAAAATCCCAAAAAAACCCCACAAGTATAAAAATTTTCAAAGCTTGCTTTTTAACACCCTCCATTTTGTGACTGCAAGAGCAAGGGCCTCTGGTTACAACACTGCTTACAGAGCGAGTGTTTAATACATCAGCAGCTTGGCAGGATTCTTTGTGGTTCTCTTTCTTTGAGGGACCATCTGGCTCCATCAACTGCTACCCAGTATAATGAAATATTGGAGTCATCCAAATCATGTGAGCTTCAGATATGTGTCATGAAAGGAGTCCAACGCTTGAGGCTGTTTGGTTGGATTACTTTCTCTCCTTTTCCCTCTGTGCATATTTATTTCATTAGATTTATCTCTGCTCTATTTTCCTTCTCTTCATGACTGATTTTTTTTAGTCTCAGATGAAGTGTCACCAGATAATATTTAGAAAAGAGCCTTTTGATTTCTTAGCATTTGTTCTATATATAACTTGCTGTATATGTGGAATTGAAGTAGACACTAGCAAGAACTCTAGCAGGCAAACATATTGCCAAGGAACTAGATACAGCATGACTGAATCCTCAGTCTTTTGAATCTCTCATTTCTCATTTCTATTACTTTTTCATCTGAGCTGACAATTGTTGGAAGAAGCATCTGCAACAGACATATTTTACCAGGTAGCTCAATTTCTGTGCACTTATAGTATGCTGATCAGTGCCAGCCATCTTAACATCAGCAAATGCTGTCCATAAAACACTGATCTAAAGTTGGCAAATTACTTCTATTTTTTAAATAGCTGAAAATTAGTCACAGTCTGCCCTACTGTGAATCACTGGACTCTATGATTCAGATTTATTCCTAGACTAAAGATAATGCAATAACCATAGAACATTGTTTGCTCTACGTCTTATACATCAAACTGGGATTTGTTTAAATTGCTATTTCACTACAGTTTTATGAAACCCATCGTGCTTTTGTATCTGCATGGCTTGAACATATCCCAAGTTTCTCAGCTTTGTAATTTAAAATAGGGTTTCCTCCTCTAAAAACTGTTTGCATAACCCATAATGTCAAAAAACTAATGCAATCAAAGGTGAGCCAGACCAGCTGATACTTGTCTCACTTCAAGAAAGAAAGGACAGCTACCTTGCCAGTTGAGTGCACATTCCAAAGTGGAGAAGCTTGAGCAAGCATGGCAGAAGCCCAGCATGGTTGAATGGGCAATTCCCGATGGAGTTCATACACAAAAGGAAAGACCACAGGAGTTGGTCATACCCAGGAGAAATAAAAGCATTTCCCAAGGGATTAAGATAGTCAAAATTCAGCTGGAGTTAAAACTAGACAGGGAGGTGAAAGGCAAGGAAGTTCTTCTGTAGGTACATCAGCAGTAGAGGGAAGGTTAGGGAAAATCTGGTAATTTGGACACAGGACCTAGTGACAAAAGCCATTGAGAAAGTCTGTTTTCACTGGTTGACTTTCCCTCTGACATCCCAGTTTTCCAAGGCTACTAGCAGAATCTGTTGGAGAGAAGTAGTGCCCACAGGAGAGGAAGACACCCTAAAGGATGCTGCAGCAGCTGGACAGTGTCACTACAAGGATTCACTCTTCTAATTTCTGAAAGGTCATGGTGATCAGGGGAGTTTTCACATTACTGGAAAAAGGAAAGTGTGACACTATTATTGAGGAAGGGGAAGAAAATCTAGNTCAAGAAAGAAAGGACAGCTACCTTGCCAGTTGAGTGCACATTCCAAAGTGGAGAAGCTTGAGCAAGCATGGCAGAAGCCCAGCATGGTTGAATGGGCAATTCCCGATGGAGTTCATACACAAAAGGAAAGACCACAGGAGTTGGTCATACCCAGGAGAAATAAAAGCATTTCCCAAGGGATTAAGATAGTCAAAATTCAGCTGGAGTTAAAACTAGACAGGGAGGTGAAAGGCAAGGAAGTTCTTCTGTAGGTACATCAGCAGTAGAGGGAAGGTTAGGGAAAATCTGGTAATTTGGACACAGGACCTAGTGACAAAAGCCATTGAGAAAGTCTGTTTTCACTGGTTGACTTTCCCTCTGACATCCCAGTT
>WEIU01007454.1:342-13186 GCA_013389925.1 Aegithalos caudatus
TGTGATAATGAGGGAAGACAGTGGCTGTTCCTCTAGACAGTCTCTCCCTCTCACAGAACACTGTAGAGATTCATATTGCAAAGCCATGATAAAATGTGATTAAACAATGAAAAACTGGCAGTCTCCTACAGCTGTTTCAGAACTCAGAGCAACCATACAGCTAAGTGACCTCTGCTTCACCAAGAGGTAAATAACAAGAGAAAGGCAGTAAATGAAGCATTATTGTGCAGACTCAGTCTGTACTGTATCAGTTCTGTGGAAAAATAAAGGTTTCCTGCATTCTCTTCCTCCATGGTCTCAATTGCATGATTAAGTGCAGCACTACACTATGCATAATGTGAGTTAATTTGCCCCAGGCTGAGTACTGGGAGGTTCAGGGGAANTCTTGCTCATAAAGAGCTAGTTGCATGCCTTGTGACATTATTCTCAAGGAAATGTTTAGCCCTTCCCCAGCAAAAAGAAGGCTTAGAAAACTGAGGTGTTTTGGTTACATTCTAAATTCAAAACAAAGCAGCCATATAATACAGATTTTTTTTGAAAATGAATATTTTGGAGTTTTATATCTTTGATTTTTAGTCAGTCTCACGGATCCTAATTTACAGTTTTTAAATGCTCAATACTCAACATGCCATTTTAAAGTCATTTTTGTTCCAGCAAAGAGGTGGTTGATTGTCAGTTAAAATACACAACATGGTCAATATCTCTGCTGACTTGAAACCAGAGCTGAGCACGATCCTAGAAACCTTTATTCTTTCCAGTAATCCTCAAGTACATGAACAACCCCAGTTAAACAGTCAGGATTTTCCACTCCAGATGAGATAGGTATGACTAGCCCATCATCTTCCACATGCTGAATCTCACCCAAAAAACTCATTTATACATGGATTGGCCACATTCCCTATTAACCTTCTTCACTTAGAGAAATGGGTTTTCCATGTGTTTGGGTCAGATTTGCACATTATTTTTTGAATCTGAAATCTACTCCAGCCAGGTTTTGATGTGCAGAGATTAACTGCTTTCATGATCCACTTAGTCCTTCTTCCTCCAAGGATCCAGACCGCAATTTATCTTGTGTTTTTCTACTACAAATGAAATATTATATATTTAATGGGAAAAAAGCAATACACGATTTCCCAGATTCAGGACCAAATTTGAAATAGCCATAGCTTTGAGCTGCAACCCTGCTTTGTTTGCAACCCTAGCTAATATGCAGCATTGGAACACATTTTTCATAAAAGCCAGCACATGCTGCACTTACAGGCAGAATTATGCTACTGGCCACCAATATCATCTTCAGTAGCTACTTTGCAGTCAGTTGTCCACTAGATATTAGGGGCACATCAACAAAGTTGATGTGGTGACAATCAGTGAACAGGAAAGACAAGACTGATGCATAAATGATGAAAACTGTGTAAAGATACATGTGTTTACAAGAGTAAAGAGGGAGGAAGATGAAGAAAGGGACCACAATAGCTAGTATATCTAGATAATGTGTAGAATAGCTGCTAAATATCTGAGTCTGAAACTATTTTTCCCAACAAGCTTATCTGACACAAGCAGAATTAAGAATTTATTTCATTACATCTGGCTTTCAACAAGGTATCTGTAACCACATCAACCCTGGCTTGGGTGGTCAGGCTGCTTTGGTGGTCACTAATTTTCCCATCAGAGACATTCAAGTTTATCTCAGATTAAAGTTCTATCATAATGAAATTTTATGATCTGTAACAGCAATCTATTCTCATTCAGACTGCTGATATATCAGCAGTCTGACAAGACAGAGGAGGTCTCAACAAACAGGCCAAAAAATGCCGTGGATGTTTATGTACATCATACCACTCAGCTATTTCACAATGCTGAGATATTTCTATTTTCATTAGAGATAAGAAGTATTTATGTTTTCCTCCAAGAACTGTTGATTAACTAATACTTGTCAACTAAACCTTAAGTTTGCACTGTTTTCAAGGAATAATCTGAGAATTAGCTTTTTAAATGTTGAATTTGACTTTCTTGTAAAATGCCACAAAAACCACAATCTGACAACTGAGGCCCTTCTAAGAATAGCCTTGCTCAAATTGGAGTCTCAGGGTTTAAAGTTGATTTGATTTTACTTACTAGTGGAGACAGCCACCAGAAAAATACAACTTTTCTGCACTTCATCTAGAGATACTGGCTCATGTGCATAGCCCTTGCTTGAACAACATGTTAGTGGAGAAGATCTGAACAAGCCATCCATCTAGGAATTATGTAACTTGCACCAATGTCAGGAATATATCTTTGTGTCTGCCAGTATATAGAGACAGAAGGAACTGAGTGACCCAAGCAAATACACCTGAGCCTGTATCACACCCTCTTCTCCTTCTTGCTTTGATTGCAGCTCTTACACAGCACCATTCTTAGGCAGGTATCATTCATGCTCACACCTTTCCTGGGTACATATGGCTCCTTACATGGCAAGTTCAGTTTGGCCCTTCACAGAATGACTTAGTCTTTCCTTACAGACCCTTCTATTCTGAGTAATATTTCAAAGTAATTCGTTCCCAGCTGAAAGATTCACTCCATCCAGCTACCAGAAGGATAGGTCTCCATATCTCGACAGAGTCCTACAACTCAATTGTTTCATACGGGACTAAGCAAACATCAGACAAAAGCCGTATTACAGAGTATAAAATTCTTAATATATACATCTACGGTTCTCAATTATTACTGACACTGTCTCAAGAAAAACCTTAATGAGGGAATTCTGACAGGAAATTCTGGCAAAACATACAAGTACCTCATTTTCTAAATAATTGGTGCTTGGTGAAATATTTGCACGCTCTTATCACTGTGTCAGAGATGCCAAGGCCAATTGAACGTCTAAGGCATTCCTCAACCAAGATGACAAAGGCGCTCCACTGAGCAATTCACACTGCTGGGGCTCAGTGAAATCTTTCATGTCACATGTCAGACAGACATACTCAAATGTATTTGCTCTGCATGACATTGGTGACATTCCTTCTTGATAGCAATGGACTTTCTCATTTAGGCTGGATCAATAAGTTATGTGAACAGGAAGGATATGAAAGCCCATACCACGTGCAGTTTACAATGTTATGCACACACAATCTTTGCTTCAAAAAGCTTTCAAACATTTTTTTTATCAGTGGGTTCATTGCCATTTTAGTCTTAAAGGGACATTTCTGCTGTCTTACAATCCACCAACAATTAACAGGTGAAGACAATTTAATCAATATTAAAATACCATGAATATATGACTGGATTTATGATTTTATTTCATACCACCAGGAATTCTGTTATAAGCAAGAACAAACACCCTTTCCCATTATCTCCAGCCCATCACTAAGGAAGAGAGCACTCCCTCTGGTATGCTGTAATAGCTCCATGCCATGTCAGATATGCAATGCAATCATAAATCCACTTTAGCTTGTTAGTTTACTGCTGTTTTCTATCACCAGACAAGCACAAAGCAACTGGAATGTGTCAGTGAATCTGGCCCTAAATCACACTTCTTTTTTTCTTTTTCAAGTGGTATTAGGCTATGCCAAGTAATAACATTCCAAGACATCCAGGGAAGAGAGTTAGAGCACATTCACTGACTTTCTAGCATGTAGATGAAATTATTCTACTGATTCTCTGTGGAGTTCTCTGAGCTGCTTGGCACAGTTTGAGCAAAGAAACATAAACCCAGCACAGCTGAGTAGTAAAATGGAGTTTACTACAGTAGTATGTACAAGAATAATGTTCCTGAAAAAAGTGCACAAGGATTAAATCATTCATATTTTTGGGGGATGGGGGGCTTGTTTTATATTTCTGAGAATTTAGAAATTGTAGTGGAAGAAATTTCTCTAAAACATTTTCTAGGAGGAATAGTTTTTTTCACTGTCTTATTTTCCTTTTATTTTGAAGAATTCTACAACTATATTTTACTGGGGTTTTTTTGTTTTGTTTTGTTTTGTTTTTTTGTTTGTTTGTTTGTTTGTTTTTTTGAGGAAAACCAGAAGTACATAAGCAACAGTCAGGAAGATAAAGTTGTATTATTAACCCAAAGTTAAATTCAGATCTGAAGCGGTGTTTACAGGATACAAAAAGGACACATAGAAGATGTAAAAACAGCGGCTGGTGAAGCTAGTGAGACTTTCTTTCTTTAGCAAGACATGGAAACACATAAAAGTCTCTTTAACCTCACATTCCTGACTATCTATGTCTGGTTCCATAGTCAGACTAAATGAAACGGTAATTGCTCATCCATTATATTTGACAAGGATGCTGCTGTTATTATTAAGAAAAAAAAATTTAAAATTGCTTCTTTTGTTTGCCATTCTATTCCAAAGAAAATCTTGAGAGTACACAAATAATTCATGAGGCATTATGATGATATGAGCACTTCCGTTACCAGGGAATGGCTTACAAACATATGACTCTTAAAACTATGGCACTTATATAGTTTTGCTTTATGTGATGGAAAATAGAGAGAATCTAATCCTGTTTTTCTCAAATCATGCATAACAGCTTTAGTTGCTTTAAATAAATAAGTGGATCAAATTACCTACATAGATTAAAAAAAAAAAATTCTCAAGAAATCAAATAAAATATGCCAACATATAGTCAGCAGCAACTCAAGTAACCTAGGGCATGAGAGAGACTATTTATTTACTGGGAGACAGCTACTACATTTGTTTCTTAACTCTCCAGCCCAGCAGGACTTCAAATAGAGCCAGCAATTAAAGCTAGTTAGGCAATCAAAGGTTACATAGAGACAAATGAGGCCATAAAGGGGCCTCACTCATAAAAAATGTTGAGAATTACAGATTTCTTTTGTGTATATTCTGTCCTTCCACAGAAAATACATTGCATAGGTATTTCAGTGTCAACATAGCAGCATATGCTTTCTCAGAGTAGTCTGAAAGAGAGAGAACTAACTAGAGACTGGTAAAATGCAATGGCTTGATTTCACATAGGTCCAAGGATATGGTTGTGGTTTTCCCTGTAAGCCTGTACTTTTTCCTGATTTCTACAAAACTAATAATGTGCTGTCAAGGATTTCAGCCCTTGGTGTAATAGCTGTCTTTGATAAAAGCATCTTAAAAGCAGCATGGGAACATGCTTCACTTTCAGAATGTCTCATATTCATATCCCTGCCACGTGGGTGAAGAGCCGACCTATGCATGCCCTTGTCCTGAACTGCCATGTAGTGAATGATGATGTCCAGAGGTTAAATCTATACTAAATTATAAAACAGCTGGGACTGGTTCTCAAGTCAAATGGCACAATTGCCTTTGTCTCTGACGCTCTTCTGAAGGTTTATTGTAGGAGAATAATCTGTGATGTGTAGAATCCAGCCACTGGATGTGTCTGCTTGCAAGTTAGAAAATAAAACACCGAGAAAAGGAGGGAGGAAGAAAATCCTAGAAGTCATACATGACACAGTATCTCAGTTTCCATTTAGTTTTACAGTTAGTCACATTCTCAGACAACTTTCTGATTAAGTGTACAAAACTGTATTTCACCTGTTAAGAGTAGCACTGGCATTTGGGAAGCAGCAATAGTGTAACATGATCACAGTATTATTCAAGTGGAAAAGGACCTTGGCAGGTCTCTAGTCCAAGTTGCTGCTCTGTACAAGGGTAGCTCTGAGGTCAGATCAGTTGCTCAGGGCTGAGTATTGTGGGGTTTGAAAACCTGACAGAGATAGTACAGCCTCTCTGGGCAACCTGCTACGCTGCTTGACAGTACTCAAGACATCTGGGTCTTGGTTTCTTTTTGCGTTGTAGCTCTTCTGTTCCGATGTGCCACTGTAGTTTCTTGTTCACCTGCCATGCATCTCCTTAAAGAACCCGTCCCTGTCTCCTGATGAGTGCCCCGTACATGGGCACAGCTGTTAGATCCCCCCAAAACTATTCCCTATCCAGGCTGAACAAGCCCACATCCCTCAGGCTTTTCCCAAAGTGCAAATGTGCTCATCCTCGTGAGCATTCTGGTGGCCTTCCACTGGATGATCCTTCAGTTCTGAGCAATCACATCTTTTGCATATGTGGCTGAGAACAGAATTTGGGTGGGACCATTGCTTTTGAAGGTCATTTAATTCAGAATGCATTTGCAATACACAAGAGTCCTCACTTAAACCTGGCATCACAAACACTGCAGAGCTTTCAGATGTTCCTCTTTAGACTTGCACATCACAAATGAACGTCACTATTATAATCATATGTAAAACTATATTCCATAATGTGTTCCTTCATTCCCTTGGGGCTTTCACCCTTCCATGCCTCTCTCCCTTTTTTCTCTTTCTCTCATTCCTCCCTGCTCTGCACATCACATCTTCCTTAATATGGAAAAAACATTCCAACAACCTTTTTTTAATACTTTTGTTGAGAGCTCTTTTAAACTCACAAGGCTATAAAGTTACAAAACACAGAAAAGAAAAAAACACTTAGGACCAGCTTTGTTTTTTCTGATGGGTCTAGGCTTGTTTTGAATAATAATATTAATAATAGTAATAGTAGTGTATAATAGTAATAATAGTAATAATAATAATAGTGTACTGCATCTTAAAGCAAGACTTGCCAAACTGTGTGACAATCTGAAATGAGAAATACAAAACAAAACAGAAAAAATCCCAAAACAAAACAATCAGTCAGTTTTGACAGGTACAAAACATTTCCATGACACTTTTCAAATTGCTATCCAAGCAGTTAGTATTTAAAAAGAATAATTACCTTAAGCTGACAGGCTAAAACAATTTCTAATATATCTGAAATCCTCTGAACTATAATAATAAACTTAGGAGACCTATTTAAACAAGAAATATGAGTTTGCTTTTGTTAAAAGAGTTCAGTGTTTGACAACTTGTTGACCTCTGCTTTGGATGGGGAGTTACAATTTCGTTACAAAATTTTCTCAGCTTTGGGCAGGGAAAATACAATTTGGAATTGACATGCCAGTTTTGTATTTTGTTCATTATTAAAATGGGGTCTAAGCTAGGCAACAAAGCAGAGAATGAGTCAAGGTACCTGCTGTGTCATTGTGCCTGTGTGCATTCAGAGTGCTGCTCTTCTAAGATTAAATTTTTCTTTCTGCTACTTGGACTCCTACAAAAACCCCAGTGATCTATTAAAAAATGCTTCTACTCTGTACAGACAAATATTCAAGCCAGAAAGGAAAAGCATGTTGAGGAGCACAGTGGTCTAGTTAAATGGTCAGAAACAGTGTGAAAAGAGGCAAAATTTCCCATCCCTGTTTCCAGTTTACTCAGTGACTGCATGAAATTAAACACAGCAAAAGTCCTGGCAGATGGTGCCAAAACCCATCGAGTTGTTGTGTAAAAAGCAAAATTATAAAGCCCTGGGCTGTCATTTTAAAAAAAAAAAAGTGTCAGCCAAACCTGTCAGTGTGTTATACATGCCCAGAATACATTAGGTGCATTGGGCCTATCAGGGAATACCAAAGGAATATTCACTATCTAGATTGCAACTCAGGCTCAGACACTCAAAACAGAACAAACTTTGGTGTAGCTGGAAACATGAAAGTCACAGAGTGAATTTTGAATAGCATTTGATTGTTTCAAGTTGTGTGGTACCTGAGTATAATTCTATTTGTATGCATTTCATTTTAGCTTAAATTCTTCATTATCTACATAATTCCTGAGTTCTCCTCTAGTTCTCAATGTACCTACACCAGCTCTTTTCCTCTTTTTCCTTCTTTCATGTCTCTTTATGACAGATACCAACAAAATAAGGATAGAACTGGTCACACAGCCCTAGAAAAACAGCTCCTATCTGACTCGGCCTCCCAAAGTTAGGAGTTCTTTCAATGTAGTAATTTCAAAGGAGCAAGATAAATGCTGATGAACTGACCTTGTTTAAATAACTTGGACAAAATAAAATTGCTCATGCTGCATGCCAAAACCCATGCCAAAAATCGTTCTTGCTTTGAGAAATGGTTCCTTTGGAAATCTTTATCTAATGCAGCACATTTCTCAAAAGATTTTTGATTTCAACTGCAGTTTTCTAATAAAAATCACTTTCTTGAGAAATGCTTTTACCCACTAGCAAGACATGATGGTTTTTTAGGTTAACTTATGACATATGAGTTGGCTACACCTTTTTGAGAAACACAGCAGACAATTTCACCAAGCCCCAGATTTGTCTCTGTTTTGCACTGGTTTATGAGCAGTCAGTAGCCAGTAAACTCCTTCAGTGCAATAACAAAAGCAATGTGCATGACAGGCTAAAGCACAAAAACCTCATGCAGTTTGCCTGAGGATTGTCCTGGCAAGTTCTTATCAATTCTTCTTTAAAGTCTTGAAGGAAAGTTGGATAAAAGCATCATTGTTTTGCTCTCCAGCCATGGCATGGTCTAGACTCTCACCAGACAATCAGTCCCTTACAGAAGCTTCATCTTCTCTTAGTAGTCCCTTGAAAGTGAGACTAGTATGGGCAGAAAAAACAAGGAAGGATTATACCTAAGCATCTTAAAAGGAATGATGTCAAGAGGGACAAATGAAAACAACACAAATTAAGAATGATTTATTGTTTTTTCTCTCCTGGAACAAATTACAGCTTGTCACAAAAATTGTTCCAAGTACTCGTGTGGTCTGGTTTTGGATTATCACTATCTTTTGGGGCTTGTTTATTCAAAACAGTAAGTGATATATAATTAAAAACACTAGGGTACTCAGTATTTCACACTGATGAGGGATATTTTGGATCAGATTACTGGCTGCTCATTTGTTCTTTTGCTTGTCTCATTGTTCTTTGGCTAAGATAGCACCACTTGTTTATATGCCTTGATATGGGCTCATCAGTAACATGAGGACCTAGCCCTGCCTTAGGACTGTCCTTAGTCAAAGGAAATTCAGACCAGAATCCACTGGAATATTTGTTCAACCACCGTACTGGGTCAGGAAAAGTGATCACCATATTGGCAGATCAAGCCTGCCTGTATGATACTGTGATAGGAAAAACAACTTAAAAGAACCTCTAAAGTTAATGTACATTGCACTCCTGGAAAAAGCAAGTATTCAAGATTTGTTATGGAAGATAAAGGAAGTACTTTCTCTCCACTCTTATTGGAGAGAGGAAAATATTCTCAAGGTTACACCTGGGTAAAGATAAATTGTCTAAAGACCCTGGATGTCTCACAAAGAACCCAAATCGCTTTTGAAGGGTAAAGTATGGAGCAAAGAGCATCACCAGCATTTTACATAGGACACGTTCTAACACGCCCTTCTTGCTTCAGAAATCATCCATATCGTATTATTTTGGGCTCATAATTCTTATGTTATTTTCTGCATTTCAATCACAGACAAGAAAAAAAAAAGTTTAGTAAAAAACAAAAGCACAACTGAATCAAATATATTTAGAAATTCAGAAGTGGAAACAGAAGGAACCTACATAGTGTATTTGTAACAAACTAATCAAATGTTACACTTAAAAGATCATCAGTAATGTGGTGGATAATCAAGTCCCCTAGACAGCTATTGTTCAATATCAGCATCATTTTAACAGTAAAAAGATAAGGCAACACCGATACTATTGCTAGTGGAAGAAAAGGTTTCCATGAATGTATTAGGTAAAAAAAGCAGTGTAATCTCACAGGGTTAAAAAAGATCTATCAGGTTTTCCAAAATTATCACTTGTCATTGTATGACTTTTCCTCTGACAGCAAATTGATTATTGCTGCACAGGCCCAACAACATGTGGCAAAAGGTACTTATTAATGTCTTATCTCTGCAGTGACAGCATAAAATATTTTACTAAGATCAGTATAATTCCCATCTATTCTTCTCTGTCAACACCTCTGCATAAATTGAGACAAAATTTACTTCTAGTTCAGACAGTAATTTCCCACTGCTTGACTGCCTTAAAAATGCTTTCATTTTCTAGTTTCTATGAAAGGTAGAAATCTTATTCTCAACCTTATCTTCAGCACACAGAGGAAAACTGCATAACCATTTATAATGAGATTGCATCATGTCACTTAGGCTTCTCCTCACCTACCCTCAAATATCACAAGCCTGCAATCCAGGTCCCCATCTGAGTATCAGAAGACAATTTTTTAGGTGAAGGTGACTGAGCCCTGGCTCAGGTTGCTCAGAAAGATTGTGAAATCTCTAAACCTGGAGATATTTAAGACACCTGGACATGGTCCTGGACATCCAGCTGTACATGGTTCTGTTTAGAGTAGACCAGATGATCGCTAGAGGTCCCTTCCAAACATCAGTTTTTCTGATATTCTGTGGCAGTGTAATCATCAATGCAAAAAAAAAAAAAAAAAAAAAAAAAAAAAAAAAAAAAAAAAAAAAAAACANAAAAAAAAAAAAAAAAAAAAAAAAAAAATCCACCGAAGGAAGGAAAGTAAGACTTTCAAAGGAAGGATGATATGAAACTGGTAGGAATAGAAAAAACATCTGGGACACTATAGGAAATTCACCTATATTCAAATATTTAGTAAGAAAAGATATCTAAGGCTACATATTATCTTAGCTCTTCAGCTTATCCTGTTTACCATACATTTTGCTACATGTGCCTGCTAAAATTCAGTTGTACATTTGCTTTTTCTGATAGCTGAGAGTGCATGAAGACATATCAGAACACAACGCTTGGACTTCTGCATGATAATGCAGAACAAAACTCACATCAAACATGAAATATCTGCCACATTTATATTACACTTCTGTCTTTGTGACTTGGTCCCTGCGAAACAGCCTGGAAACCTTACCAAAGCCATTAAGAGCAGATCCCCCCAAATGCATCGGAAATATGGCCACATCAGGTTTCTGTAGCAGTGAGATTTACCTACTGTAGATGCAGCAGCTCTTTCAGAATCCCCTTTCTCCTTAATAACTTCTCTGGTAAAGCCAAACTCTATTTCCTTCAGGGCTCTTTATTGTTTCATGAGGAAAAGTCCAAATAGTTCTTCACTCTATAGAATACAGTCTTCATTTTTGCTCCACAGCTCTCAAGAAGCTCCTTAATTAAGGTTGTTCTTCGACTGCTTTTCAGACACAATCTTCCTGTATTCAATCCTGGATATCTGTAGGGATGTCTGAAGTCTCTATCTGCATGATCTAAAGTATCTTAGACACTTTTTTCAACTTCCTAGGTTTTTTTTTTAAGTACTCATCCTCTGATACCATTCAAAAAAGCCTTCCAGGCCCTCATTCATACATCAGTTCAGGAGACAGCCATATTTCATAATATTGGCATGAGTTCATCTCACCAGAGTTCACAGGAGTCCTTTGAGATGGAACCTGAAGACTTCCTTTATTTTAAGCAGTCTTGTAAGTTAAATATTTTGCTTGATCTGCAAAACACCTTAAAAGAAAAACCCCGTTCTGTTACTTTTCCAAATAACAGTTTACTTGATTAGCAGCTGATTCACACAACTTGCAATTAATTGACTTTAGATTACTTTAGTTGGACATTTAAAACCACATTACAAAGATTTGTGGTGTTTCTGTCAGGTTGCATTCACTTCAGACTTGGTAACTGGCTAAGTACTTAATGAAGTGTTTTCATACAGAAAATCATGAGCAAATTTTGGAAAGCTTGGATAAACCAACAGATCTCCAAATATTTAAATGTTGTTTGAACTTAGTAAGTTGTGTTTCATGACAACCTGGCATGAGTTTCTCTCAAATACTTCCTAACTGTGATGGTGCCAAAAATACATGAATGTAATTGTCATTTCTTAAAATACACTGAAAGATGCATATATAATTCTTCAGCAAATTATGCCCTGCAACCATATAAAGACTATGTTAAACAGATTTAATTGCTTGATTTTGGAAAAGGCATTATGAATTGTGAGTCTAACTGTGCTTCCTATAATCTTACTTCATTTTTAGAAAATAAGTTATTTTATAAAATACCAGGAATTGTACTGAACAACTGGCAACCAGTTATGCTAAAGCAAGCAAAATCCTGTGATGGCTTCTTCAATACCCTAACACCTTTGCAACTTTAGAGTATTTATCCACACAGAAACAATGGTTATAGTCAGATAATCTTTTGGGAGATGAAAAGGAATACCCAGAATCTTACACCTTCTGAAATTATCCAATTAATCTAGCTCACCTAATCAGTGTTTCAAGGCATAAATTATTATGACAAGAGTCTTTTAAAAGATCACAAACAACCAATAAAAATGAGTTTTTCCTCCTCACACATGTAGAAATAAATCATCTGTATAAAATAGAAATTGCCTGTTGTGCTTTTTATGAAAATAACAGAGCAGCTCAGACAATGTAGCCAAGGGTGGGGCTACCAATGGTTATAAATAAAACATTAACAACGTCATTGTATTTCCCTTGACTTCCACACTTGTATCTCTGGGGAAATAAAGGGCCTGTTACTTACTAACTTGAATTCCTGTCATTGTACTTTGGGAATCGGTTGCTTGAGATGAAAACCTACAACATATGCCCAAGGTTATCATATCTGGGGACATTCACAAGCACTGATGTAGAGTTAATTTTTTTTTTTTTTTTTTCAAAAACAGAGTTAGAGAGACTTGTAATAAATCAAGATAAAAAACAAACTATGCAATGGCAGAAATTGCAGTGAAAAGTGGAATGTCCCCCCCTTTTTTTTTTTTTAATTAAAAAATAACCACACTGTACTATCATAACCTTTCTTTTTTAAGTCTTCAGCCCATCTGAAATGGTGATGTGTCAAGTTTTGCAAAAACACCTATTCATCATTTCCTTTCTGATATCTTTCCCTCCTTTCTGCCACTAATCTGTTAAAGTGAACTAATCACAGCAAAACCTTTAGCAAAATGCTTTTTTCCTTAGCAAATGCCAGTGGATAATTCTCTCTCAGTATTTACAGGAAGGGGA
>WEIU01007454.1:26002-50289 GCA_013389925.1 Aegithalos caudatus
TACATCAACACGGTCGTGTCCTGCCTGGTCTTCGTCCTGGGCATCATCGGCAACTCCACGCTGCTGCGGATCATCTACAAGAACAAGTGCATGAGGAACGGCCCCAACATTCTCATCGCCAGCTTGGCCTTGGGCGACCTGCTCCACATCATCATCGACATCCCCATCAATGTCTACAAGGTGAGCAGGGGCCGGGGATGGATTGGGGAGCGGGCGCGTGCGTGCGGCGGTCACCCCTCCGTGCTCCTTGCCGGCCCCGCTGATGCCCGTCCCCGCCGCGGGGACACACAGCCCTTCCTGGCTGGGAGACACCCGTGGACGTCACCCCACGACAAAACCCTGCTGGAGGCTGGTATTCTGGTCAGATGTTGTCGCAGATGGCACCCTCTCTGTGCCTCATTTCCATCCCTCTCAGCGTTCCAGGCTGGGAATGGGGCATAATGGAGGTGGCCAAGCTCTGAAAATCACCTGGAAGCAGGTGCTATCGCAGGGATAAAGGAAGTAAATGCAATAGATAAATGTTCAGTGGGCTGGTCGAGGAATGGAGGGGAGGCACAGAAGACCCTCTCCTGTGGGTAGCACTTGGTCCCTTGTGCTCAGCTGCGGCAAGCTTGGTCGTGATACTTTAGGTGGGTCTGTACACTCCCTTTGTGCTTTTCTAGGAGGAACCAAGATCGTTCAGCTTAGCGATTTTATACATCCCTTGGTTGGGAGGCACGATACTTGCCTGGGTTGTGAACCCTTTCCCCGTTTGCCAGTGTTGCAGCATTGGCAGCCGAGCGGGAATGAGCCTCACCTGCTCCTCTTCCATCTTCAGTAGTCAGTGTTTTGACTTGACAAGACTTGCCATGGGGGGAGTACAACCCCTGTCTTCTCTACCAAGCTTCTGCGATCCATTTGTCCTAAGGAACTAGGTGGGCAGTTGAATCCAGCCTTTAGTTGTAATCTAGCACTCTTTGAAGGTGTACTGGAAATAATAGAGCTCCCTCTGCTTTGAAAGTTTACAGTCTGGATGCCCGAGCACTAATCAGTGACTTCATAAAGTGAACAGAAGTGTCTTCATATATCACCTTCTCTTCCCTTTGTATGCATGATTATAAATTAGGGATTGTTACTTTTAGAAAACCAGATTGAAGGGACAGATTTCGAATCCATAATTATCCCAGAAGCTGCTGAGAGAATCTTCTCTCTTTATCCTTATAAAATATTCAGGTATTACAAAACAGGGAATATCATAATTGTGTTAAATTCATGATCCAGTTAATTTGGATTACATGATAGTTCTCAGATTTGAAGTTGCAGTGGTTTTTATACTGTATACTGTCTTAATTCTTGTGAGAGGAGTGTGCTCTTTTGAATGAAGGCAGAATTTCAAAAACAAAATAGCTGCTTTAAAAATACATTTTTGTAAAAAAATGTATTGAACAAAAAGATTATTTTCATCTGTTCTCATAAAAATCAAAAAGACTAAATCAATAACAGCTTCTCAGTATGAGACTTTGCGATGTCAGCGATAATTTCAAAATTAATGTTAATATGCAGTAATATACTTAATTTCTTATCTTCATTGAATGTCACCAAGTGTATCATTGTCAGGCTGGAGCAGGAGGAATAAAGGGTCACACTGCTGACCAATAAATATTACACCAGCTGCAAGTCTGGGATTTTTATTGTGCTATTGATAATGCTAGGAGCTATGCAATAGCTCTCAGGTGCTAAATCTCCCTCACTGCTAGAGGTAGATCTTACTGAAGATCCCATAATCACTTTAGGTTATTTCTTATAATAATTAGTGAAATATTTGCTATTTTAAGACAGAATTTTTGAATAAATGCAAGTTATAAAAAGAAAAGAAAAAAACCACCTATTAGATACTATGTTCATTTAATCAAAATTTTGAGAGCAGTTTGAGTTGATAACTTTTAATCAACTCTACATCCCATTTCATTCCAGAGCAACAGGGAGAATACATACAGTAATGCAATAAAAACCTGGCTTTGATCACTCAGCAGTTCCAGAAGCAAAGGCTCCCTCAGTAAATCAAATATACTTAGCAATTGTAACTTGCAGTTTGAAATAATTTAAGACTGCATGAAACAGATTCAGATTCAGAGTTTCCTATCACATCGTCAGTAAGGCAGCTGCATGAAACAGTGTGAGAGAATTTCTCATGTTAATGAAATGCCAGCAGTTCTTTCCACAACACTTGCCCTAGAAAGTGTGAAAGTGTCTGTGAATGCTTTCCAGACAGACCCGTAGGAGACAATTCAAAAGCTGCACTAGAAGAAGCTTTTTATTAGGTATTAAAAGGGATAACTGTAAAGGATGTCCCCTGTGACTATTTAAGTGAATACATAAGTAGCTGAAAAAGTGCACAAATGAAAATTGACATCTCCTAAGTCAAGGGTATCTAAAGAAAAACGGGTGTTACCTGCATAGGGAGGCAAATGCAGTCCAATGCATAAGATGCTAATTAGTCCATTGCACTTGCTAAATTTGAATATCATGCAATATGTTCAGTAGAAAATGGAAAATATCAGAATCTGTCACACAATCAGGAAACTGGCTAGGAAATGAGGGCTTGAAGGGCGCTCAGTTCCAGCATGTAGAACCTGGCAGACCTTCTTGGCATTCTGGGTCTTGGATCTCCGAGCTGCAGAATGGGAAGCAAAAGAAAGTCTGAGACAGTCATTCTGCAGTATGTAATGGTTCAGCAGCATAGATTCTTTGCAAAATTGCTGCTGATTGGATATGCAGGTGATCTTATGCTGCTCCATTAAACAGACTAAGCAAGCACATCCTTGTTAATTTGAGGCTCCAAACAGCAGTTAAGGAGCAGAAGGATAGAGTAGGTGGTCAGTGAGCTTTTTATGTCCTTCTCTCATTTAAACATTGGAAGACAAGACAGTGGCAGCTTGTGCACCTCACAATACAGGTCTGCAGTTCTGGACAGTTTGTCCTGACTTTCCCAATTAAATGAAGTTAAGTCCTCTGTCTAAGATAGCAAAACATCTGGACTGGAAATTCCAAACTTACACTAGCTTTGCCTCTCATAGGCTTAAAAAACCATAATCAAATCACACACTAACATGCTTTCTCTTCTGATACACAAACAGCATCTTTCTCTTATTCTGTGATATTTATTCCTGTATATGAAATCCAATTTATTGTCATATCCCAGTGGACTTTTGACAAGGGGAACAATCTAGGTGCTGCACATTATTGTGGGGCGTTCTGAACTCTGACTACCAAAAAATGTCTGAGGAAGGATATCTACCTGGCAGTGCTGTCACAGGTTCCTTTTTCTCAGAGCGCAATGAAGAGTGGAGAAAAAAATTTCAAGGGAAGGAAAAAAATCTGGTCTTTATCCTAGCCAGTTGTCAAGGGCCAGAATCAGCTTTGTAGGCTGACTGATGATTTATTTTCATTAACTTAATTTAGGGATTATATAAAAATTATGGTTAACATAATTATGACATAATGTTAGGCACTGGAAATACAAGAAAGGCCAGGTTAGGGACTCTGTATACCACGCAGACACAAATTGGCTCCTTTTTTAATCCAGCTATTCTATTTAACAGGCCCTGAAAAAGATTTCCATGGAAATTTATTTGTGATGAACTTACTAACTCTTGTAATGCAAGTACCTGTAGGCCATGCATTATGATAAAGCCAACCTTTTTCTAGCTTTCTAATCAAGGTGCTTCTCTTTAGAAAGGATTCTGTAATATTCCATATTAGAACTTCTGGTTTCTGGTTCTTTTGGTATTAAGGATAGTGGCCATTTTATTAGAAGAAATTATGTCCTTTCAAAATCTGAACCATTTACTTCAGATCTTGCAAAGTTAATCTCAGAGTTTCTTACTTAAAATTTATTGATTTCTGTCCATATTAAGCTAGAAGTCTGTTTTGCTTAAGGACCCGTTATGGTGAACAAGTGCAGCCTATAGGCACTTAAGAAAGATCTGAATTGTCCTGTGGAGGAACCTGTCTGGACTCTGCAGGCAGTGGCGGGGAGGGGGAACTTTAGATGGAAACAGTCCATTCTTAAGTCAAGTATATGGAGCAGCGGAAATGTCTGAATGCTGTTAAAAGTACACATACATAGTTTTCATGGTGGCTCCCCAAATTGAAGAATCTAATCTCAAACTGAGTTAGATGATGCTAGTATACATTTGTAAATTGGAAGTAGTTTTTTTTTCATTATGTATACATTTGTTGTGTATAGATTCACATGTATAAAAGATGCACGTGACGAATTTCAAAGCAAGTTTTGACCTGTTCTGGCTTTTTTGTCTGCCCTGTGTTTATGCATCCCAATCTGACTGTAGCATGGCTTTCTAAGTGGTTACTTTTGATACAGTTCTTCCACTGGAGTTGTGAAATTGCAGAAATTTTTTAGTTTAACAGCACATTATGAGGTTTCTGTCATTTTCAAGATGACTGTATAAAATTACTTAATTTTTTTAAAATTAAGTTTCTAGCAGGAGTTATAATAAAGATACAAGAAAAAAAAGTAATTGCATGGCTTATATTAAGATTTTACACTGCTTATTGGATAGATCAATAAAGCATTCCTAGCTACACTTGAAAGCTGGAAATATATTTTCTTGTCTAGAGGGGAGATCATCACCCTGACATAAGTATTGCTAAATGGTAGTAAGTTTGTATTGTTGTCTGACTTATCCCGGACCATAACCTTAATTTCCTGGGCTTATTTTCTGTTTTGAAAAATGCTTGCTCCTGTAAAATATTTGTATTACCTCCCTGTGAAAAAAAAAAAAAAGAAAAAAAAGTCAGGTAAAAATCTACCAGTCATTTCAGAGATACATTGAAAAACTGTTGAGTGTGAATTAGGTTTAGAGCTGCATGTTTGGTTTCTGTTGTACCTGCTGTTTGTAATGATGAAAATCAAGTCCAGTGTCCTGTGAACGAGACTTGCTATGAACGCACGGCTTGGCGGAAGCGCAGATTCCTGCTCTGTGTTTCCCATGTGTATTCACTGCTCAGGACTGAGCATTGATGGGAATATTCACACACTTTTCTGCTTCTTCCTGTCCGACTGCAGCCCCTGAGCAGCAGTAGGTTGGAGCCAGGTATCAGTCTTCTGGCTGGGGACCGCAGCAGCTGCGCCCTAGAGCAGCACATCGTGCTCGCAGCCTGGCTCATTCCAGCTGGAGATTGAGAATCTTTCAGTTCTTGCACAACTAAGAGGAAGCAGAGTGGGAGTTGTGATTCACAGGTGTGTCTGTGAGTCACAGCATCTCTTGGGGCTTCTTTCATAGCTCTGCAGCTTGCACATCAGTTTAGTCTCAGATCTGTCTGTTCTGAGAAAGTGTTGGCTAGGCGTGCATCAGATGTATTGGTTCTTTTAAGTATGATTTCACTTAATTCTGCAGTGTTTTCCCTTTCCTTTTGATCTGTTTCATCTTAAACACACCTCTGCTGCTCAGCAATTAAAACTTTGCCTGTGTAAAATAAGTGACTATAAAACATTGGAAAGGTCACTCGGAATATAGCCAGTGATAGACTAGTCTTGGCATCTTACTTATGAAAACACAACATTATTTTTCTCTTTGCTGCCACTTGGCAGTATCTCCTCTCATGGCTCCAAGTCATTTGTCATCCGTAAAATGACAATCTTTTTACAGCTACCCTGTTGTGACTCATAAGAGAATAATTTTACTCATACAAAATTGCAATAGGCTACATCTGTATTTCACTAAGAATTACCATTGTCCACAAAGGTGATGCTCCTAAATACTTTACTTTGGATCTTCACTGTACATAAAGGCCATATTTGAAGGGGATAGCAATACAGAGAACAAACAGAAACATCAAGGAAACAGTTCAGCAGTTTTGATTTTTTTTTCCTTTTACTTTCTTAATGTTTTCAAGCTTTTGGTGTAAAGCATATCATTAGCCACTTGCAATACCATGATAACCTGTGACTCAAGCATTAAAATGCTCAAATTTCACACTACATCAGCTGCAAGACATAAAGCACATATTTTTGCAATCCAGTGCAGACAGCTGCATATCCGTTCTGCCCTGATAAAAGCTGGCTGAATGAAAGTAATGTTTTTATGTTATGATAAACCAAAGCTAATGCACCCTTTCTCTCAGTAGACTGCATTCAGTCTGTGCCACACCTCTATAATCCCAAACTGGAGCAGGCTTAAATCCAGCCAGTTTGGAGCACAGGTGTGATTGTTTGCACCTGAGATAAGTATTAGTTCAGCAAAATCTACAAAATGTGGCTGAACCATTGTGATTTTATGGAAGAGAGACAGAGTGTCTACACACCAGCTAGATGTAAATAAAAGCTTTCAGCAGATCCTGTCAATAGAGATTTGACCAAAATTCTGTGTTTCAGTTACAAAGAAAAGAATATTTTATTTCAAAGTGCCTTTTCAGTGAGTTCTCTCCAGTCTAATATACATTCATGGACAATGTACAGCAGGTACCATAAATAAGTATACAATGTACTTGCTACTCAGTCCTTGATTTCTGTGGCAAATAGATGTGAAAGGCTGGAGGTTCACTGCCTGATTGATATAAATTAGTCCAGGTGTCATTCAATTCTGTAAGGGTGTAAATTTAGAATACATATCACAGTTTTAATAGTAGATTATTACTGTCATCCCCTTACAGAAATTCAGAAGTCGTTTCAGGGAGAGGCTTTACTGAAAATACTTTAATCACACACTGTGTTATTTTCCCACATCACATAAGCAAAAGATATTGTATGGTTATTATAACCTCACCCCTACTTTCTGTGCTTTATTACTTTTCCATAAAATTCTCAAGAAACATAAATCCTTAGAATTTATTTCTCTGCTTCATTTCTGCAGAGGCATTATATTTATTGTCTTACCTAAGTAGATCATTGAAGAAATAGAAAGCTGGGCCATGTTGCTGTTTGTGTACTGCTGTTCTTTTAAAGATTCCATTACAGAGCTAAAGCAGGTATTTGGAGGTATTCTGATATCTAAAAATACTGGTGGGCACTTCATAAAGATTCCCAAAAGCCCATGGTCATGAAATGTTCTTAACTTCCTTTGTGTTTAAATAAAATTATATTTGAATTGTATCAGGACTCTTCAGAAAGCTCTCATGGACCATGTAAGTATTTACCCTTAGATGGACATGTATGTTTGCATAAGGAGTTTGCTGAACCAAACCAATATGAGCAGGCAACTCTGTGGCTACCTTCAGTTATAGAATCACAGAATAGTTAAGGTTGAATAGTTAAGAGATCTCTTAAGATCATCAAGTCCGACTGTAAACTTTGCCACCACTGTGTTCATCCCTAAACCATGTCCCCAGGAGCCACGTGTACATCTTGTTTTGAGCTCTTCTTCCCTGAGCAGCCTGTTCCAATGCCTGATAGCCCTTTCGGTGAAATTTTTCCTAGTAGCCAATCTAAACCTTCTCTGGTGCAACTTGAGGCCATTTCCTCTTGTCCTGTTGTTTCTTACTTGGAGAAGAAGCCAACCCCCACTTTATTACAGCTTCATGTCAAGCAGTTGTAGAGAGCAACAAGGTCTCTTCTTCTTCAGGCTAAATGATCCCAGCTCCCTCAGCTGCTCCTCATGCAACTTATTCTCCAGACCTTTCACCAGCTTTGTTGCCCTTCTCTGAACAGACTCCAGCACCTCAACCTGAATGTCTTTTTTTTGTAGTGGGGGGCCCAGAACTGGACACGGCACTTGAGGTGTGGCCTCACCAGTGCCAAACACAGGGACAGTCACTGCCCTGGTCTTTCTGATCCAGGCCAGGATGCCATTGGCCTTCTTGGCCACTTGGGCACACTGATGGCTCATGTTCAGCCAGGTGTCACTGGCACTCTGGTCCTTTTCTGACAGAACTTTCCAGCCACTTTCCCACCACTCTTCCTGCCTGTAGCACTGCATGGGGCTATTGTGACCCAAGTCTTGTTGAACCTCATACCCTTGGCCTTGGCCCATCAATCCAGCCTGACCAGAACCCTCCTTAGAGACTTTGTAGCCTTTCTGGTTCCCAGAAACATCCACGCAGTATGATGAGCTATTCTTCCATACAACCCTCTTAAATTAATTGTTTAAAGAGACCTGAGCCAAGGGAAAGATTTTCCAGTCTCTTTTGGGTAGACCTTATTCTTCCTTCTCCTTTTCCATTTTGTGGCCTTGTTTCTGCATTAGATTCCAAAGACCTCATTTCAAGAAAGTTATGAAAAACAGAGATGGGCTTAGATAATGTAACTAATTACAGAAACTCCAAAAGTTTACTCTTATATATAACAATTGCGTCTATTTCTTGGCGCAACCCTTGTTGCGGCGAATGTTGTTTTAATGAAAACTGGAAGATTTGGCTGCTGCTCTGATATATTTTACCATCAAAGAAGCTCACAGCAGAGTTCAAAGGCTAAATGTTGCTAAACTGAGGCTACAGACATTTGCCTGTTCATAGAATCAGCTGTGAGGAAGGTGCTTTCTGTGTCCAGTAAATCTTTTCCCCTAAATCAGATAAAATGTGCAGCTGGGGATGTAACAAGATTTCCATTAAAGTGTGTGATTCAAAGTGTAAGTGAACCAACCTGAAATGCATTGTGCTGTTTTCTCTATTTCTTAATAGTTAGAGGTATGCTGAAGGTGTAGATAGATCCTTTTGGTACTATTACACAGAAAGTTGGTAAACGGGTCAATGAAGACCATTAGTGAGGGATTCATCTGATGTTTTTACCTGCTGCAAAACATTTGGATCAAACTATCTGCCTATGCTCCTTGATTGTCCAGTGGGTTCTTTCATTTGTTATCAGATGGTCAGCTAAAAACTGTGGGGTATGCATTTCTCTCCAGTGTTGCCTGACTTCCCAATTGATGGAGCCTAGACACTAAACTTCAAATAAACCCCACCAAATCTGCACCTACTGGCTGTGTCCCTGTTCTGATTGGCCTCAAATAATTTTTTGTATTTTTGGTCAAGGATGTGTTATTTGAAACATGTAAGAAAAGCAATGACCACTCAAGGCAGATAAAGACAATTCAAAGATGAGGAAGATCCTCACCTGCTCTGTCATTTTTTCCCATGAACACTGGGGTGATGAAATCAGAAGCAAAAGGAGTGGAGTTTGCAGGGCTTAAGGAGGCAGGACTAAGACTTAAGTGATATCCTTGTCCCACCAGGGAGTGACTGCTCCTACTGTCTAGTTTTTAGCACATGCACCTCATGAAAAGGTTCTTCTTGGCTAAGTTTTGCATAGAATCATAAAATGGTTTGACTTGGACTTTAGAGGTTGTTTAGTTCCAACCTCCATGGCATGGCATGGGCAGGGACACCTTTCAGTGGACCAGGTTGTTCAATGCCCTGTCTAACCAGGCCTGGAACACTTCCCAGAGGTAGGGCATTCACAATATCTCAATTTAAAGCCATTTCCCTCTTTGTCTTTGACTAAATGCCCTTGTATAACGTCCTACTCCAGCCTTCTTTCAGGCCCCCTTTACGTACTGAAGAGTTGCTACAAGGTCTCCCCAACACCTTCTCCAGTCTGAACAAACTCCACTCAGCCTGTCTTCATAGGACAAGACCTAGTGGAAAAGGAAAACAGTCAAGACAAAACTAGGAATGATTTTTTAAAAAATAATTGTGTTGTTTTTTTTTCACAGCTGCTTGCAGAGGACTGGCCCTTTGGTGTTGAAATGTGCAAATTAGTGCCCTTCATTCAAAAGGCGTCGGTAGGCATCACAGTGCTGAGTTTGTGTGCCCTCAGTATAGACAGGTGAGACCCATTTTTCTTTGAAGTCTCTAATTTGTTTTTTATATCCACCCTAGCTCAAATTCACCTTTCTACTCAGCTGATATAATACAAATAAGATGAATTTAAGCCAGTTAAACTGGGTGAGTGCTCATGTATCTTGAATTTGTAAATGTGTGCTGTTGCTTTAGGTACCGAGCAGTTGCTTCTTGGAGTCGCATTAAAGGAATTGGAGTGCCAAAGTGGACTGCTGTGGAAATTGTCTTGATCTGGGTCATATCAGTGATACTGGCTGTTCCAGAGGCTATTGCCTTCGACATGATTACGATGGAGTACAGAGGAAGGTATCTTAGAATTTGCTTGCTTCACCCCACACAGAAAACATCCTTTATGATGGTAAGTCACAAACATTTATAAAATCTCTGGGAGAGTTCCTTGGATCTTCGCAGTGTTGTGTGGATTGTAATATGCACAGGTGTATGTGACATGTAGGGGAATATAATGTTCAAATGAAATACTGACATTTCTGAAGCATACTGGTTTAAAGAAGAGCATTCAGAAATCTTTGTCTTTTTGTGGGCTTTGAACATACTGCTGTCTTGTTCTGTTTTCTCACCTGTAATGTACACCTTACAGAAAGGCTTTCCAGAACAGACTGACCAAATAGTTACAGCACACTTAGCAAAATGCTCAGCATTTAATTCCTAACCATGTTTTTGCTTTGTTTTTGTGGTTTTTTTTCTTTATAGTTCTACAAGCAAGCTAAAGACTGGTGGCTGTTCAGCTTTTACTTCTGTTTGCCACTGGCTATCACAGCGCTTTTCTATACTCTCATGACTTGTGAGATGTTACGAAAGAAAAGTGGGATGCAGATTGCTTTAAATGACCACTTAAAACAGGTAAAAAATTTATCCCTGTCCATTCTCTGACTGTAGACAAGCTAACTAATAATTTATTGATTTTCCTGCCACATCATTCTATTCTTGTATGCATTCAGGATTAGAGGCAATGAGAACTTTCCTAGCTGTGGGGCTGCTGAACTCACACATATGTATATATCAGAGCCCAAAGGAACCTAAGATTTTTAACTGAAAATCACAAATCACAAAATTGTTTCTTTATTGTTTGGTTTTAATGTTCCAGGCTTTATAAGTTTTATTTATTCTTTGCTATAATAAGAGTTGACTATTTTGTAATGCAAACTGAAGTCATGCTGTAGTCTAGAAGGTGGTGCTATAAAACTTTATTATTTTGAAGCAAGTTTTTGCTAAACCCTAGTGAGGTTAGCAGTATATGTTAGCAGAACAAAACATATTCCAGCATACATTCCAAGGTAGTAGTGCCCCAGACACAAACATCAGACGTCACTGGAATTAAACTATGTTTGTTCTATAATGTGTATTTGTGCTCCTTTCCTCTTACCTGGTTAGAGCTGTAATTGGAATCTCTTCAGTCATTTAAAATAAGATGTAAGATCAAAGCACAAGGAAATGCAATTGAAAACAAGCTGGTATTTGAAAGTCATTAGGGAGACAAATATGTTCTTAATTTTAATTTAAATTATTGCTTAAATTAATGTTTTCATGACCTTGATTTTTCATATTATTACTCATACTTTTTGAAATAAGAGATACATCAAATCAGTGCGAGACATCTGAAACAATAGTAAAGATCAAGCACATATGCCAAGAAAATAAGCGATTTGATGTTTTCCTAACTCCTATTTTGATAGGCTTTTTAATCTTGTTTATTAAACATTTGGATATTAGAAGACAACAACAATCCAGAGAGAGAGAGAGAGGAACTGTAACACTGTTTTGTCCAATTTTCTTTCTCAGAGGCGTGAGGTGGCCAAAACTGTGTTCTGTCTGGTACTTGTTTTTGCCTTGTGTTGGCTCCCACTTCACTTAAGCAGAATCTTGAAACTCACTATTTATGATCAGAAGGACCCCAACAGATGTGAACTTTTAAGGTGAGGATGCAAAAATAAAATGTCTGTATACTGTGGGCATTCTCTGTAAGCATATTTGGATTTTCTATTGAACTAGCTTACTCTGTATGTCTAGAGTTGTCCCTGCTTCTTCGTCCAGGACCCTCTGGTTTCACTCCAGTGGCAAAGAAAATTGTGAGGAATTCCCTTTCTTTTCCCTGTCTTCCTCCTGATCCTTTTTGGGACTGTTCTTCTGTCATGTGGTGCTATGAGAAGAGAAAGAGGAATTCTGTCTCCGTTTTCCCTTTCAACAGAGCAGCTAGAATTCAATTTGTGCAAAAAGACCTTGTGAACGTCTTCTTCCAAAAGTTAAGATGGTTGGATCTCCTGAAAATACTTTCACGAGAATGGTCTTCTGATTCAGACTTTATTGTTGGTTGTAACTGGTACCTGCATGAGTTAATCCTGTTGAGTAAAGCCCCATTAATATTACATTTAATAACGATTTGATTGAGTGAAACTGAGTCCAATTTCCGTATAGTTGTAAACCTCTACTAAGCCTTTTCAAAGCAAATGAGAAGTGTCTCACTAATTTCCACACAGCTTTTTTCTTGTGATGGACTACATCGGTATTAACATGGCTTCACTGAACTCCTGCATCAATCCAATAGCTCTGTATTTGGTGAGCAAAAGATTCCAAAACTGCTTTAAGGTAAGTAGCTGCTGGGAGTTGCTTCTCTGGTTAAAAGATGATGTCAGTAGTAAAATTCGTTCCTTAACATGCACAAAGTGTATTAAACAGTCATTAAATTTTACTTTAAATTTTAATTGGGTTATGGTATATGTTCTCTCCCTCTCCTGCTGAAGCTCTGTAGGAAGGAACTATGGTTTGATGGGAATAAAAAGAGAAAGCAAAAGAGCAGAGTGTACAATAAACCCTCTGGGGACCATGCTAATCAGTGCTACATCACTTCCTGACTGAAGCTGGCACCCAGCTACTTCCAGAGCACTGACAAAGCAGACTCGGACTGTGCTGCAGAGATTCACGTAGCCATATCCTCTGCATCCTGACAGGGAGGGTGCTGACCCTGGGCTGCCTCATCCTGATTGAGCACTTCAATCAACCATGTAAGGCAGAGGCTGCAAATCTGTACTTGCCCCTTTCCAGCGCCAGCATTTTAGGAGGCAGACTGTTCATTGGTCTGAGTGAATAGAGCTGGGCACTGATTCTCCACACAGGATTTCAGGCTCCGGATTGCATATAGTTTGCAGTCCATCAGTCCTTCAGCCTTTATGTCTCCTTGGAAAATATGAAGATGTGGGCTTTTTTTGTGAACCCTTACTATCTTTAGATACTGTATCAGAGTCCTTACATTGCCTATGGCATATTGTTAGATTTTCTTTTCTTGCCAAGCATTTAACGACTGGCTACAGCTAGGGTCATTGCCTGGCTGTTTAAATTCCTTACTAGCAAGATGAAAAAATCTTACAGTCAGAAGCCAGTCAGCTCTACATCTGTATTAATGTATTTCCCACATAGTTGTGCCAGCATAGGTTGCAGAGGTTTTAGTGTTGGTCTTGTCTTCCTTGTCTATGCTGCTGGCTCCCTTAAAGAGTGTCACTGGAGCTGAGAGCATGTAAGAGATTTCCAGCATCCTGAGCATGGAAGTAAGTGGGTGTGAGGAAGATACTTCCAGCACCCAAAGGGCAGACAGGACCATGAGAAAATGGTCTGCAGCACATCTAGTAAATTTATGAATTGTAGGTTGGTTTTCACCCTTCTAAGTTCTCTTTTTTCCCCACCTGAGAACGAGCTAAATAGCAGCCTCTTGCTTAGAAAGCATAGATAAGAATATTTCTTTTTTTCCCAAGAAGGATTATCAGAAAAAGGACAACAAGGAGTCATAATTATATTTTCAGATGCGTTTAGAATTGCAGACTGTATTTGAAGGGGTGTGTGTGTGGCTGTTACTATATGTAACTACTCAGTATACCTCTTCTGTACTCCAGCAGTAAGGTTGCTAGTGGGGCCATTTGAACACCTCAGAGCTGAACCCCATTTCTATGCTTTATGCACTAATCCCAGAACAGCAGCTTGCACATTTGCCATTTCCTACTTTATCCCTGAGAAAGGGCAACTTTTCAGTGCATTTTGCCACATCTGCAAAACCAGAGTGATGTAAAGTGTTTATTTCTTTTATTTTAACAGTCATGCCTGTGTTGCTGGTGCCAATCCAAAGATCTGTTGTCCCTGGAGGAAAGGCAGTCCTGTTTGAAGTTCAAAGCTAATGATCACGGATATGATAATTTCCGCTCCAGTAACAAGTACAGCTCTTCATAAAACAAGCATAAAAGGTATATTCTCGTACATTGATGCTGGTGCCTTTTTAAGTAAAAGTGGCAATTACTTTTAACAAGATGGTAACATCCAGAAAATCTAGTTTTATATTTGCACAAAAAAAGAACATTTTAAAAAAATTGCCCTAAAACTGTGTCACGTTGAAAATCACGGACATTTATGAAATCATCATTTATGGAACATGAAGAAAAAGCATAGAAAGAACAAGTCATTGTTAGCACTTGAATACTTCTGAATCAGCACTTCCAAATGATCCCCACTTCCTGTACATTAAAAGCAATCGTTTGTATTCTCTGTAACAGTTGTAGGAACTGAAGTCACAGTAATTATTAAGCAGCATAATATCAAGTTAATTGGATCAAAGCCATTATTATATATAACTCATTGTATTATCTTTTATAAAGCAAATTAACCACCATCACTATTGTGAGTTTTTTTTAAATAAAACATTAAATACTTTGTAATAGAAGTCTAAATGTTAAAAAGTAGAATTTTTATCAGGTGTATTATAGAGGTAGCTACGGAAAATATTAAAGGATGCAGTAAAGCCAAAAGTGCATTTACTTTGATGATTGTTTTTACCTATTATTGGCAGAAGGAATATCCTGAGAGCTCTATAAATTCCTTTCTGTAGCGGCTCTGCGTCTTCAGTGCATTTGTCAGCACTTTGGGTATTTGTGTTTATTGATAGCAAAGGAGAGAAAAACACACCAAAACCAAAAAATTTGTACTAAAAGAAACGTACAGACAAGAGCTATTATTTTTGCTGTTTTTAGTTGAAAATGAATGAATTGTATCCTGTGTAAAAAGTGGGCATTCCAGATCCTCGTGGTTCTTTACTGGAGATACTTTTGTTACAATTTACAACTGTTTTCGCTGTCCAAATACTGTCTTGGGGCAACATTTTTTTAGAAATAGTGGGTGGAAAAATGTAACCAAGGTAAAAAGAGAGAATTTGAACTTCTATCTTCATTTAGATTTAAAACTTCATAAAGAAAATAATTCATGAACTGTACTTCTAGAGAACAGTACTATGTAGCATACTCATCTTCATACTGTTTTAAAGTATATTCTACTTCTGTAGTTTTATATTTGTGGGCATAAGAAGATGTGTGATTAGTTTCTGCTTCTGTAAATAGTTTAGTGACATGTAATTAATTGTAAAGTATTAAGATATGGGCAGGACCCTGCAAGGACAGAAGAAGATAAAGATGCCTGTAGTAAACATGATGTGTGTTGCCAGGAGCAATGCATGTTTTGTATATACATGACAGGTCTTTCTTTGACTTTTCATTTCCTATGAATTAGTTACAGATGTCCCCAAAGACTTATTAACATATTTCATGCACTAAGGCATGAGTTTTTCAAGAAAAATTGTCATATAGCATGCTTTTATAAAAGACATGTTTTCAATAGACTTGGTATTTTATTATAATAAATTATTTATCAAAACTCAGGAATTTATTTTTATTTTAAATTTCCAGATCTCACATATAAGGATTTTTACCTTTTTTTTCCAGTCTTAATTAACTTCAGATTTTTTTCTAAAGTGCCTTAAATATGCTCAGGATGAAAACAGCTTCCATTAAAATGTTCAGCTGACGTTTAGATGCGTTTCTGACTTTAGGTAGCTACAGCTACCTTGCAGACAGCTAAAAACAGGGTGGTGAGCCCCATTCCTGGTATTGCCCCCAGCAAGAGCTGGTAAGTGAATGCTTGTATAATCAAGCTGAGGAGGACCCCTGCACATGCATTTGAGCATGGGCACATGTGTACGTGTGTGTGAGTGTGTGTGCAAGTGTGTGTGGTGTGTACCATAAGGTTGCTGTTTACTATCTTGCTGCAGCACATCCACTCAGCTGCTATAATGCTGAACTTTTATAAATAGAAATCTATTTTAGGTTTCCTTCCTTACATTTTTACCTTAATTTTCATGGTAACTGCTCACGGTAAGCCATGAATATCACCTCACATCACCCTACCTGCATCTATTTCTGTGAAATGCATTTCATCTGTTAAGGATGGATAGTAAGTGAAATCCTAGATTTGATACTAATCAGTGTTATTTTCATCAAGTTATATTGCTACAATATTGTACGTGTATATTGTTATTTTTATTTAAAATATAGCTGTTGTATTAGCAACCATGTAACGTACTTTTCATTTTTTCCTGGACTAATTCTTTGTTAAGTCCTGCTAAGACAGATATTTAGGTTTTGCAAATAAAGACCATATATACTGCCCCCTTTTTGGGTTCATACATAAATATTAGTACAATCTTTGTCATTTTTTCTGTATTATTCAAAGCAGTATTTTTATTGGAGCTTTCATTTCCTGTAATAAAACATTTCAAAACACTGTTCTTAAACAGTTCTAAGATTAAATCTCTTAATACTCCACACAGGTGTTTTCTGAAATTCTCAGTATGTGTTTGTTTCTCCATTCACTGAAATCAGTAAACATTTAACATTTCAATTCAATTCAAGCAGAACTGTGGCCCAACATAGCTCTTTAAAAAACCTGACATTTGTTACTTTGAACAAAAAAAGAGAAAAAGCCAAATACATTTTTTAAGGAGTTGATTAGAAAACATAGGAAAAGAGGGTGTAATCAGCTTGTGGGGTAAGACATCCAGTCCAATGCCCTCTGATCCTCAGACGGGGTCACAGGTAGCAGAACAATTACAGAGAGACACAGGCATCCTTATGGGAGTTCAATGTGCTTGCCCGAGTGGTGGGACAGAGTAAGAGTCATCTGTCCCAGTGGTCTGAAGAGTTCACACAGAATGGCTCAAGGTAAAAAAAAAACAACCTGTAAGAACCTACATCACAACTCTGTGTTTTGGCCTTCAGATACTAGTTAAGTTCCCCAGCTCCTCTGAATCCTGCCTAAACTGAACTGAAAAACTGGTACTACACCTCAGAGAATCAAATGCAGAAGTTGATGGTTGTGGAGCACCTGCTGTGAGCTGTGACATTTCAGTGTCCCAAAGGCGCTCTTAATCAAGACACAGCTAGCTTAGCAAGAGAATGTATCTACTGAAATAATGTTTAAAGGATTTTTGAAAATTGTTCTGTATAGCTGTGTAAAGTAATTCTATATTTCATTTTCTGTGATCACTTAAAATAGCAACTTCTGTGGATCAAGCAGTGTAAACATTCTAAATTACCAATAAAAATTTGTAATTTTTGATTCATTACAAAAAGATGTCTGACATTTTTTTCTCCTAGGGGGTCTCATTTAGTTGTTAAACAGTGACAGTGATGTAAAAAGAAGTAAGCAATGCTAATCTAAATATCAAAGCTTTTGGGTGGGATGGTTTTATATAGCTGTTTGAAAATTTGAGAGAGTTCAGACTTGCATATGCATTGCAAAATTGTCTGATGTTTATTGGAACGATCATGCCTATCTTTGCTCTGCTTGTTTTTGTGCAGAGCGTCAGTCACAATCTGTTCTCTACATACCCTTATATAGTCACAAATTCTCTTGTGTTTGGAACATCACAAATAAAAGGGAAGAAGCTTTTAGTTCATTAATTTAGAAGTTTATTCACCCAATGTTGGAATATGCCACATGAAAACCATCATCCCTTTGTATGCTGACAGTGTAATTTTGTGTATATTTTAATTTACCTTTGTTGAAGCGGTGGGAAATTGTATCAGACTAAATATGCTGTAACTGGTCAAATACATAACTTTAGTTTCTTGTGGTATCTGTACATCCCAAAATGTGTTTGATGCTACTGCCATTTTGTTCCAATCAGTTAAGCTTCCTTCTGTTTCCTTGGTGGCCTATTGCATCCATGTAGATTTGTCTTTTTTCATGGTCCCAGGACCTGTAGCACATAGTTTCAAGTTTCCTGTGCCTGGAACAGGAGCACCTGTGCAGATGAGATCCCTTGTAAGTAAATGTTCTACTTAGTATCTCTCATGGCCTTTTCACTTCCTTTCCCTTTATCTTGTGCTATGGTCCAAGGTCTTCACCAACCACTCATTATGAGGTAGCACTTTTTGCAGATTTTCTTTAAGATCCTACATCCTTCTACAGGTAGGCCATAACTGCAGCTTGTTGTCAGTTTTGTAAACATGCTAGAACTTTCCCAGCAATGCCCATGCATATGTATCTTACATTCTTCAAAGACTGACTATTCTGGCCACTCTTGAGCAGGGCAGGTTGGGGCCTCTGGTGTTGGTGGAGTAGGATGGTCCATGTGGTGACCTGTGGCTGAGTCTGGTCCACAGAGTGGTTCGCATTTTATTGCACTGTCCTGCAGCCTGCTGCTCTGACCACCACATTCTTGTACTCTGCCAAGAAGGCAACAGAGTTCTCCATGTACATGCTGTGCTCTTTGGTTCAAGATTCTAAGCCAAGTTGCTGAAAAATTCAGAAGACCCAAGGCAGACAAAAGGACTTAAAAGTGCTATCATAAAATAAAACCATGACATCTCTTTGGCCTTGTCAGTCTTCCTACGTACTGTCATTTAGCTGTGCAGGCAGTGAAAAGGCACCATGCACCCTCCCCTTTTCTTATTATCAGTAAGAAAAATATACTGCAATGAAAAGTAAAACCTTCAGAAATTACTGTTTTACTTTAGTGATCAGTATTCTAAACCTTTGTGAAATTGTTGTGACAATCCAAGGATGTCCTGATTGTGGGAGGTAGTATCTGGAAGGAATTTTAAAGTACAATGTGGCAAGTAGCCAGACACATCAATATGATATCCATCAGTAGATATCTTCAATTTCAGTGTTACTATAAAACTCTGCATCTTGTGTAGCCACCTTAGAGGAATGCTTTGGAAAAAAGTGGGAGTCCAATCCTGAAACCCAGTAAAACCTGAAAGGACACACTGATAAGGAGTTGGGGTAACCAGACCTTCTTCAGAAACCACATCCTCCAGAAGTTGCTTTTACGTGTTTTACTCTTGGGTGAGCAGGATGAGGGGAAGCATTTGTTGCCCTTTTACCTTTTCTTAATCTCATTTCCCAAAGTTTGTGTAACTCATACACTGGATTACCCTGAAGAAACAGATCAATGGTGAAACCAAGGGAGTCAGACAATGGCTCTCACTAGAAGCTATCAGGAAAAAGAATAATGACAAATCTCCAGGAAGCCCACATCTTCCCCTGACAAATGGCTTCACCATGTGCAGCCTTTGCAGGAGCAGGAGAGAGGCATGCCAAGTTATCAAAACCAAAACTGGTGGATTTGATAAGTTTTAGTTGGAGCTGCAAGTGAAATGGCAGATTTCAAGCAAATTGGATTTTTTTTTTTTTTTTAATAAAACTGGAACAAGCATAATTGCTAATGGGTATCCACAGGGTACGAGTGGATCTTGCCAAAGATACAGGAAGCTTCTTTCTGGAATGCACCTACAGGAGGTAGCACATGCTACAAATTTGGCCCCACTGGTCTTGAAGTAGCATAGATATAGCATGAAAAGTTCATATCTGCTGTTGTCAAATATTCAGTGCATGCAGTAACCAGGTGCATACACTTTTGATGTGTATTTATATGAGTACATAGATAAGAATACATATGTATTTATATATTTATACCTGGACAATGAAATGAAATGTATTTCATATTATTTAAAATAGATTGTGGGGTATACAGAATGCTTTTCATTAGTTTTATCTGAAAAAGTTTTTGATTGAAAAAAGGATTTTTAAAAAACCTTATCAATCTGAACAAATCATGGCCCACTGTCTTTAAAAAAACCACAAGCACACCACTTTTAATTTGTTTTATCACTTTAATCTCATATTTTGAATTTTAAGGGGGTTTTAATATATATAATTGGAGACAATCCAAATATATGTATTTGGACACAATCTTACATTTTTTAATGCCATAATATGAGTAATGTAAGCTATGTATGCCACTCATGCAAACTATGAATGTCTGCCTAACCACTGGACTTGCCTATTGCATTTTTAAACTTTTGTTCATTAGTATAAATAATAAAGATTTCTGAGCACTGATGGAAATATTTGTATTGTTTTCTGATGTGGATGTCAGTTTATATTAATAAAAGTTTGAAATGCTGACAAATCATGCTCACACTGAATGGCTAAACTATGAAATGTAATGGAAGTATGTATAAACATTTATTAAGTGGTATTCATAAATTCCAAAGAGAATTGGTTAGGAATATTTTTATAATTTTGTCTTTTTAATAATTTATATTTTAAACAATTCCAATTTTGTAACTTTTTTAGCAATTAAATGACAACAGAAAAGATACTTTTCCAAAAAACTAAAAACTTTATATTTGTATAGGAGATGGAAACAGATTGTGAAATGACCCATGACATTAATGCTCTGCATTGAGCACCTCCACATAGGTAACACTTCTTGTCAAACTAACTATTAAAATTCTTCTTTAAATTTGTTTGCCCAAATTTCATGTTAAGGAACAAATAGACAAAGAATATAGCAAGTTTCTTGATATTTGCAGCTCATTATTCAGTATGTTGGAAGCATTTGATCTGCATAACAGTGTTCATACTGAAGTTGAGATATAGCACGAATGTCTTCAGAGGAAAAACACTATGTCACAAGTAGGTGAGGCTATTTAATATTTGTTAACATATGCACTCAGTTTATGCAAGAATTCAACAACTTATTTATAGTTGAGAGAAAATAAATTGATATTGTAATAATGTGCAAGTCAAATGCCTTTAAAATACTCTATAAACATATCCATGCATATATGCATTTTTACTTTTTACATTTAAATATACATTTACAAATATGCATAAATTAAATAAGTAAGGATAATGGCCACAATATAAAAGACACTGAAAAACTAGAGGCTGTATAGCTGGGTTTAAAAACACAAGAAATATATAGTACATGTGATTTGCTGAGACTTCTACTCTGCTTTTACCTGAAGATCTTACAGTTCTCAGTTAGAAGTAACCAAATTTTCCAACTCTTCAAGGTTTGACCACCATCCTTACTTACTCAAGTCTTCCCAATTAACTGCAAAACCTGCAGTAGAATGACATTTCATGGAACTCTTAACAAAAGAGCAAGAATGCCAGCTGTGGTGTCTTGGCCAAATTCCAAATTAAATAATTACAGTCTGTTTCCTCTGTTCCTCTCTCTTCCTGCCAGTTGCAGTGTGGGTTAGCAGAGCATCCTGCCTCACTTTTCAGTTTCAGACTCTGCATGGAGACATCTGCTCTGTCGTGTGATGGAGGTGACCACATTTCCATGCTAGAAAGGAAAGCCTCTCAAATCTGTTGACAACTTGTAGAGTATTTGGGAGTGTTTCAGAATGAAAAGTGAAATTTAAATGTATAATCAGTAACTCAGAGTTTCTTTAAGCATATGTCAACTCAAGGTTAAGTGAATCTAAATCACCCCTTTTTAACTGAGTTTGTTAAGTTTTATAAACACGTCTTAAAAGGCTTTTAAAGCTTTTTGTATCATTTATTTGTATAGTTGGAGAGATTTATTATGAACTGGAAATCATTTAAAAGTGCTCAAATATTTGAAAAGGCATTAAGGATATCTAAGGCTGGGTGTAGAAAGCCATGAGCTGCAGAGATCAGTGTTCTCCAAGCTCAGGCTGAAGTAGTTGAACTACGTCCAGAGCAAGCCAGACTAACTTCCATTCAACTCAGATCTTAGACTGAGCTAGTGTCAGTCTGTTGTCATGCAGGTGGATCCTAAGTGAGGGTTACTACTTAAAAAGGCAAGACTAAGTTTTTGAACCATTAGACTATACAAGTAGAATGAGTTCTTCATCATTTATTGTCTGTATTAAAAAACAACAACAAAAAAGAGTTGCTTGCTTATATTCAGAAATTTCATAGACTGATTTGGGTTGGGAGGAAACAGCACTAGGCAGGAACAGCATCTACTAAATCAGGTCGCTCAAAGCCCCATCCAACCTGTCCTGGAAATCTTTGAGGGATGGGGCATCCACAATTTCTCTCAGCAAACTGTTCAGTGCCTCACCACCCTCACTATAAAGGAATTTCTTCCTAATATCTGATCTAAACCTTTAGTTTCAGTTTAAAGCTGTACCTACCCCCTGCTTCTATCACTATGTGCCCTTATAAATAGTCCCTCTCCAGGGCCTCTCCAATATAATTGATTGCATTTGTTTGAAACAATCAACAAAGAATGACAATATTTGCTTTAAGGTATCTAATTACTTAAATGCACTTTTGTAGGATTTGACAGATAAGGAGAGGTGGAGAGAAATGGGACTCCATACCCTAGAGAAAAGAGGGTTCAGGAGTATATAATTGATCTGTATAAATACCTGCTGGTATTCAGTGGATATTTTGGAAAGCTTCTCTTATAAGACACCAAAACTGACTTAGTTTTGAGATAGCTGGATAGCTGAAATCAACGGACATTTGGCAGACAAAGATGTGTTCAACTTTCTTAGATAGTAGTTTAGTTTAGTTTAGATTAGTTTAATTTAATTGAGTTTCGTTTACTTCAGTGTGGTCAAATGCATATCAGGTATAGTGCTAATAATATTAGGCAAGTATGCCTAGTTTTTAGTTTAAACATTCGAAGTCTGCATGTCTTCTTCCTGTGGACTATCTGGGGTTTGTCTACCCTTTTATATCCTTCAGCAAGGATTAAGTTATGATGGTGCCTCTCACTGCATTATTATTTCATTATATAGGAAATATAAAGCCCTGATATCTCAAGAATTTTTTTTTCCTGACTAGATTTTTTTTCTATAACTTGATTAAATAAGATGAACCTACTGAATTTTTTGGAGGGTGAGAAGCAAAGACATATCTTATTTGTAAGATGACACTAGTGATAATGTATACACTGTCCTCCATTTTGTCTCATAAACGATTGTATGCATTTCAAGTGACATTGAAGTAGTGATTCTGTTGTTCAGACACCTTTGATTTCGTTGCACTTCTTGAAAAGCAGGAAGGAAGCTGTGAAACACACATCACATATATACAGATGTCAAGTACAGTTAATGAAGATAAGCAGATGCATTCCTTAATAGCAATTAAACAGGAGGAGGGAACACACTGTCCACTATGATTAGGAATTTTCTCTTCAAGGCTCCCTACTCGACAAGGCTTGTCAGTTCCTTCACCTCATTTATGTGAATACACTTTTATATTACTCCTGAAAATATACACCACCTTTAAAAAAACCCACAAGACTTTTATGTAAGACAGGATTACAGATTTGCAGCTGCAACCACAGTGTAAGGATTTAAGATTGTGACATTTTGCTGTAACAGGCACATGATAGACACTGACAAACTACTGCACAATATTTGGAAGATATTAAAATCAAAATTATCTCATACTGGAACTTTACAAAATATTTATCAGACATATGATTCTCCTTTCTGTATGTCCTAGAATGAGATTTTTCTCTTTTTACAATGATAAAAAACTTTAAATTATCTTTATACATTGGTGGTCTGATCTTTGCTTCTTGTAGTAATGCATTCTACTTGCCTTTACAAAGTTTCACACTGATGGTTGCAGCCCCCTTAGTGGTTTCTTATTCATCCAGACAGTTTTGAATTCTAGTACCATCTCCCAGACTGCTTCCAGAGTCTATTTCGTACTCCATTTCTTAAGTGTACGCTCTGTATAAAGAGCCCAAAATTGCAAAAGTGCTGAACAGAACCAGATGCACGAATCAATCTCGCAGTGTCTTACTTGAAATGATCTATCAGCTTGACAGATAGCTTCTGCTTAAAAACGGTTTTAGAACATGGTGAGATCAGAACATCCTTAGAGTGATTACTTTTTAGATAAATCTTCTTCAGGGTGTTCATGAGGACATTATGTGAGACAAGATCAAGGAAAATTTAAGTCCAACCTCTAAGTTAGTCCTTATTTCTGTCTCACATAAATCAAACATATCATTGCTCAGGCCACCATTGAATATACAGATCTCTTAGCAGACCCTTCTTTCTGTTCATTCTGTGTCCAAGTGATTCTGTGGTGCCTTCTGCTGAAACAACCTTCCCACTCTGAGTTTGTTCAACATGGATTGTGAGACACAATAAGGAAGGACTGAAAACAGTCCTATGGCCATCGTGACTATCCCAGCAAGACACCTCTTTTAAAGAGCTGTTTTCTGGGATATCCCTTTCTCTGAAGCAGAAGATAAGCAGAATTAGCATTCCTGTCATGGCTACTATGAGCATTGTCAGCTGGAGGTTCTGGACCTGAAGAAATGGCTTCTTGTTTGTGTGCAAGGGACAGGATTCTCAGTGCTGAACTGAACAGTATTCAAAGAG